>CM060950.1:355508318-355823318 GCA_030765055.1 Mantis religiosa
TTGCTTCAATATATTAAATGTTCCAGAGTTACAGAAAAAGTACACTGAGTTCTGCAAATTTAAATGATTGCCGAAACAATGGCCCGGCGTTTAGTCATAACTAGGGAACGGATTTTTAGGTTCTAAAACAAATTTATTGAGTTTTTATGCATTTAAACTCAAGAAAATATTTGTCAAAGAGTTCAAAATATTTAGTAAAATAAAAAAAAATATTGTCACGAGGCATTGTTTTGCTGCTGCATAGACGAGCACCGAGAAAGATAGATGCGGGGAGTGAAAGAGGCAGATGCGCCCACGCCACGCCCGCGGACCGATGAGCGCTGGGCACTCGCCGAGAGAGAGAGAGAGATAGAGCAAGAGAAGGACAAAGGGACGGACATAGGCTGGACGTTCTCGCTGCAACACGGAAATCCGTGAAGCTTCGGCAGCTTTCGAGAAACTTTGGCAGCCTTCGAGAAACAGCGGCTCGGATGTAAATGCGGCAGTGGGAGTTGTCAGTCGGCGGGGAGGTGCTAGGAAATGTAGTTGCGAGCCAGTGAGCTGTTTATTTTATGTGTGGGCATTTGAACTGTATAAAGAGAAGTCGAAAACTGATTATCGTGCGCGTGCAGCTGTGTAGTGATTTGAAAGTGAATTCTTTTGTTTGTGGGTGCGTGGCAGACGATCTTGAAGGTTGCCTTTGTGTATGTCATGTCATTCTGCTGCTCAGGGTTGTACAAAAGTGTCTTTCTAAGGAAATAAAGAGCATTTTGAATTTCTGCAAATTAGACTTTTAATTTTGCGAACCCTCAGAGTCACAATTGGTGTCGGAAGTGGGATACGACGATGGAATCTGTATTGGCAAAGATTTTAGAAGAGCTGAAAAGAAATGAGAACAGTGAATGACACCCTCGCTGTGACGTTAACCATGGAAATAAAAGGAAATAAAAGCGGCGAATGACGGCCTGACTGCAGGCATGAAGGCCAAATTAACGGAAATGAAGGCTGCCAACGAGGTCCCAGCCGCTAAATTTGAAGAACAATTGGCCGGCGTGAAGGAGGACGTCACGGAGTTGGGCGAGCGCGTCGAAGGCCTGGCGCACCGCGTTAACGACCTAGAGGGAAAGGCCGACAGCAACACCAAGTCCCTGAACGCCACGGTGGAGGTCATCTTCGGCAGAAGATTAAACGATCTGAAGGCCGACGCGCCGAGACGCAACAGAACATCTGCGAGCGTCAAACCACAAAAGAACGACGGCACATCAACTTTCGAGGTCTTCCGCCACCAATTCCACACAGTGGCCAAGCACGACAAGTGGTCACCAGGAAGAGGTCGCGCAGCCAATAGCCAGTCTCCTGGGACGGTCCGCAGAAGTCGTAAACGCGGTCAGACAGCGGCGGCGCCCAAGGACATCTCGGAGGCCCTGGAAAACCGCGTCGGAAATCACCGCTTGGCCGCAGCCTATCGTAGCCAACTGAAGTCTAGGATGCAGCAGTCAAGGGGAGGCGCTGCAGGAGTTCGCACTGGCAAATGGCCAGCAAAGCCTTGGTCGACCTCCCACCCGAATTCGTATCCCGAGAGGCCCCCTACACATTCGTCGACGGGGTACGAGATGCTGAGATACATCAGAGCCTAATACTCGGCGATTAAGAAAGACCATCCACGAGGCGCTAACGGCTGCATTAAGGATGGAGGCAGCCAAGGTGACAGCTACCCGGACTTCGAGAACAAGGAGTATCCGCTATAATGGAGATCGGAGACCAGCTGAGGAACGCCGGCAAAGACCTAGTGGCATGTGTTGGGGGAGGGGTAGCCAGCCGGTACACCTGGAGAGAGACTTCCTAAAACAGGAAAAGTAGCCGGAAAACGAGTAAGGGCCATCGTAGCGAGGGGCACGTCGGGGCCCTTACCAACATCCCCTCAAGTGACACTGCGCGCCGTCAGCCGGCGTATGGATGACAGCTTCATTGCGGACGGTTGGGTGAATGGGGAGGCCGTGCCGCGTGCTTGTGAACACCGGGGCAGCCGTTACAATCATCAGAACTGACGTAGCCAGGGGTCTGCAGTCGAGAAAACCGAGCCGACCATACCAGCTGGTTACGGCATCGGAATACACCGTGCTGTGGAGAGGAGGCCCTGCTGGATTTGACCTTGGGACGGGGTGTCGTGCGTCTGTGAGTGTTCGTCGCGAAGGTGGCTGAGGAGGTGATACTGGATCCAGGAGGCGACGGTCGACGTCGGCAGGAAGTTCCTGTGGCTCAATGGAGAAGAGGTAATACTCCGGCAAACTGACGAATGCCTTGGAATCTGCAGGGCCCTCCTGAGGGAAGAAGTGGTTATCCCCGCGAGAAGCGATGTTGTGGTGATGCTGCGGACAAAGAACTTGTTGCTGGACCGGAAAACACATGTGCATGGGCTCTGTGTAGCCAGGACATTGTAGTCGTACCAATAGGTGCTGGTGACGCTGCTCAAACCAACAGACACAGAGCACGAGGTCCAAGCCGGGACAGAGTTGGGGAAGTGCGAACCCTTTATCAGCGTAACGCCAATCATCCAGACCTAGGAGTCGGTGCCGACGCAACAACTGGGGCCCCGGATGGAAGGCTTACTGGAGAGGGGTGCCAACCACCTGACCGCAGAACAGCTCGAGAATGTTAGACAACTATTGGGATGATACAAGCACGTTTTCAGCCAAGGTAACAGCATTTACGGCCGCATGGGCCGAGTGCTCCACCGCATCGACACAGGAGGCGTCCACCTATTCGACAACCACCCAAACGCGTTCCGCTGGAAAAACAGACGGTGGTACAGGATATGTTGGAGGACATGAGATCCAGGGGAGCGACTGAAGAGTCTGATAGCCTTTGGTGCTCCCCTGTAGTCTTGGTGACGAAGAAGAACGGCGAGATACGTTACTGCGTGGACTACAGGAAGCTGAACGCTGTCACCAGGAAGGACTATTTCCCCTTACCCCAGATTGGCGACACCCTGGACACGGTTGCTGGTGCGCAGTGATTCTCGACCCTGGACCTGAAGTCGGATTACTGGCAGGTAGCTCTAGACCCGAGAGACAAGGGGAAGACCGCATTCATTCTGGACAGGCCAAGGGCTTTGGCAGTCCACAGTTATGCCCTTTGGTCTACGCAACGCACCAGCTACCTTCCAAAGACCCATGGAGTCAGTGATGAGAGGATTGACTTATGGCGGCTGCCTGCTATACCTGAATGACATCATCATCGTAGGCAAAACCTTCGAAGGCCATCTCGACAACCTGAGCAAGGTGTTACAGAGACTACAGGCGACTAACTTGAAGCTGAACGTGAAGAAGTGCCAGCTCTTCCACAAGAAAGTTAACTAGGTACTTGGGCCACATAGTCTCACCAACCGGAGTGGCCACAGACCCGGAGAAGGCTCAGGCCGTGAGAGATTGGCATCGCCCAAAGGTTAAGCGAGAGTTGTGCAGATTCCTGGGGCTGTGCAGTTATTACCGCCGCATCATAAAGGGGTTCTCCAACATCGCCAAGTCCCTCACCCACCTGACTGAAGAACAGCGGCCTTATGCGTGGTTGGAGGACGCCGAAGGCGCTTTCCAACAGCTGAAGAAAAATCTTTGCAGTGCTCCTATTTTGGGATTTGCACAACGAGGCGGCGCTTTCACTGTGCACACTGACGCCAGCGAGCATTACATTGGAGGCGTCATATCTCAAGACCAGGATGATCACGAGCGAGTGATAGCCTACTAGAGCAAGACGCTATTCAAGGCAGAGAACAACTACTGCGTCACCCGGCGAGAGCTACTGGCGCTAAAGAAGACCTTGGAGCACTTCCACAAGTGCCAGTACGGTCAGTCATTCCACCTGAAGACTGACCACTCCGCACTAACCTGGCTGCTTAGCTTTAGAAACCTGGAAGCCCAGAGAGCCCATTGGGTCCAGAGGCTGCAGGAGTACGACTTCACCTCCGAACATAGTAGAGGGAAGAGCCACGGCAACGCAGATGTCATGTCCCGAAGACCCTGCCCGGAAGATTGCGGCCAGTGCACAAGAGTCGAAGAGAATGAGCGTGTCGCAGCTGTCAGAGTGATCACGGCAGTGCCTGTGGATAGCTGGGATAGCGCAAGCCCGAGGAGAGAGCAGCTGGCGGACGCATACTTGGGACCACTCTTGAGGGAATTGGAGGCAGGGACAAGACCAACTTGGGAGGATATCGCACCCAGAAGCGCTATGTACAAGTCGTACTGGGCCCAATGGGAATCGCGGAAGACCAAACAGGGTGTGCTCTTCCGGGTTTAGTTTAGCCCAGAGGTTCTACTCCCATTAGTCCTGAACCCGTAGGTACTGGACCCGGGCCTCCTTCAACCAGGGAGTATCCGAGCTGTCCCAAAGGGTGCTCGGCGTCCTCCGTGGGGCTTTCCATAGGGCAAGACCTAGAGACTAACAAGCCCCCCCCATCTGGTCCTATGGACTCAAGACGGGATGGAAGTGGATACGCCACTTACGCGCGTCAACACTCAAGGTGAAGACTACCGAAAAACCTCGGTGGGGCCGCCTGGTGATCTAGCACACCTTCTACTAGCTTTGCAGGCTAGTACCCGGGAGAATTAATGGCTTCCCTCAACCCCGTCCGAAGACGTACCCGATTCCCACGGGTATCGGGAACACACTGCCCCCTCGAGTCCATCCCAATCCGAACAACTCCCGAAGGAGGGGCTCGGCTGTTTGGCCCGAGGTTCCTCTAGTAACGTCAGAGGTACCACGAGTGCTAAGGGTCCACAGCGCCCGCACTTTGGCAGCTGAAAGGGACGGATCCCTTCCCCTACGGGGGCTCTTCCGGGTATGGGAATCACCCGATGGGAAGCTGCAGAGAGAGTAGTTGGTACTTCCCCGGAGTAAGGTCCCGGAAGTCTTGGAGGAAGTGCACGCCGGTACTTCAGATGGACACCTAGAAGCAGACCGGACTATCAAAAAACTCCGACAGCGCTACTATTGGCTGAGGCTGCGAGCAGACGCTGAGAGTTGGTGCCGTCAATGCCAAGTGTGCGCGGTGAATCGCGGCTCTCAGACTTGGAGCTGGGGTCGCATGCAACAGTACAACGTCGGAGCACCTTTCGAACGCATCGCTGTCATCGCTGACATAGCCTAGACCATTACCAGTGTCCGACCGAGGCAACAAGTACCTGATGAGGGCCTTGGACTACTTCACCAAGTTGCCGGAGTTATATGCCATCCCGAACCAGGAGGCGAAGACAATCACCGACTGCCTCGTGGAGCAAGTGTTCTGCCGTTTTGGGGTGCTGTTAGAGCTCCACAGTGATCAGGGCACCAATTTTGAGTCTTACCTGCTGAAGGAGGCACTGGAAAGACTTGGGGTGAACAAGACCCGCACAACACCTCTACATCGGCAGTCGGACGGCGTGGTCGAGAGGTATATGAAGACCCTATAAGAACATCTCAGGAAGGTCGTGGCCAGCCATCAGCGAGACTGGGGCGTCAAGGTGCCACTGTTCTTGCTGGCCTACCACTCGTCAACACACGACACCACTTGGATGACACCAGCAAGCTTAATTTTTGGCCGAGAGCTACGCCTCTCTTGTGACCTGGCTTTTGGAGCCCCCCGGAAGCAAAACAGCCAGCAACCGAGTAATTGGAGAACCTCATGGACCATCTCCACTTGCATGAGACGGCTCTTCAGAACATTCGGATGGCGAGCGACCGCATGAAGACCCGATACGACAAGCAAACCAACAGCCAAGGGTTACAGCAAGGTGCCCTGGTCTGGTTGTATCGCCCTACACGGACCAAGGGATGCTGCCCGAAACTCAACAACCGTGGCAAGGACCGTACTGGGTGGTAAAGAGCATTAACGACGTGGTCTACCGCATCCAGAAGGTGCCCCGAGGAAAGATATTGGTGGTACACCTGGATCGTCTGTCCCGCTACGATGGTGCTGTTCGGGACGGCCAGCCTTTAGGAGGGAGCAGTGTCGCGAGGGATTGTTTTACTGCTGCGTAGACGAGAACCGGGAGAGATAGAAGCGGGAAGTGAAAGAGAGAAATGCGCTCACGCCACGCCCGCGGACCGATGAGCGCTGGGCACTTGCCGAGACAGAGAGAGAGCAACAGAGGGAGAAAGAGACGGAGATAGTCTGGACGTTCTCGCTGCACCACGAAAGGCCGTGAAGCTTCGGCAGCTTTCGAGAAAGAACGGCTCGGATATAAATTGCGGCAGTAGGAGTTGTCGTCGGTCAGTCGGCAGGGTGCTGCTAGGAATTGCAGTTGCGAGCCAGTGAGCTGTTTATTTTGTGTGGGCATTTGAACTGTATAAAGAGAAGTCGAAAACTGATAATCGTGCGCGTGCAGCTGTGTAGTGATTTGAAAGTGAATTCTTTTGTTTGTGGTCGTGTGGCAGACGACCTTGAAGGTTGCCTTTGTGTATGTTACGTCATTCTGCTGCTCAGAGTTGCACAAAAGTGTCTTTCTAAGGAAATAAAGAGCATTTTGAATTTCTGCAAATTAGACTTTTAATTTTACGAACCCACAGAGTCACAATATTTTCTCTCATTTTACATAATAGAAAAACTTGTAATTAAAAAGAACTGTTTTGATAACTCATTGGTAGGCTTTGGATTTTTAGGTTGTTAAAGTTGAGCTTTAGGTGCCTAAAATAGGTTTTATAATGTAAGTAATTATCCCTAAAAACCAAAAAATAGCTTTTAAAAAATAATATTCTTTAAAACATGTTTTAAATCGGGAATTCTGCTTTTAGAATTTAATCGTTTGAAGTGCTCACTTTCCAATACATCCAGTACTACTAGAATTACAAGAAGTATAAATACCTAACTATAGGTACTTACGCATGAATTTAAGCAATTAAATTTGAAGAAGAAAAAGAGTTTTGAACATAAAAATTAAGTACACAAACAAGTTAAACAAAATTAACTGGTTTTACAAATCTTTGTTCATTAATGTCCATAATTATTAGCTTCACAATAAATTACTAATAATTTTCTAGATTTTCAACCAACAAGCAATGCCATCTGTCACTCAGCACTAATTTGTAAGCTGAAAATGAATGCTCCACACCCAACGAAGTAACAGGTGGAAACTGTTTCAACTTCGACACTAGATGGACAGGAATGTCATATTGTACATGCATCTGTGCTTTTTCCTGCTAGGACATCTGAAGCACTATGCAGGTTTTTTAATCCTACATTCCTCTGCAGAAAGTTCTCCAATTTATCCCGTACTTGAACTCCAACAGAACCATGAACAGTTTTGATCGTTTCTTGCATAGCGTTAAATATTTGCATTTGTTCATACAGAGGTTTTCCTGCTGCTTCAAGTGATGCAATAACGTACACAAGGAAAGTGAAGTGTGACTTCAAAATTACTAGATACCTCTGAATATCAGAAGCTAAATTTAGAAGCTAAAAGTGTTTCCATTGCCTGTACTGACACGCTGGTCTAGCTGGTTTAATTCAGTAGTTTACATTGCCAGCTAGTTTTATGCAATTGTCGATTTCTTTTCCAAAACAAAAATTTCAGTTTCTCTGCAAAATTTGTTAAATGATCATTTTTGCAATGTCAAGTCCCGCAATATTGTAAAGGTACAACAGCAACAAAATTTGTTTCTGGAAATTGCAGATTGATAACAGATCCAGTATTAGAATTTCAATAAATAAAAAAAAAAACTGTGGCTCATTTGTTTTATGCCGAATTAACCCGTTGAGAATCAAATGTGAAATATTAGAGAGTGGTCACTTTGGAAACAGAGTCAGTGTACTTGTAGATCATATTATGGATCCCAGTGTTAGAAAAGCAGTAGAAGAGAATCTAAAAGTTTGCTGCCATATGACTTTGTCTAAATTAAACTCCATTATGCAAAAGAAACTGATGATGTAATAACCATAAAAGTTATAACATTTGTTTGAACCTTCTAAGCTAGTTACTAAATCAAGTGTAGATGATTTAAATCATGTAATGGTAACATTTAAACAACTAAATGCATTTAAAACCATTGGTATTACTTGTGATTCTGATTTGCTTCTTTATTACAAAGAGCTTTGTGACATTGTTGAACAGCAAAACCATGATGGTAACAATAACAGATTAAATGGAGTAACAGCACTCCTGGCATTGAAGGCAAAAGCTGATTCTTACCGCAATTTCTGTGAAAAGTCCTTTCAATGTCAAATGCTGACAGTGAGAGTTTTCTCTACAATTTAACTTAGTTGTGACAGACAATAGAACAAGCATGAAATGCAAAAATATCACAACTTGTTGTATGCTGCAGTTTGGCGATGCTTGATGTGTGATATTTGATCTTATTTATGTTACCTACTACCTGCTGATTTCAAATAAAATGTTTTAATTTGGAAAAAGGGGGTTTTAACAGTTGTGCTACTCTAGTTAACTGTTACTTTTCATTTTAGCAATGTCATTACTCATTAATTCTTCCCCAAAATGTTGCGCGAAATTAATGCGAATTTATGGTAAAAATCCACAAAACACCACCAGTTAAAATTATTAATGCTAATATTATAAATAATTGTTACCACAAAATCTTGCCTCTAACTATCACCCTATCATTGGAAGTAATGGAGCTGCCCTCTGGGTGCCTCCACTTGAGAAATGGGTCCGGTCATCATATGGTGGGGTGAGGTTGCCCCGAAGCCAAGGTTGCCATATGGGGAGTGTTGGAACACACACAAACACACACACAGAATAAAGGGATATAGAGCAAATGGAAGTAAAAGATAAAGACCATAAATAAAGAACAATAACAAATTAAGTCCTTACTCATTAAGAACAATAGCAAAGTTGAGCAGGTTACAAGCATGTCCAATGACAAAATTTATTAGATACTGTCACACGAGCGTTGGAACACCCTATGAAAGCAGCTGAGAGCGGGAGACGAGGGAGGTCCGTGTTAGCTACGCCCTCCCCTCGTTTGTCTTATAGTGGTGACAGGGACGGCTGGGGAAAGAAACATAATTGTGCGGTCTGTTTCTCTTCCACCTGTGTTCCAGAAATTACGGGATCGTTCATCATCTGGAAACGTCGCCTGGGAACTAGAAAAGCCGAGAAGTCGGCGAGATGCCTATAAAAAGGGCTGCAGTCAGTCAGTGCTAGTCAGTCAGTTGGTTAGTGAGTGTGAGTGAGGAGACAGTCGCAGTTCTTGGTGTAAGAGTTAGTCAGTGACGTGTTAATGAACGAGAAGATTGTGCAACGGAAGACTGTACGTAACTGGTATGTGCATCGGAGTTTATGTAATCGCGAGTACAAGTGAAATTGTAACGGACGAACTGGTGAATTGTAATTGTGTGCAGCAAGTAATTCTGTGTAATTGGCAAGTGTCAAACTGTAAGTCGGTGGAAATAAAGGACATTGTTGAGTTTGTGTAATTGGACTTTTCATTTCACGAACCCACAAAGTCACACTGGTGTCAGGAAGCGGGAAGATAACATCACCGAACATTACAACCATGGACGCGGCATTGGAGAAAATTTTGGAGAAGATGATGGAAATGAAGGCGGAACTGAAAGAAATAAAGACGGCAACTGAAAACCTCGCTGCAAAAATAGAAGCGGCAAACAACAACCTCATCGCCGAGTTGAAACAAATGAAGACGGCCAACGACAACATCACCGCGGAGATGGAAGAAATGAAGGCCGAGTTAACCACAGAAATGAGAGCAGCGAACGGTAGTCTGGCCACGGAAATGAAAGCGGCGAACGAGGCTCTCGCCGCAAAGTTTGAGGAACGGTTGGCCGGCGTGAGGGATGACGTCACGAACCTGGGCAAGCGGAAGGGTCAAGTAGACGACCGCCTTAATGATTTAGAGGAAAAGGCCGACAACATCGCAAAACCCCTCACCCGCCTGACGGAGGAAAACCAGCCTTATGTGTGGACGGAGGACGCCAAAGACGCTTTCCAGCACCCGAAGGGGACCCTGTGCAGTGCTCCAATTTTGGGTTTCCCACAACCGGGTGGCGCCTTCATTGTGGACACCGACGCTAGCGACCATTACATTGGAGATGTCCTACCGCAGATCCAGGACGGCCATGAGCGCACAAGAGTGGAAGAGAAGGAGCGTGCCGCAGCAGTCCGAGTAGTTGTGGCAGTGCCTGCTGAAGGCTGGGATAGCGCAGGCCTGAGGAGGGAGCAGCTGGCGGACGCAGACTTGGGGCCACTCTTGAGGGAAGTGGACGCAGGGACGAGACCAACCTGGGAGGACAACGCACCGAGGAGCGCCACCTACAAGTCGTACTGGGCCCAATGGGACTCGTTGAAGACCAGAGAGGGCGTGCTGTTCCGGGTATGGGAGTCACCCGATGGGAAGGCGCAGAGAGAACAGTTGGTACTCCCCCGGAGTAAGGTCCCGGAAGTCTTGGAGGAAGTGCACGCCGGTACTTCAGGAGGACACCTGGGAGCGAACCGTATGATTCACAAACTACGGCAGCGCTACTTCTGGCTCAGACTCCGGGCAGATGCTGGTGGTACACCTGGACCGCCTCGCACGCTACGATGGTGCTGTTCGGGGCGAACAGCTTTGAGGAGGGAGCAGTGTCACACGAGCGTTGGAACACCCTATGAAAGCAGCTGAGAGCGGGAGACGAGGGAGGTCCGTGTTAGCTACGCCCTCCCCTCGTTTGTCTTATAGTGGTGACAGGGACGGCTGGGGAAAGAAACATAATTGTGCGGTCTGTTTCTCTTCCACCTGTGTTCCAGAAATTACGGGATCGTTCATCACCTGGAAACGTCGCCTGGGAACTAGAAAAGCCGAGAAGTCGGCGAGATGCCTATAAAAAGGGCTGCAGTCAGTCAGTGCTAGTCAGTCAGTTGGTTAGTGAGTGTGAGTGAGGAGACAGTCGCAGTTCTTGGTGTAAGAGTTAGTCAGTGACGTGTTAATGAACGAGAAGATTGTGCAACGGAAGACTGTACGTAACTGGTATGTGCATCGGAGTTTATGTAATCGCGAGTACAAGTGAAATTGTAACGGACGAACTGGTGAATTGTAATTGTGTGCAGCAAGTAATTCTGTGTAATTGGCAAGTGTCAAACTGTAAGTCGGTGGAAATAAAGGACATTGTTGAGTTTGTGTAATTGGACTTTTCATTTCACGAACCCACAAAGTCACAATACAATGTATCAGAGGACTTTTCAAGATGAAAGGGCAGAGTCCCAAGTTCAAGGAAAGCCCAAAATGTATAAGATTAGAACCAAATAAATTCAATTCGTAAATTTACTTCAGTAAATCCTGCAATATTTGAAAATTTGAAATATCATATTATGAATGCTGTGCAATTTTAAGCAGAAAAAGCAACAAAAGCCCTCCAGCTTTGCTGGAAAGGGAATGGTTTACAGGATTCAATTTCAGGAAGTTGGTAAATATGAGTTCTGAACATGTAATATAGCCTTTGTATTTTTCTGAGTACTATAGCGTTAAGTGTTTAAAATTTTGACCAGACCAATGAACAAGTAGTGATTGATACACAAAGGAGCTGTAGTGTACCACTAATTTTTTAAGGATTTTGGAAACCTGCGTATGAAGCTTTGTCTGACTGGTGCTCTATATAACTTGAAATTATTTGACAAAATATAAACGTTCAAATGTCCTAGTTTCCTAGACCTGAGTGAAAGCAATCTTGAATAATATTTTTATATTTTCAAGAAGTACAAATAATTTATAAAATATATCTTGTATGGGTTTCAGTGATCAGGAAAGAACATACTTATGAATATTAAGCCTAGGTAACATACTGACTGCCTCATGAAGCACAGTATGCAACTTGAAAGTTGATCACCGTAATTATTGTTAAAAGATGGAGATGGTGTTTTAAGTGTAGATAATGCATCATGCTAATGATTTATTTAACTTTTAAAAACATGTATTATGTTTCAGTATGGCTCTGTCATGGTAAATGGATTTGGAATTGTCAATCATGGATACTCTTTGTATCTTAAGAAGAAATCTGGTGAAGATCCTACTCCCTTGGACTACTTCCAGTTAGCTTCTTCTTTGCTTTTATTCTCTAACACAGTAATGAATATAAAGACAGCTGAAAAATTATTCCAGCAAGAGCAAAATAATTATATAAAGCAACACAGAGATGGATTGAGAAGCAATTGTCATCGGAAGCAATTTGATAAAGTGGAACAGAACACTCAAAAGAAAATGGATGATACTCAGGGTAAAGCAAAGGTCATCAGATGTATAAACTGTATTGAGAATCCAGATGATTTTTATGCAGATATTGCAAGAGTAAATAAGCAGTATAAGTTTTATAAGGCTGACATTAAAGTTACTGAAAATGATCAAATTCACATCATGGGTAAAGTAGCACTGCATCCTATGGAGCTCTGGAAAATGCCTAAATCTGACCGTGGAGCACTTCTGAATGCCACTAAAGATCTTTATAAACAAAAAATTACTGATGTGAAATTTAAACAAAATGTATGCAATATTTTTAGAATAAATAATGTAATGTTTACTGAAAGCAGCATTCAGAATGTGAAAAATATGTGCATAACATTTGAGTGTAAGGATTTATTTAAAACAATATTTCCAGATGGCAGAAGAATGTATTTTTCACCTAATATTTTGGAAATATTCTTCTTGTTAATCACACATGCAGATTACAAGCTGGTAATTTTTTAAGGATTAAAAAGGTTTTTACCTAAAATCCAAAGTCTACTCATCAGTGATGGATTATTGATGTCAAATGTCAATTGTTGGAAATTGTTTGGAGTTACAGTGCACAGTGTCTTTTCTAAATTTTCCATTAGAAATCTCTGCCGATTGTCACGTAGCACTGCTCGGTATTGGGAGAATGATTGTTCTATGTCACATGATGTCACTCTTGCATATTTCCTAAGAGGTACATTACTGGTACTTACACTCTCAATGTCTAATTGATGTCCTTCTAAAACTTGGGAAACTTGTTTCATAATTTGAAACCCTGCACTTTCTTCAAACACTGATTTGAATTTGTTTTTTAAAGTTTGCATTTTCAAGCCTTCAAGTGAGTTGATTTTCGATTGTACATTAATGATTTCTTTAACACTTTCCATTAAGAGATTAGTTGTTGCTTCTAGTTTTTTAATGGAATTTCAAAGAAACTCAAATAAGCAGCAATATATGCCACATCATATCTTAAATAACTGTCACTTAGCAGATTCTGAACAATTACTATAGATAAAGCATCATCCATTCTCTGTCTCCTCTCACCTCATCCTTCCTCCCAGACGTGCCCCACTTGGGGGCATAGGTACAATAGACCAAGTTTAGACCTCTGTGCCAAATCCCCTTCATAGCATAGTCCAGTCTAGTCCAGAAACACATTACATCCCTCACTCTTGTAGATCATGTATGACCTAGGGCAAGTTAACTTTTTAAGACTACCTGACATAATTTGTGGATAAGATGCCCTGCCTTCCTCCTCTAAGCTAGGTGTACGTAGCCCAGAAAACATTTGGAGTTTTCTGTGCAATAAATGAATATAATTATCTGATTCTCACTTAATGCCAGCACTGATCAATAGGGATAGTACATACTCACTTGTTGTACAAGTTACATTTCATTTTGTTTGGAAAATGAAGATATTTCATAAAGACATATGCAGCTTCTGTTAAATTTGCTTCTCATCCCAAAATGTTAGTTCGTTAGCACTTCTTCTACACTACAGTTTTCTGCATCCACTGTATATTTTGAAAAGCCATGTTTGTTTCTCCACACATTAGATCCTCTCCTCAAGTTTTGTCTTCCTTAAGTCTTTTATGACAGCTGCACCACGGTTGAGCAGTTAGACTACTTGACTCTCACCAAGGTGACCTGGGTTCGATCCCAGGCAACCACAGGTGAGATTTGTGGTGGACAACATGGCACTGGGGCGAGTTTTCTCCAGGACCTCTGGTTTCCCCTGCCATCATTTCACCAATTGCTCCATTATCATCTTTCCTTTCAGTCTCTTCACCTTCATTCCGTTCATCTACTTCCCTCACTTGGGCATACAAATTCTTAGCATGGCTTGCTTTGGAAGGAAAGTAAGGCCTTCCGTGTTGTGGATTTACATAATGTAAAAGCACCTCAAGCCTGATAAAGAGTCATCTGAGCTAAATTAAGTAGTTTTTCAAGCCCAACACAGAATAGGAACATCCATGCAAAAGGATAATGTAAGAAAGAGAGAATTTCAATACTAATCACTACTTCTTTAAAACTAGCATGGAAAATAAAACATTGCAGAAAGCGATTTCAGTATCCTTCACAGACATTGTTTTTTGTATGAGAATAATACAATAAATATATTTTAATGGTATGGAACAAGCATTTTACCTTATTTTTATTTCTTTGCTTGTCCTTGTTTCCTACATTTTCATTCTCTTTCTGGTACTACTACCATTACCTGCAACAATTATTTCCTTTCTGTCTCTAATACCTCAGGTCTAATATTAGTGCTTCCTCGACACAGCCCCCTATCTCAGACCTTTTAAGTAGATTAGTTTTCATTCATTCATTAATTTAGTATGATGTAATATTGTTAAGAAGACTCAAAGAAGTGATATCTAACATTGTTTGACAGCAACACACACATTTTTAGTTACAAAGAATGCAAATACAGCAGCCAAAGGTATTTAAGTAGTGTTGTGTAAGCACTTCTTTAGTTCTGTAGAATTGTATGTGTTATTCTGTTCATCTCAGTGAACTAAGAGTAACTTCTGAACCAAACAATATTTCAAAGCCATTTTATGGTTGGAAGGAAAGCTATTTAAAACAAATAGATTGAACACATCAATCCAGCACTATTAAAATAGGGGGTCTCAAAAATTATTTCATCAGTGGGTAGAGTTAGTCCGTATTATTCTCTGCTCCACACTGCTCAGTTTTAACTGTGCAGTGCCAATCTCAAATCTCTATCAGTTTTATTTACTCTATCCAGGTATCATCCACACCTTGCCTGCCTCTGAAGCATGGTGGTAGCATGTCTGCCTCACATTAAAGAGGTCCTGAGTTTGAACCTCTTTCAGGGTGAGTCATCTGGATAAGGATTTTCTGGGATTTTCCCTTATCCTGAAAGGTGAACATTCAGTAACTTTAAGCACTATGGACCCTGGGCTCATTTGAACATAATTTCGCTCATTTCATTCACTGTTTGATATGACTTATGTTGGAGTCTAATAATAATGATAATAATAATGACAATGATGATGATGGTGATGATGATGATGATGATGATGATGATGATGATGATGATGATGATGATGATGATGATGATGATGTTTTTTAATAAACGTCCTCCAACATTAAGTCATACCAGACAGTGAATGAAATTGGTAAAGTAATGCTCTAATGTGCCTGGGGTCCATGGAGCTTAGAGCTACCTTATATTTGTCTTTCAGGATAAGGGAAAACCCAGGAAAAAACCTTATCCAGGTAACTCACCCTGACCAAGATTCGAACTCAGGACCTCATGAACATGAGGCAGACACACTATAATCTACGCTACCGAGGTGGGCTGATGATGATGATCATGATGATGATTGGTGGCCGTGGCGGCGGTGGTGGTGGTGATGATGATGGTGGTGATGATGGTGATGATGATGACGATGATGATGATGATGATGGTGATGGTGATGATGATGATGATGATGATGATGATGATGATGATGATGATGATGATGATGATGATGATGATGATGATGATGATGATGATGATGATGATGATGATGATGATGATGATGATGATGATGATGATGATGATCCATACCCTAAATGTCTGCCCCATTCTTTTGTGCGTGACATTTTTTTTTTATCCTTGTTCTGCTTCAACTAATCATAAAGAAAGTCTTCCATAAGCTGATAAGCTGAGTGTTACATAGCTCACATAGTTATACTTCTGAGGTGCTACTAATTTGCTTACAGTAAGTAGGTAATCTTTATTTCCATTTCAATTACAAATTATTATACATTTACATACTTATTACTACATTGAGTTGCTGGTTACCCTTGGGCCCAATAGACTCAAACTCTGAGGTTGTCGAGCTAATGGGTCCCTATTGGCAACTTATCTAAAATAACTTCATCTTCATTTTCGTCATATTTACTTATCTTCCTCAACCATTTGGCTCTTACTTTGCCCAAAAAGTTCCCAATTTCAATTAAATTTTTCCTAGTTTTTACACTCATTAACTTCATTGCTTGAATTTCTTTTGGTAGCCTTGCCCATTCTTTTTTACCTATCTTCTCCCTAAGCAACCTAGTTTCTTCACATTCTAAAAGCAAATGCCATTCTTTATCCCTTTGGTGACACAATGAGCATTTCTCCAGATCCCTCCCTCTTCCCAAACCCTTCAGTTTCACCACCCCTGTTCTGGCCCATGCAAAGCCTTCTCTTGCTGCTTTATCACAAATATCAATGTATTTTTCCCTGTTCCACATCACTTTCATCTCTCTATAAATTTACAGTGAGCTTTTCAAGTTGAAGCTTCCTAACATTTCTTGCCTTTCAATATCTTCCTTTCTTAACCTAAGTTCTTTCCAAAATCCACTTTGCAATAATTCCCTGTTTTCCCACATGACACCCAACCCTATTTTTAACACCATTTCCTTTATCTTATTTAGCCATGAATCTTTCTGATTTAGTCTTTCCTGTACTATCAAGCACTGACATAGAATATTCTGCTCATCTAAACTCCTAATTCTCACCCAATATTTTAACACCCTTTCCACCATTATCCCTCTAGTTCCCAGTCTTCCCAATTCTGCTTGTGCCACTCCATTTGGTGAAGCTCGTGGTAAGCCCAAAACTTGTTTGCAGAAGTTTCTATGTATCACATTCATATTTGCACCCCGGTCCTCCAAACCCCATGCCTCTACCCCATTCAGCATTTTTGCTTCTACTATGGCAATTTGCTTACAGCATTCTGTTTTATAATTTTTCTAAGCAAGTTGTAATGAGGAAAGGGAGGAAAACATCTTGTGGAGTAACAATCTCATAAATATCCATCTGCTGACTTTTATTTTCATGCCTATTCTACAAATTTCTCACATAAATGCGTCCTTCCTCTGCTTTCTGATAATTCACTGTACAACACTGAAATTTACACCTGACAAAAAATAGGTGAATCTAATAGATTTTTAAGCACTAATTTCAGAACTGAAATCCATTTTGTGATATCACCTAACAATTTTTAGATATTGCCCTTTATGTGATTTGCGAAAATCTGGTGTGCTACACCGCTTTCACCACCGCAACCTTTGTCGGTCAGCTCACCCTCTCAACATCTGTTGTCATTCAAAGTTGGTAAGAGTATTATTGCAGGCAAGATAACTTCAGCATTTTGACAAGGGGCTTAAAATTGACTTCTTTAAAAGGTCTTAAGAGGGACAGCAGATGGCATCTATATATGAAGATACTGGAGCAATAATGGCAGAAATCTGCAAGAATGGCATAATGCTGTTTGCCTTTGCCTAACATCACTTTTTGCGCTAAACACAATTTTTTTAACTACACAACCACCCTTTACCATCTTTAGACGAAAGCTGAGTACTAATGTACTTCCCGCTTCAATTAGAACCTGTAATAAATACATTTAGAACACATTTAAAAGCCTTTCTAATAGATAATGTATTTTATACCATCAAAGAATTTATGTATCACTATAACTAGGCTTTATTACTGATTTTAGCATATTATATTTTATTTTAGCATATTATATTTATTTTTAAATTCTATACCATTAAGCAATTTATGACTAGCTTGTATATTTAATTTGATCTCTCCATTATTTTGCTATTTCTAATCATTTACTTTTAAGAGAGAGTATGTATTACAAATGACATGCCTTAATTGTGTTCAAACACTGTATTAAGTTGCAATAAATATGAAATATATGAGTATTTTTAATCCCCACCCTCCTCATCCTCTGTGGCTAGAAGAATTCCTTACCATGTTCTCTACTGCACATCATTAAGCCATGTGTCATGTTTGGAACAAGCAGTAGTTGTATATCTGTCTCAGTACAGTGCAGTGAAGTGCAGCGCAGTGCAGTGGCGGCGGCAGCAGCAGCAGTAGCAGCAGCAGCAGCAGCAGTAGTAGTAGTTTATTCATCCGTTAAGTCAATACAATAACATTGGATACGTCAATACAAATATTTACAACAATACAAATAATATAAAGTATAAAAAATAAATTACATCAAGTATAATTAATAAGATCTAAGCATGAACTCATAGATATATACAGTTGCATGGCTCTACAGCTACAGCATTTAAAATGGTATCACAAATATATACAATGAGACCCAATGTGTGATGGACTTCTTAAAATTATTAGCCTTCTGGTGTTAAATACAACCAGCTGCTTTTAGTCATTACCAGAGGCAAGATTTTGTGGTGACAATTATCTATAAAATTCGCATTAATAATTTTAATTGGTGGTGTTTTGTGTTTTTTTTTTTACCATAAATTTGCATTCATTTCACAAAAATTTTCAGGAAGAATTAATGAGCTGAAATGAAAAGTAACAGGTACCTAGAGTACCACAACTGTTAAAACCCCTTTTCTCCAAATTAAAATATTTAATTTGAAATCAGCAGATAGTAGGTAACATGAATAAGATCAAATATCACACATCAGACCACCAAACTGTAGCATACAAATTATATTTTCGGTTTTCATACTTGTTCTTTTGTCTGTTCACAACTAAGTTATCTGTAGAGAAAAATCTCTCACTGTCAGCATTTGACATTGGCAACCAAAGACATTGAAGGGACTTTTCACAGAAATTGCGCTAAGAATCAGTTTTTGCCTTCATTGTCAAGATTGCTGTTACTACATCTAATCTGTTATCGTTACCACCATAGCTTTGCTGTTTGTCACAAAGCTCTTTGTAACAAAAAGAAAAAAATCAGAATCACAAGGAATACCACTGGTTTTAAATGCATTTAGTTGTTTAAATGCTGCCATTACATGATTTAAATCACCTATACTTGATTTAGTAATGAGCCTAGAAGGTTCAAACAAATGATATAGTTGTTATGGTTATTACATCATCAGTTTATTTTGCCATAATGGAGTTTAATTTAGACAAAGTCCAGCAGCAAACTTTTAGATTCTCTTCTACTGCTTCTCTAACACTGGGTTCCATGATATGATCTACAAGTGCACTTACTCTGTTTCCAAAGTGACCACTCTCTAATATTTCACATTTGGTTCTGAGCAAGTTAATTTGGGATAAAAGATGAGTCACAGTTTTTTTTTTTATTGACATTCTAATATTGGATGTGTTATCAATCTGCAATTTTCAGAAACAAATGTTGCTGCTGTTGTACCTTTACAACATTGCAGCACTTGGCATTGCAAAAATGATCATTTAACAAATTTTGTACAGGAACTGAAAGCTTTTCTTTTATAAAATAAATCGACAATTGCACCAAAACAGTTGGCAATGTAAACTTTTTTTTTTTTTTTTGCTCTTTTGTAATTTATGTCCTCCAACGTTAAAGTCATTTTGGACGATGAATGAAATTGGTGAAATGATGCTCAAATGAGTCCGGGGTTCATGGAGCTTAGAGCTATCTGACATTCGTCTTTCAGGATAAGGGAAAACCCCAGGAAAAACCGTATCCTGATTACTCACCCTAACCGAGATTCGAACTCAGGACCTCTTGAACGTGAGGCAGATATGCTACCATCTACGCTACCGAGGCGGGCAGGCAATGTAAACAATTGAATTAAACCAACTAGACCAGCATGTCAGTACAGAAATGGAAACAGTTTAGCTTCTAAATCCGGGTGGATTTCAGTGAGGTATTATTTGTATTCATTTTATAACTTTCAGACATTTCGGAACATATTCTCAAGCCCTGAGGGACAATATTTTCATGTTAATGTAATGTCTGAAGGTAGCTTCCTAGAAGTTCAGTACCTTCTCAGTACCTTTAGTCAGCATAATAGGAGTTTTGCTGTGCACGTTTGGTATCCAATGAATAACATTTCCAGTTAGCAGACGACAAACAGTTCTCAGTATCATGGACCAGACTGGTGCTGTGGTGTCAGTTTATTGTTGCACCGCTTAGCTGTTATTTCAGTGTGCATGATGATGTCACTGTACTGGCTTTGTTAAATATTAAATTTTATCTTGCTTTCGTTAAATTTGTAAACATTTTTATTCACGACTTCTAGCTTCATGCTATGAAGACTCAAATGTTAAATTAGTTATATTTATGCAATTTGTAATAAATGCAAATTTTTCCATGCAGACTAAACACAATAGAAATTTTCTCATTTATTGCTAAAAAGATATTATTCTCGAAAGAAAAGAAAAATTTGCAAAAATTTGTGAAAACATTGTTAAAAACAAAAACTCTTGCCTCTCGTCATTACAGATGCAGCTAGTTTCATGCTAAAATCAGGACAAACACTGAAAAGTATCAAAATGTTACTTCATTGGAACACCACAATGAAGTGAAACATATTAAATTATAACATTAGGAAATTCTTTCCAATTAGCAAATAGATATATAGCCTTTAAATAGAAATTTTTCTTGAAATCCCCTTCTAGAATCCAGTTGTTTAAATCAATGGCACCTAATATTCCACTTCCTTCTGCACAGGTGTTAATTTGGCGAGGAAAGTGGCTGGATGCAGCCTTGCATTATATCCAGCACATACACTCAGTTAAACAGGTTAATATATTGGATTCAAATGATTCTGCATCAATAGAAGCAGCTCCAAATATTGTGTCAGGCAGTGTATTAGAAGATGATTTTATTTTTGGATGTGCTTATTTTTCTTACTTGCCAACAGCCACTAAGCCAATGGAAACTGTACGGACTCCCTTAAATGAATCACTAAATATTTTTGAAGAAATACTATGGAAACTAAGTTATGTTTCTAGCGATGTAAGTCAAAAAGTGAATGAGAAAGTGAACAACTTAGTTTAAAAAACATGCGATGTTCAAGTGATTCTAAGTCACCACAAAAGCTGTGTATATCATTGTATATGAGAACTCCTAGTGGTTTACTGGGAAACATACAAGTCAGTTGGAGAATTTGATGTCATGCTGACATGTTGGCCATGATAGCTCACGGGTTAAGAGCAACCAGATGGAGACGAGGAGATACGTGGTTCTAATCCTGGCCATGGCATTGAATTTTTCAGTCTGACTTTATCCATCTAAATATTAGCCTACTGTGGAAGAATTATTAAATTTCCATCTATAGATTTTCATTTAGAAACTTTTGGAAAGAGATTTTTATAAACTGTAATAATTCATTAGCAAATGTTAGCATGGGGAGCACATCCACTTCAATCTCTAAAGAATAAAGAAAGTCTATTAATTTGTTGCTGACTTGTTTTTTTCTATTCTCAAGGAACATAAATTGATTCAGTATATTAAGGCTTGTTTTCAGCATATCTTTAGGTTTTTAAGAGCCTATTTACATGCATATATGATAGTTCTTTAAGGCATAAAGTTCTGGGCCATACTTATAAATAAGAACAGCTTTTGAAACCAAGCCAAACTTTCCATCAGTATGAATGATAAGTTGTCACCTTCTGGCAACAGGTGCCTTTGATATTAACTTACTATCATCACTCCACATTTTAGGTATTGTATGAATTAGCACAAAAGTGAATCGAGAAGATATTGACACATTGCTTCACTCACACTGTTTATTCACAGGACATGTTTCAAGAGCTCTTGCTCCTATCATCAGCTGCACTGTTTATTCACAGGACATGTTTCAAGAGCTCTTGCTCCTATCATCAGCTGATACTCGATTAGTGCAAGTAGTCTCCGTATTGTCAATAGATGGCATGATGTACTTGTCAAAGATGTCCGGTGGTGGAGTTTCAAAATTCATGACTCTATGACGATTTTTGTTAATGAAGATTTTTTCCATACGGAAAGGTCTATGGGGTGATTAACATATTTTATTAGAGATGTTTCCAAGTTGATGTCATGTCTAGTATTCAAAAAATGAAAAGCAACTGATGATTTTTCTGTTTCACCATTTTTAATGTTTCTTATATGTTCTTTAGTTCTGATGTTAATATTTCTTTTTGTTTTTCCTATATAAATTTTAGGGCAAGTTTCACATTTGATCTCATAGTTTCCTGGTTTTTCTTTGGTAGTGATTGAATATTAATTAATTAATTAATTAATTTATATTTATATTATATTTATTTGCTTTTTCTACTTTAGACTTTTGTTGGATCCTGTATCTGTTACAATTTTTAGTCTTATGTAACTTTTTATATTTATCTTTGTATCTTGAACTGACGTGTCCTATAACATATGTATTATGTTCCAAAGGATGAAATAAATTCAAATACCATACAAATACACTGAACTAAGCAGCATTAAGAATTTTGTTACTACCACAAACTGCAAAAACTCTGCATTTCAACAATGTATTTCATGAGTAACAATTCTAAAAACAGATGGATATAGGAGAGTTCAATGGAATGGTGTTGGATTAACAAGCACATCCAAGAATAACACAGCAAAGCACACCTACACTAACAGCAGCCGATTCCCTGCTATTTCAAAGCACAGAGCCACAGTGATGCATTTTCAGACAGTAAATCATGATTAATAGAAAAGCTAGGAGTGATACACGAAAACCAGTGACATTTCTGAAATCAGGAGACCTTAATTAGTCATAATCACTTATTGGATTCTTTGCTGCAAAAATTATGCTGGGTAGTGTATTCTATTTATTATTTGCACATTTTTCTTCCATGCAGAAATGTTGTATTGTATGCTGAATGACACATTTATCAAAATCATCTACATATTTCTGTTGTGTTCGAGGACTTCATTTCTCCCCAGGTGTGTAATGGCACTCCTTCATCTACAAGCTTTTGCTTATCTCTGAGAGGTTTGGGCCTGGAATACAGAGACAAAATAGTTGTTTGGTTACTCTTATTCTTTTCCGGCTTTTGTGAATTTTGGATGACCATATATTTACTTTCTTCATCTCTGCCTCCTGTTGGAAGTCATGGCCATTTACAATAATTTCCCTGCTCTGACTAAGCAATACCTTGCTATTTAACTTTGAAAATATAAGAACGAAAGCATGATAACATGTGGAAACCTTTTGATGCAGACTGTAAGTGGTGCAAGCTATGAGCAAGCTCAACCATCATATCACAAACACAGAGTACAGTAAACAACAGACAATATTCAAGCCCATCTACTGGATCAACAGTCAGAGCCACAAATCCAGAAGTTTTGTGTCAGCCATACCATTGTGTGCTATCATTTGCTACATGTTGCTGAAACCAATTTTGTATTGATTCATATGTTAGTCTGGATTTGGCAGGTATTTCTGTTAGACATTCATGTTTCTACTAAAATGGAAAAAGTGCAGTATTGTGCAAGTATTCATTCTTTATTTTCAGATGGGAAAATTTGGAAGGGGCAAAAAGCAAAATTGGATGCTGTTTATGGGGACCCTTTGCCATTATGACAACAGTTAGATATTAATTCAATGACTTTAAATGTGACTGGATATGCATTTTTGATGAGGAGTGCCTAGGATGATTGGCAGATGTAGTTACCAAAGAAATAATTGAAAAAGTCCATACTGTTATTCTTGCTGATTGTCAAATGAAAGTTTGCAAAGTAATGGAGGTCATAGGTGTGTCAATGGGAACAGAAATTCAAAAAACATATTTTGCATGATAAATTGAGATTGAAAATGCTGTCAATCTGATGAGTGCTGTTTTCCCTCATGTTTGGCAACAGGCAGGTGTGGCTTTCAACTTCAATGCTATGTTTGGAGCTATTTTAAGCAAACTCTAAGGGATTTTATGTCAGTTGTCACTGTTTATTAGACTTGGATTATTCATAATTATACTCAGAGCCAGTAACAATAAAACAATGGGTTGCCTCTGGTGAATCTGCTCCAAAGAAGGTAAAAACAGTCCAATTGGCAGGAAAAGTGATGACAATCATTTTTTGGGATGCAAAGGATGTTATACTCATTGACTTCTGGGAAAAAGGAAAAGAGATTACTGGAAAATACTACAGTAAGTTCTTTCTTTCTTAATCATTTCCCTAGTTATACCACTATTGTGGTGTTAGGGGATTCTTGTTCCTCTATCCCTTTAAGGCGGGCCTGAGGAACCAAAGCTTTGGATCCAATAGAGAACCAGGATAGGTGATCAGCCTAATGCCTGGTGTGAAGGTGAAGGAAGTGGATGACACATATGACAAGATGAATGGTAGGAAAGATGATGGAGCAATTGTTGGAATGCTGACGGGCAAACCGGAGGACCCTGAGAAAACCTGTCCCAGTGCCATGTTGTCCACCAAAAATCTCACTTTGAGGTCACTTTGGGATGGAACCCAGGCTGCCTTGGTGAGAGCTAAACAGTCTAACCACTCGGCCATGGCACAGTCGATACAGTAATTTAGTGGCCTGATTTGACAAGAGGAGATACAATCCTATTTGATGAATAGGAAAGTGTTGTTTCACCATGATAACACACCAGCACATTCATCCAGTGTTGTTGCTGCCAAACTGCATGAATTGTTGAAATGGTTATAAATAAAAGCATTAAAAGTGAAGCTAATTGTATATTAAAAGTCATTTAAAACTTAAAACTTCACTCACGTATTATTAAAAACAGAAAGATTTTCTGGAATGTCCCAGTCCCATTTTCAGCTGATTGGCGACTGACCACTATGTTCACAATCAGTTGTGTGTATCCCTTGCTCCCTCTCTCAGAAAATTTCCTACATAAGTTCATTAGACCACTCAACAATGGCATGTCAAAATTTAAAATATTGGAATGTTATTTTAGAATAAAAATCTTCCCCCATGCTGTAAGTTCAAGTTTTGTTGTTAATGGTTTCAAAAATTTAATTCTCCTGCCCAATGTGCTGGTTCTCATTTCAAAAATGAAAAGCAACTGCAGATTTTTATATTTGTTAATATTTTATGCTTCTTTGGTGTTAATCTAGTTTAATTCTTTTTTGTCAATCCAGTATAAAATGTGTCACAATCCTCACAATCTATCCCATATATTCCTGAGTTTTGGTGCTAGTTTGACGTCAATCTTTTAATATTTGTTTAGAGTTAGGATACGCCCAAGGGTGGAATGTAAACTTTTGTATTTCCAGTTTTTATCTGTCTTTTGAAGAGCAATGATCTGTTTTAATTTCTGGTTGAATTTGGATTAACATTGTTTTTCTGTACTGTATTTAATATATATTTAAATTCCTCATATTGTTTTGGATCTAGAGATATGCTGTTAAGTCTATGAATCAAGCTTCCAAGAGCTGCTAATTTATGTGAAAGAGGATTGAAACCATTGCATTTTACGTAATTATCCATATCTGCAGTTTCCAAATTTTAATCAGCAATTTACCCCCCCCCCCCCTCCCCTCCGACCTCATTCACCTGGGACTTTCTATGTTGTGGCAAACTGTACCTACTTGCTCATTTCATGTGTGTTCCTATAATATTATACAGCAGCTTACAAACAATATAGCAGAAAGCTTTCGGAAAACATACATGTATTCTGATAAATACTATTTCCTAATACTGTATTTTATTCCTGAAATATAACAGGTTCAAATTAACATCTTGTCTTTATAACCTGAATTGTTGAAACTTTAGCTCTTGTATCTGTTGAGAATATATAGAAACATTTCTGGTTAATTATTAAATTTTAGATGAGTCGCATTTTTTACACATCTGCTTCACTTTCGTACCTATTTTTAGGACATGCTTCGCAAATCTTCGTTTGCATCTACGGCTCTTGTGCGACACAAGAGCCGTAGATGCAAACGAAGATTTGCGAAGCATGTCCTAAAAATAGGTACGAAAGTGAAGCAGATGTGTAAAAAATGCGATTCATCTAAAATTTAATAATTTTTCGCTTCACTGTGGTGTTCCAATACAGTTGAATCTCGATTTCTGGTTAAGTTTATTTTATTTGCCTTTTACTTCAGTGCTATGATCATTGCATGCATGTGGATTAATATGCTTAGTGGCTATTATTAATTATACATTTCAATTTTATTTCATCCTGGGCAACATATACACATGTCAACTTGATTATATACAGCAGTGATCAGCAGTAGCGTGCTGCCGTCTCCTATCCACATGCACGCTAGTGCACTCAAGGACTTGATGGGTAACCAGTGGTGCAGTGACAGCTTTTCTGTAGTGTCATACAACTCCTTAGCTACGTTCAGAGACAATCGAAGCATACAATGTTCACATGTATTTAAATAAGTAATTATATTTTATTAATTAGGATACCAGTTATTCAGCTGTTTCTCTTAGGAAATTAACAAACACAAATATATACTCTAGGACAGTCTTATTAATGCTGTGCCGTACAGAGCAACTAAATAATAATAATAATAATGATAATGATAATAATAATAATAATAATAATAATAATAATAATAATAATAATAATAATAATAACAATAATAATAATAATAATAATAATAATAATAATAATAATAATAATAATAATAATAATAATAATAATATAATCATGGTTAATAATAGATAATAATCCCAACAGACAAAACAATAATAACAGCCATACTGCACCTGTCTGTTTGTGTCCAGTAACTGCTCCAGCATTGTGATTCGTTCATCACATTGTAGTTTGTCATAATCACTAGCATGACAAGTGTCATAGTGGCGCTGGAGATTATATTTTTGTATCACGTTCAGGACCTTAATGCATATTAAACATTGTGCAGCATTATCAAATGGTGTAAAAAAATAGGCCTGGTCCCATGAAGGGTTAAATAATGTAGGGGTAGAAGACCTTCGTGAACATGGAGTCATCTTGTAAACAACGTCCATACACAGGTAACTAACGAGCCTATACTGATCACCCCACAAGCTAACAGGTTGCCCCTCTCTCCCCTCTCCTCCCACACTATAGTGCATTCTCTGGTGCACTTCTTACCCAATGTTTCGTGAAGACCACTGATATACAGTATATACACATTTAGCAGCTTATTCTGGTTTGATGTAGTATTTACATAAAACTTATTTAACCTACTTTAAATGTCATTGTAATACATTTTACAGGTTTGCGAATGACTATACCCCCAGTATACATTTTGCACGGTTTCAGTTCTGAGAATTCATCCACCGTATATAAGCAGCACGCATGCAAAAATGTTTTTACCTCTTTCTTAAATTGTTTTAAGTATCTGGCTTGTTTAAATGAATGTGGGAATTTTACAGCATTATTCCTTTGAAATTAAAGCTGCCTTCATTAAAATTCGTCTGGTAAGGTCGAATTACCAGTTTATCCTTGTTATGAGTGTGGTGGTAATGTACAGCATTTACTTGAAAATTATTTATATTTGCATAGACATATATATATATATATATATATATATATATATATATATATATATATATATATTCCCAATTATGCTATCCTGGTTATTATGCTGTATCTGTCAAGTCCCTAAATATTCCATAATATTGTTGTATAATTTTACCCACTATAACGCTTCCAAATCCCACTATTAGCAGTTTTTCTGGATTAAAAATAAATAAAAATAAGTATTGAAAGTGTGTATATATATATAAAAATCTGCCAAATGTGTAATGTTTCAAAAGTATCATAAGAATAAAGTTTGTGTGAACTGCACTGAGTGGTCATTGTACCTCCAGTGTTTTATCTGGAAAACTGTTCCAGTCCGCAATCAGCACCTTTTCATGACAGGAATTTACTTTCCAAAGGCTTGCTTTCAGTGTTTCCTGAGTCTTACTACGAATGTTGAGCATTGTGTAACGAGTTCTAGTAGACTCAAAAATGGCATAATGTACGAGGTGTGATCAAGTTTCCAGATGGCTTCATGACAATGCTGACGCTGAGATTTATTTAATTCTTACCCATACTATACATGCAGCATTTCTTCCCGATAAAAATGAGAGGTCACGTGACTTTCTGTGACCTTCCAGTGATGAGGTATAAGCTCTGAAGTGAACACGTGTTTTAAATGCACTGTGATTTTTCCACGTAGCAAAAATGTCAGTTTACGAAGAACAAAGAACGAACATCAAATTTTGCTTTTTACTAGTAAAACTGCAACAGAAGCCTATGAAATGTTAATAACAGCTTATGGGGAGCATGTTATGGGCAAAACTCAAACATTTCAGTGGTTTTCGAAATTTAAAACTGGTGTGACATCAGTTAAAGTTGCAGATCGTTCGGGGCGACCCTGTTCCAGCAAAACAGATGAAAATAATAATCAGATGAAGGAAATGATCTTATATTATAGGCATATTACAATAGGAGAACTTTGAGTCATTAGGACTCTTCTTTGGATGTATTCAAAGCATTTTGAAAGACGACATGTACATGAGAAGAATTGCTGCCAAGTTCGTGCTCTGCCTGTTTTGAATTACCAAAAGGAAAGCCGTGTGATTTCCTGCACAGATCTTAAACAACAGCTTAGAAATGATCCACAGTTTATGGAGAAAATTATTACTGTTGATGAAACATGGATTTATGGGTACAATCCAGAAATGAGGCAACAATCTTCACAATGGAAGAGTCCTTCATCTCCAAGCCCGAAAAAGGCCAGACAAGTTTGATCCATAGTGAAGTCAATGATGATTGTGATTTTTGACATCGGAGGTATTGTGCATAAGGAATTTGTGCGACAGAATCAAACAGTAAATCAAGTGTTTTACAAACAAGTACTGCAAAGATTAAGGGAGAGCAATGCAAACAGCTGGAGAAATGGAGGAGTGATGACGGGTTCCTGCATCATGACAATGTGCCCGCACATAAAGCCCTTTCCGTTCGCCAATTTTTGGATAAAAATAGGATGAGCACTGTTCCCCATCCCACCTATTCAGCAGATTTGGCACCAGGACACTTTTTTCTTTTCCTGTGGCTTAAAATGCAGCTCCAAGGACACCGTTTTGAGGACACTGATGTCATCTTTTGTGAATCGCAGAAGGCTCTGAACATGTTGAAAGAAGAGAACTTTCAGAGGTGCTTCCAGCACTGGAAGAAGCACTGGGACTCCCAAGGAGACTACTTTGAGAGTGATGGTGCAGAATAGACAAAAAAAAAAAAAAAAGTTGTGTAGTATTCATGATGTATTCCGGAAACTTTTTGATCATACCTCGTAAATATCTCTAAACGACAAATTAGAAATTCTGCTGAAGTATGGCACAAATTCCACCCTAAAACAAAGCAATTTTCTGAATATCTAGAAATTCCCTCATCTGGTCTATGAACTGGACATTGATTTTATGTTTCTAATGGTTGGCTTGATAGATTCAACATAGAAGAATGTAATGGTTTGTCTCATAAATTCGTTCGATTCTTGTTACGTGTTTACGACAAAGAACGCCTGCACTGTATGCCCGTATCACAACTACGGCAACGAGGTTGCCTAATTATCTAGGCAAGGTCATACGCAAGGTCATCGAAAGTAAACAAGGCAATGAAGTTTTCAAAACAAACTTTATTTTGTGTAGTATGCACCATTATTATCAATAACATATCTCCATTTCTCAGGAAGCTTATCAATACCATTTTTCCAAAATGTTGCAGTTTTCTGGTTGACAAACTCTTCTACGGCGAGTCTGCAATCCTCCAAGGAAGTAAGGCGTTTGCCATTAAGGAAGTTTTGCAGGGATCGGAATAAATGATAGTCGGATGGGGCAATGTCTGGAGAATAAGGCGGGTGAGGTAACACATCCCAGTCGAAATCCCGTAATTTCTGAAGAGTTACCATAGAAGTGTGTGGTTTGGCATTGTCTTGATGAAAGACGACTCCACCATTAGATGCTAACTCTGGCCTTTTCTCTTCTAGGGCAACCTTCAGACGATCCAACTGAGAACAGTATTTCTCTGAATTGATGGTCTCCCCAAGGAGGAAGAAATTCGTAATAAATAATTCCTTTCCAGTCCCACCAAATGCACAGCATAATCTTCTCAGGATGAAGCTCTGGTTTAGGAATTGAGAGTGGTGGTTCCCCTTTCTTACGCCATGACTTTCTCTTTCGGATGTTGTTGTACACAATCCACTTTTCGTCTCCAGTAACCAGCTGTTTCAGAAAAGGGGCAGTTTCATTGCGTCTTATCAATGCGTCACAGATGGAAACGTGCTGAACTAAATTTTGTTCACTCAGTTCGTGCGGAACCCATACATCCCGAAGATTTATGTAACCAAGTTTCTTTAGGTGCCTGGCTACAGTTGCATGAGATAAGTTTAGCTCCTGACCTACCTCCGAGTTGTTATTCTGGGGTTGTTCGTAATCATGTCCTTTATCCTTTCCTCATCCGTAACCACAGTCGTCCAGAACGAGGTTTGTCTTTCACAGAGAAGTTCCCAGCTCGAAATCGAGTAAACCATTTTTGACATGCCCGATTCGTCACTGCATCTTCTCCGTAAACAGCACAAATTTTCCGTTGAGTTTGTGAGGCGGTTTTACCTTTACGGTAATAAAACAGCATTAAATGTCGAAAATGTTCCTTCTTGCCTTACATATTAACATTCACAAGTTACAACTCCACACTGTTGCATCCACAAACTCGTACTGAAGTTTGGTTACCAATTCTTACATAAGTTGACCTATTTACCTTTGGCCGTGAGGTCGCTGTGGTTTGTGTTCATAGCATTCTTTTCAATTATTATATTTGTAAACAAACACCATATTGTTAGGCAACTTCTTTGACGTAAAAGTAATGGGGGCATGCAGTGTTGTCAGTTCTTAGTCGTAAACACGTAACAAGAAGCGAACGAATTTATGAGACAACCCGATATAAGCAAATCAGTGGTAAATCAGAATCAGTTATTGACAATGATATGAGTGAAAATACAATAATTCGTAGTAGTACACCACAGTCAGCATATGAGATTTTGCATAGGAAATGATCTCTTCTTGTTCATTTTCAAGTGTGCTGCACCCAAATCTTAAATAAAATTGATTATTTGGCATTTCTTATTGAACTGTGTCAAACTTGCTTTTTAATACCTATTAAATCATATCCTTATGTGTAACACTGCCCCAATTATCATGTGTTTAGGCCAGAGTTTCATGAACAGCGTAACTATTATATTACTGTATTTTTCATTGTTACAATGTCATTCTACATGGTCTAGTAGTTACCATGCTATCCTTGGGTTCCTGAGGAGACAGGTTCAAACCAAGCAGAAGGAAATGGATTTTTCAGGCATAAAAATCCTTCAGAAGCCATAGCCATTGGTTCTGCAAAACATATATTTGCATGTAACAATCTCATACCTAGAAACAGAAGGTCTCTGGGCAAAGATGTCAGCTATTGCACAACCACTGCATTCTGTTTCTCTCCCATGTACTTTGTATTAATGTGCAGTGGCAGAATGTGATAGTGGCAAAATCATTAACTCTAGAAATTCATAAGGAAGCACCACTAGGGTTTGTATATACCAACAGCATGATAGGAGATTAATATCTCTATATGACTTACTCTACTACTAACGTCAGTAGAGGAAATATTGCATTCTCTACAAAAATATGATACTGAGATTTCACTGGAAATAAATATTTTAGGTCTTCCTGAACCCAAGGTAAGCAATTTTAGAAAAAAAGGTCTGAATAACTCAAAACACAAAACTTGGTATTTAAGTTGTCTTCCAAAGTTGTGGCAAAGATTTTGAAGAAAATTCCAACATTCCAAACAATGCAACATGGAACATTTATTTTATTATTGATTTTCTTGAAAATGACGCTTTTATTAATTAAAAGAACTTACGTTTAAGATTTTGAACGAAAAATAAAATGTATATTTTGAATTTCCTGTAAATAGCTTGTGAAGTCCTCTTTTTTTTTGAATAACTTTTGTATAATTGTAAACCCTAAGCGACAAGACAAAAGATTAATGGAAGGAAATGCAGATCTCAATAATGCACACAATTTATGCAAACATTTTCTTTTGTGGCATTAACCAATTTTGAGATAGTCTTATTAGTTTTAACATTTCAAATTGGTCATTAGTCAGTATTTTTTTATGGCCATACAAAGAGAATGGAATTTCAAAGCCTTCACACAGTCTACTTTAGCCTACTGTATCCTTCTTATACAAAAAACAAAGTGTGTAACAGAATTATTAATTTTTAGATGAGTCGTATTTATTACACATCTGCTTCACTTTCATACCTATTTTGAGGACATGTTTCGCAAATCATCATTTGCATCTCCTGCTCTAGTGCGACTAAAGCTTGATCCAGTGGTGTGGTGGGTGTGGGTAATTCTGGAGATGGCAGCAGCAACTCCAGAATTACCCACACCCACCACACCACTGGATCAAGCTTTAGTCGCATAAGAGCAGAAGATGCAAATGATGATTTGCGAAACATGTCCTCAAAATAGGTACGAAAGTGAAGCAGATGTGTAATAAATACGACTCATCTAAAAATTAATAATTTTTCGCTTCACTGTGGTGTTCCAATACAGTTAAATCTCGATATATGTGTAACAGAAGTTTATCTTACGTTCTTCTTGGGTAGCCAGTCAGGTGAAAAGATGATTAGATATCAATGTTTCGGAGTGTGTATCTCTCCCATCATCAGGATATTTATAAAATGTTATAACCACAAATGAAATACTGGATTTAACACAACTATAAACAAAGACAAAACACTATCAAAATTCGCATTACTGAACAAAAGACCGTTTTCAGTAAATTAAATGCCAGGTCAGAAGATGGCGTGAGTATAGAAAATTGTGTCAAAGAAACGTAACTACTTAACTTGATTATCAAGCTGTATTGATCTTTGCTTCTTAATTCAACGGATTTCCATTTTTAAGGTCGGTTTCCAAGAGGAGCTGAACTGAAATCCAGCATCACGATTAAGCGTGCTCCTTTCAGAGGAAATCGCCAAAGCCTCCTTAATTCTCCGCTCCCAGTAACTGTTGCATTTTGCCAAGATGGTCGTCTCCCGAAAATTGGCTCTATGGTCGTGGTCGTATCAAAACAATGCTCTGCCAGCCCAGACTTCTCAGGTTGCATTAAACGAATGCTCCGTTCGTTTGTTTATTCTGGTAGCGATGGTCCTTCCAGTTTGTCCTATATACAGTGTCCCTTCACAGGGAATGCGGTACACTCCCAGAACATGGAAGTCCAGTTTGTTTTTCACTGGTCTCAACAGATGCTTAATCTTCAGAGGTTGCTTGTGGATGGTCCTGATGTTGTATTTGGTGAGAATTCTGCTGATTCTGTTGGATAGATTGCCGGTACACAGGTTGCAGGCTGTAGCAGTGGGCTTAGATAGACCAAGATAAACAAAGCTTTGTGGGCCAGTGTATTGTATTGTATAAGTGTATTGTAGTATAAGTCGTTGAGACTTATGATGGAAACTATGAGCGTTCAGATAGAGATCGGTGTGTGTAGGCTTGCGATATACAGCATGCCCTAGTGTACCGTTGCTGTTTTTTGAAACAAGAATGTCCAGGAATGGAAGAGTTCCATCCTTCTGCACTTCCATGGCAAACTTTATTTGAGGTCAAAGGCTGTTGAGATGCGCAAGAAAGCTAGGCAAAGTGTCTGATCCATGTGGCCAAGTTACAGAAGTGTCGTCCATGTATCTATAGAAATTAACTATAGCTGGTGACAAAGGGGAGCCCATTGCTACTCTGTCTACTTGTTCAAAGGAAGTACCACCAAACAAGAAGAAAGTGAATGTCAGGGTATGTTGGAAGAGCTCTATGATATCAGCCGGAAAATGCTCCTTCAGAAGTTGGATGACTTCTTGAAGTGGTACTCATTAGAGAAACCACGTCGAAGCTGACAAGAAGATCAGAAGGGCCAATGGCAATGTTCCTAAGTGTATGTACAAACTGTGTGGAATTACTCATATGATGTGGGCAATCTCCTACCAGAGGTTGTAATAGATCAGCCAGGTGACGTGCCAGCCGATATGTAGGGCTGCTCCTGGCATCCATACATTCTAGGAGGCCTGGAACCTGACGGTGATACCGCCTTAATTTCCGAAGTAAGGCAGGATCTTTTAACCGCTTCGCCGATGGCCATTTAAACCCTTCAGGGGCCGGAAACGGATACCCAATAAACAGAACAGGACATTTAAATTGTTAAATGCTGTAAAAATGCATCATAAATACAATTCCGTATCTTCTGTATTTATTAAGTTATTTAAACGAAACAAAAACTGGTTTAAAACTCATTAAAGGCAGTATAAATCTACAGTAACAATAAAGTAGAGACTACATTAATAAATTGTTGAAATTTCACTACTTTGTTTCACTGTAGCAAAAGCCATTTTTTGTGCCGAACGCGCCTAATATGTGAATCATTTTGTTTTGTGTGTATACGAGCCATAGTATGTATGTATAGCTACGCAAGCGACTTCTCAGGTTCAAGTTTAGTTTATTTATGCTATGCCAAGCGATAATATGACGAGAATATGTTGCGTCACACACTGGAATGAAAACTCTGTCAGCATCTGTTATTACAGTGTTTCTCAACCAAGGTTTCTAGTAGCCTTATGCAGCAGTTTTCGCTCTGTATTTCAGTTATTTATACTCTCTCTGTGTTCAGAGTGATTTCTTGTAGCTATCAAGAGCTAAATGTATGGCACATTTGAAATTGTTAAATTTCAATGTTAACCAAGGCCTATCCCGGTAATGTAGCAAATAAATTAGCTTGGGTATGATGTGTACAGGCTTCTGATATTACTGTAGAAAATCTGGAAGATTTGTTGTACGATTATGAAGGAGATCTTTAGGACATACGTAGCAGTGACGTGTACTGGTCTACAGCACTCCATTGTTTGGGGAAATGGCGGGTCAAATATGGGTGATACGGATCAGCTATTACCAGCTATCCCTCTTTACGGAAAACAGTTAAATGGTAAAAAAAAAAAAGTATTTTTATACCACTGGATGTAACTATGCACAGTTGTTTAGTAATTTTCGGAGCTGTAAAAGACATTCATCTACCTGTACTTGCGCGTATAAAGAGCTCGTAACCTAATTGAGTATTATAATACTCAGAGGCCTCTTCATACTAGGGGGTAGCAAAATTCACCACATCATCCCTCATACTTGAGAGAAAACACTTTCCTAAAGGCTACCACCCACACCCAAAAAACTTGTAACCATTTCGAAAATGTGTAGTGTGTTGCGAAAAAGAAGTTCGCAAGGAAACCAATATTATTTGGTGTGAATCTGCAGATGTACCCTTGGGTGTTTATCCAGGTTTGGAGGTGTACAATTCAAAAAGAAACCTTTAAGGATACGTTTACATTCCTTATAGAAGTAATTTAAATTTATTGTAAGACAGCAAGATTAAAATAATTGGCGTTAAATGAGCATTAAATGCGTGTATGAGCAGGACGTCTATACACGTCCATATCGGTTTGGGGCATTTTAACTTGGACGTCATATGACGTCCATATCGGTGAAAGGGTTAATAAGTTGTACAGTCCAATGTTCGATGGAAGAGGTAGGATTCTTATCGAGAATCCTGTAGGCCGGATCATCTAAGAGCTGCTTCATTTTCTCTAAGTATTGGGCTGTGGAGAGGGTCACAGTGGCATTAACCTTGTCTGCCAGCAAGACAACCAAGTTTTCATCATTTTGAAGTCTCTTAAGCGCTAAACTTTCATCTCGGTTGATATTGGGCCTAGGAAGTGTAGTGTGAGTGACAGCGGCGGCGGTTCAGGATCCAACTGCAATAACCATGTGGGAAAAGATATTCATAAAGAAATATGAAGGAAAACTGTTCAATTTTGACATCACCTTTGAAGAGAACCCAAACTTCAAGTTCATCAAGACACCAACAGAGATGCCCCTATCACCTCCAAGGAATTCACCAAATCAACATTCAATAGTCTACATTAGCTGAGGATATTAGGAAGGTCCTAATGAAACGATTCTAGAGTAATGTAGAGTAATGAGTGCTAGTTCGACTCAAAATTATATTAACTGCATTTGGCATCCTTTCAGCATGTTCCTATGCTGCAATATGATTTAAGAAAATGAAAACCTCAATCCCAGAACATCCTTTTGCGGAAGTTATTCATAAGTTTGGAGTTTCTCAAATGGATATAATGATTTTGATTAAAATACATTTTTAAACATTTGAATGATAAAATGAGTACACTGAATTTTCTTGGAAGAGCCTGTGAAGGCCCCTTTGATTGAATTTGTATAATTTGAACTATGTACAAGGAAAATTACTACAGTTCAGTAAAGATCATTAAAATACATAATTTGTATTATGTAACCTTTGTCTACCATCTGTTTTTAAAATATTCCAATCTGAGGATCATCTAATGGAGATGCTTGAAAGTCTGCAATTCTAGCTTTTATTTACTTCCCCATTTTAAGAGCTTATTACCACTAATGAACATATGAATATTATTTTCATATGTATCTAAGCATGTGTTCCTTAATTAGAAATTATTTCTAACAAACCTATATTGTGAATTTGTCATTGGTAGAGAAAGTTGTGTTAAGTAATTTTATTTTTTTATATCTTCTTCCTGTGATAGGTACATATTTGAAAGATGTGGTTTCAATTAATATTATTGAAACACAGGCTCAGACTCACACTACAATCAACTTTGAAAAAATTTAAATCTTATCTCAAATGCTAGCCAAGTTTTTCTCCATTTACACAACCTCATGAGAAACAATAGAATGACTACTTAAACATTCCGATCTTAAATCACTTAAGTGATTTGCTTAAAATGCAGGAAAAACCAACTATGAATGCATTAACCTGTTAACATAGGCTTAAAATAATATTACATGTTAAACAACAAGGACTGGGGTAAAGGAGAGGACATGCTTGGTTTTCATTGTAAAGAGAACAGAACGAAAGTAGCTTCATTTATTTATTTTAACTGTCTTACAAGTGCTATTAACTGAACATAAGTGACATACCATTACAACAGCTGTTTATTAAATATATTAAATATACAAATGATTGACGCTTTTGAACACTGAGATAACATTGACTGATGATGGGTTAGGTTCAACTATACCCCACCAACTTATGAAAATTGACATTATTCACGAACCTTGCTTCTCAAACACAGCTTACAACCAACCATTGTAAGCAGAGGATGTACACTTTAAGTAAAAATAAACAAATACTTCATTTGGTAACACTGTTGCCATTTGCCCAGATCGTATCAGTACTCCTGGTGATCTGGAATTTTGGAGAACTTTGAAGGTAAGAGCAGACAGCTCAATCTAGTAATCACTGGGACTGAGGAAAGAACAGGAATAGATGCAAGAGAGATATGTGAGCCTATAAGAAGATGATTAGAGGTAGAAATAAGATGTTATTAAATTTGTGGAGCTTTTAGATTTGCCAGAAAAGAGGGAGAAATATGTTAGTAAAACTTATAAGCACACAATTGGTCACAGATGTGACAAGACAGGAAAAAAAATCTGAGGAAGAGACATCTACATCAACAGGTACTTATAAGCAAGGAGAAAGCTAAGAAGTTAAATAGAATAAAGACTGATATGCAAGCAAGGAGAACTATCATACATCAGAAATGTTCAGCTATGGATCAATGGAAAAATGCCACAAGTGACATCAGAGTGGGGAAAATGAGGTAGACAAAAAGTAGACAATGAAGTAGGAAAGCAAAGTCACATGAAGAGCATGGAATATCAGGACACTACATTATCTTATGAGGTGAATGCTCAAGGTATGCGGATTCATCCAAGCATGCAAATTCACATGGAACGGCTGATTACAGCACAATTAGGGAGGAAACAATGAACCAGAGTGAAGTTCCATCAGAAACAAAGAAAGATTAGCAACAGGGAAGAAAGGTGAGAAAGAATGAAGTTAGTTGACCCATGAGTATAAGGGTGAATCACAAAGGAAAGTGGAAGAAACACGAGTGAATATGAAACACTGGATGAGGTTGTATAGGTCAAAGAAAGAGATGCTGCATACAAATAGAAGATAAATGGGATCAGAGAGGCAAATATTGGATATGGAAAGATGTGAATACAAACAAGTGGGTTAGTGTGTGCAAAAAGCAAGAGACAAAAGATGAAAAGGAGAATAACAATGCAGAAACATACACACATCGCTGTGTAACAAGAGTGAGCAAATGGTTTTGAAACCTATAAATAATTAAAATGTGCTTTTGTTTTTCAAAAGTAGAAAGGTGCTGTATGTGGGAAGTGGTCCAAAATGCAGAAGATTAAAACCAAATACATTCAATTCAATATTTTAAACCTAATCATCAATCAATATTAATTCAGTACTTGATTATTTGTAGAATTATACGTTTCACTGTAAATGAATTTATTTTTTACTTTTAATCAATATTAAACTTAATTACACTTCATACATTCAATGAAGTTTTCAAGACAGACTAGTGTAATGTGTCAGTTCAATGTCTAATTTCATGGTGTAATAAATTATTAAATTTATTTACCAGTTTCAAGTACTTAATATTATTGGCAAATGAGGAATAATTCATTTAATATACATCAGGTAGGGTGAACAACTTGCTGGAATGGAATGTTGCATCACCTTGGAATATAATTAGTGAGCAAACTTCACTTAATATAAAACAATAAGTGAAATTTAGTCACTAATTATTACAATTCATTGAATTACATTTGCTTCATTGTTAATAGCTCCAATATATTTTTTTTCCTTTTTTTTTTTTTTTTTACTTTCAGTCTATATTAAACTTACATTTTAGATCACATTAAATTAAGTTTGCAAGATGGATAGTAGTGTAATGTGTCAGTTAAATTTCCAAATTCACTATGTGTGATAAAAGCAATTTATACAAAAAATAAGATAATTTATTAATAGCTAATATTACAACAGCCCTTACTTTTGAGTTTTTCACCACTTTACAGGAGGGAGCAATTGGAGCCATATATGTTCCATTATGTCTTAATGGTTCAGTAACCTGTAAATTTGCGACACAAACATGGCCGACCATTATGAGGCTCAGTTCTTGCAAATGTTTTACACCTATCTTTATACATGAAATAGGATTATAAAAATCTTATATCATGCCAAAAAGGTATAAAACATTGTTGAAATTCAAAGTGTGTAAGAAACTGTGACAAATAAAAATCAACAGAAAAAGATCTACATAATCAACAGATAACAATGTCTAGAAGGACCTATACAACATTCTTTATACATATTAAATTCTCCTTACTCCTAAAATTGAAAACAAGCTTCAGGTAGCTCATTATCATTTGGCAAATCGGGAATAATTCTTTTAGTACCATGGGCAATGAAACTGCTGGAATGGAATGATGCATCAACCTGCAATAAAATTGGGTACTTTAACCAAACTGGAAGGTGAATCCTCCTGGAAATGATCCACTTGTGAAGTTGAAATGTCCTGGTCCTGGTTCCGCAAAGAATGCTTGGAATACATTGTTAGGATCAATATCACCTGGAACACACAAAAGTTATCACGTTGAAAACTACCAAGAACAAAAAAGAACTGTACCTGAAAGACAAAAGACAAACATTTGAGAAAGCTCTACAATTCATCTCTACTACACATCCAGAATTTAAATACCGTAAATTGAATGTGTTTTGAGTCAGATGGCAAGATCACTGGTCATGGTTTGAATCAATGCCTATTTAAGAAATTCACCTACCAACCATGTAAGGAAAAAGATTTTCAGCAGTTATAATTTGAGTCTGTACAAAATTTGTGATAACATCAAACAGGCTGAAAAAATGGCACCATCCAAAAAATCCAGAATATGAAAAATCATTGTGATGAATGCAACTCCACATTAAAAATTACAGGCAATACAAAAAAGCTCCATTGAAGCACACTTTAAGAATCATAACCATATCTTAGAAGATTTCATCTACCTTCTAAAACATGTACAACTGAAGGACTTCACAATTGAAAAAGATTTTGCTACCAAAAATATGAAACAGCTTTGATGAACTTAAGATATTCCTACCCAGGGCCTGGCGAGTGAGATAAGAATTTCCGGTGCTGCATTAAGGTTCGCGAAACGCCCGGGTGTGAAAGGTACATTTTGAGCGCTGCACATCAATATTAAATGTCGCTGGCAAGAGATGTCTCCCTTTACCAGATGTATAGCATGGTTCAGTGTCATAAACTGTCATTACAGGAGTGTGACAATATAATAAAAAATACTAAAATACCCAATGAATACATAAAGAGGGACTGAAGTGTTCCTTAATTCCTAAAATTCACCCAATACAGATCAAAATTCCGAAATTATGTTTTATTAGCAGTCTGTTCTCTGTAGATGTTGGTTACCCTGATGATGTACTGGCTGGTTTTGAGAATTTGAAACAATAATATGGCATTTTAGTTAATTGATGGAAATTAATCATTTCTTCACACTAGCCATATATAGGCTAAGGTTTTTGATTGATATTGTCAACATGAAAAATTCAATGCCATGGCCAAGATTTGAACCACAGATCTCCTGGTTTCCGTCCAGTCGCTCTAACCCATTGAACTACCATGGCCAACGTGCTGTCCTGACATTAAATTCGCCAGTTGACTCGTATATTTCCCTGGTAGACCACTAGGGCTCTCGCATTCGAGATACACCATTTGTGGGAACTTAGTATCATAAGTACTTGAGTCCCAGGCTTCATCATTTAACTCTTCTTATTTTAGTTAATTGATGGAAATTAATCATTTCTTCACACTAACCATATATAGGCTAAGGTTTTTGACTGATAGAGTCAACATGAAAATTGAATTTTTCATGTTGGCTCTATCAATAATATGGCATATTCATCTGTGAATATGGCTGCAAGTATCTTCAAAAAAGGAAGTGTGCTGTGCTTGGCTAACCTGTTACAGGGAGAAATGAGGAAACAAAACTTTTTCGTTTCCCAAGAAATCCAGAAAGGTAAGATACATTTCAGAACAGGAATAATTAAGCAGTAATAATATTTAGAATTTCGCTTGTACCATTATTTTGCCACCTGAATCGTAAGCTGTAAGGAAAACGCATTTTAGCATTGGTTACTGATTTTATAATGCAAATAAAGTGATGGAATGCAAAAATCAGCAAATGAAACTCCTACATATAGGTATAGGTGTTAAATTTCTATATAACTATAATCATACTTTAATACTAGCTCTCGTGTTTTTTTAAGATTTCTTATGCTACGTTTGTTTGGTTTTGTCGGAAGGCACCATAGTACACCTAGCTCGAAGAATTAAACATAATATAATGTGATGTAAGCCCATGTCAATACATTGGTAATGCAATGGAACTATAATCTGCATATATAGTATATAGTAGTTTTAGGCATGGACAGCATAGCTATTTTTATTACAGAGTAGTAGCATCATCATATTTGCTGCTTTGGCAAATAACTTGCATTCCTAGTATTGTGATCTCACATTGCACAGTTTGTTGTAAAGATGGTAATTGTAGTATACAAAACTGTCAAGATGTTTCACTGATTATAATCTAACCTCTTTTGTCAATTTTGTTTCAGAGAACACAATCTATTTTTGAGAGTGTGATACACCGCGTCTACTTTGTGTATTTCTTGCTTCGTCGTGTCAATCTACCCAGCGTATGTAAACTTTCAGAAATATCATACCTGTGGCTGTGATTTGGTACAGAATTCAGGGATATTTTATAATTTGTAAATAGTTTGCCTTAGTCATCATTGTATATCTTCGACAGTGATGAAGGATGTCACAGCTTTTAATAGCACGTAAAAAATTATGACCTGAAATTCCAAACTCTCAGTTTGTTCTATCTTGTTTAATGCAGTAATCACTATGTCATATTCTATATACTATACAAAACGATGTATGTGAATAACTAATGGTACTGGCTTTGGTGTTGTAAAAGCTTTAACATGTTTCAAGTGTAATTATGCATTGCAAGAAAATATTCAAATGTTACTGTATGATCATCACCATCATAATCATTATATGCATTTTTATTTTAATTTCAAATGTTCCACTTATTTTTGAAATATGTAAAATGTCAGCTGTAGAGACTACATTAATAAATTGTTGAAATTTCACTACTTTGTTTCACTGCAGCAAAAGCCATTTTTTGTGCCGAACGCGCCTAATATTTGAATCATTTTGTTTTGTGTGTATACGAGCCAATGTATGTATGTATGTATGTATGTATGTATGTATAGCTATGCAAGCGACTTCTCTGGTTCAAGTTTAGTTTATTTATGCTATACCAAGCAATAATCATACGAGAATATATTGTGTTACACACTCACACACTGGAAAGAAAACTCTGTCAGCATCTGTTATTACAGTGTTTCTCAACCAAGGTTTCTAGTAGCCTTATGCAGCTGTTTTCGCTCTGTATTTTAGTTATTTATAATCTCTTTGTGTTCAGAGTGATTTCTTATAGCTATCAAGAGCTAAATGAACGGCACATTTGAAATTGTTAAATTTCAATGTTAACCATGACTTATCCCCGTAATGTAGCAAATAAATTAGCTTGGGTATGATGTGTACAGGCTTCTGATATTACTGTAGAAAATCTGGAAGATTTGTTGTACGATTATGAAGGAGATCTTTAGTACTTACGTAGCAGTGACGTGTGCTGGTCTACAGATGGCATGTTAGCTACTCCATTGTTTGGGGAAATGGCGGGTCAAATATGGGTGATGCGGATCAGCTATTACTAGCTATCCCTCTTTACGGAAAACAGTTAAATGGTAAAAAAAAAAAAAAGCATTTTTATACCACTGGATGTAACTATGCACAGTTGTTTAGTAGTTTTCAGAACTGTAAATTCATGCAAGACATTCATCTACCTGTACTTGCGCATATAAAGAGCTCGTAACCTAATTGAGTATTATAATACTCAGAGGCCTCTTTATACTAGGGGGTAGGAAATTCACGACATCACCCCTCATACTTGAGAGAAAACACTTTCCTAAAAGGATACCACCCACAACCAAAAAAGTCGCAACCATTTCGAAAATGTGTAGTGTGTTGCGAAAAAGAAGTTCGCAAGGAAACCAATATTATTTGGTGTGAATCTGCAGATGTGCCCTTGGGTGTTTATCTAGTTTTGGAGGTTACAATTCAAAAAGAAACCTTTAAGGGCACATTTACATTCCTTATAGAACTAATTTAAATTTATTGTAAAATAGCAAGATTAAAATAATTGGCGTTAAATGAGCATTAAATGCATGTATACGCAGGACATCTATACACGTCCATATCGGTGAAAGGGTTAAATTAGGAAAATCTGTAAGCAGTGACCTCCTGGGAGATACAATTAAACACAGAGTTTTAAAAGCAACATTAACTATGAGCACTCAACTTTTTTTTGGGAAAAAAAAAAAAAAAAAAAAAAAAAAAAAAATGTGATGTGTAGTTCAGCATACAGAATGTCAGCAATATATTTTGTTTGCCTTTCTATTTGCCCAGTGACCTAAAATCACCCGTTCTATGAAGAGATCATTAAGACTTTCAGCTCATATTCTCAGAATTAGAATTGCTTACAGCTGTGGATTCTTTGTGGGATGCAGTTTATGGTATCACAGAAATCAGGGAGGGAAATGTAACAAGGAAAATACAATAGCGTACTTTCACACACACTGCAGTAATTAGAACCTTACTGCTGCAAATAACACAATATGCAATTTTTTAAAAGATGTGCTCACGTAATCAGACAACTTCAGTGATGACATAACTCTTGAGGATTCATGTAAAATAAGTAAATAAACCCCTGGGCATTAATGGGTTAATAGGAAACATTGGTAAAATAGTACAAATCTGACCTTAGATATTCATTACTTTATGCCCTGCAATTTTTTTTGTATGCTTTGCAAAATCATTTACTGGGTCATTGTGCAATTCTTGGAACCAATACTGAAACTCTGGGTATACTGATGTTATTAACCACACTGGACTAAATTTTGAAGTATCCATTGCTGCATACTGTAGTCCCTACAACACCTCCCATGCACAAGATGAATGCAATTAATTACTACTTAACATGCTCTTGCACTGCAATGTAGTTGGCTGGAGCATTGTATTGTGGTTCCCAGCCACGAAGAGTCTGGGTATAATACCCCCCATTAGAGGGTACAGATTTTAAGTCCTAGTATGCACTCGGCATCGTAAAGAATTTGAGGATGCTGCAATTCTTGTCAAGAATGTCAACTTTCTGACTGGCTTTGTAGATGTTGATCGATTGGATGAATTGCCCACCTCAGCGTTGCATATGTGGGCTTGTGGCCGGCAACTGGGCTGGCAGTTTCAGGCTATTACAATGAGGATTATTATTGCATGCTATTGCAGCTTTTCTTGCAAAAATTATGTTACACATTCGGCTATCAATCAACAAAAGAGTGGCAATGTACAGTACACTACACACTAAACAATTCAGGACTTCACATCAGGTCTTTATTAGATGGGGGTGGAAAATGCAACATTATGCTTTAGTTCTCCAGGCTGGCTAAAAGTAATTTCACATACTGTTTAACCAAAATGAGATTAGCATTTTCCCCTAAAACATTAGCAACAAAATTGCTAAATTAACAAACTGCAGATTATTTCATGCCAATATGTGACTTTGCTGGCACTGTCATCATGATGGTGTATACTCCGGAAATGCAGGCAGACCACATGACCCACTCTTCAGCTGGTCATCAGAAGTTGGGATTTGAGTTTTGGAAAAACGTTCTTAATATAAAACAAAATAAGGGCAATACAAGGATTTATGGGACTGGGTAGACCATTTAAATACCATTTTTCCTGTCATACAAAATTTAATAGAAGAAACTATATTACTTGCATGAAATTTATTATGCTATTTCAGGAAATTAATCAGACCACCTTCGGGGATTATTATGGCTTTAATATGAGGCCTTAATATAATAAGCTCAGCATGAGGTATTATCTTATACATTGGTATGTATATAGCAAGAATATATTACAAACATTCAACACCCCAATATATGTAAGCTTATACACACAAATTTCTTTGTCTTTGTGATGTACCTATTATCAGTGTTAAATGAGTACCAAAAGTACACATTATTATCCACTTTGTTTTTTAACTATGATGTGAAAGTAAACATACATAACCTATATTTTGGATGCTTGTTTAACATAACTTCATTTAAATTTAACCATCGAATTTAGCTGAGTTGCAAACATGAAATATTTATGAACAAGTGTTTGGCATTACTAACTTGCATATTTTTTTTTTTTTTTTTCGAACGAAGCATGGTTTTATTTACATGTGAAAGAATAAATGGGTGTCGAAGCAAATTTTCTCAAAGAGTGTGGGCATTGTTTCAGCACACAAGGAAATCATTTCCAACTTCTATGACAAAGGTATGTGGTTATTATAATTTGCATGAGAAATTGATGCACTGTAAGAGTCTATAAATATCTGATTCCACTGACAAACAGTGCTTCCTGGTTCCACAAAAATTCCTGCTAGTTGTGCTGTGCATCTTGATAATGTTTTAGATACTTCAATTTGGCATAGTTTGGAAATCAAAATTGTTGTAAAATAAATTACTTTAAATTGCAATTACAGTATGACGAATAAAACAAATAAGCACACTTTCATCATTTGGTAAGTTTTCAGGTTTGTATCCTTCAATTATGAATAGTTCAGCAATCCGGTGGCAGCAGCAGTGGTGTACATAAGGGCACTCAACTACATGGTTATCAGCACCCTTTAAAACTATTCATGGCAAAAGACAGACATAAAGAACAATATAAAGTACACAGTTCAAAATTAAATCGTAAATAAAAGTATACATTTAAGGCAAAAGCCAAAGAAAAATTTTATATTACAATAAATAAAAGGCCAAAAAGCATAACAAAACAATTCTCTAAATTCTATGATTTAACTTTGAAAAAAATTTCGAAACTTTCTCCACTGCTTTGTCATCTGCCAGTATCTATGCAAAGCTGACTGGCAGCTGTACAGACTTCAGATGAGCTAGGCAAAAACACTAACACATAACATACCAAGAACGTTTCATCGCAAAGTGGGTAAACTGGAGCAGGGTCGTCTCTTAACTAGTGGCTATGAGTAAATAAGGTGGCCGGTGCTCAACCAAGCCAAACTCACTTCCTCCTGACAAGATGAACAACAGGAAGTTATCACGGAATCTGACGTTCCTTCAAAGATCCAAGTTTATTTCTGTGAAGAGCAGACCACTCTTCCTGCCAGCAAGACTACGCAGCTCTCCATATGTAAGTCTAAAATCTTCTGATGTAACAAACAGTATATTAACCTTGAGCTGTGTGGTTGCTGTCTTAGCTGCTGAATCCACCATTTCATTCCCCGGCAAGCCAACGTGGCCAGGAATCCAAGCACACATCACGCTAACTCCAGAAGCATATAAGACGTGGAGAGCATCCTGGATAAGCTGTATAATAGGATGAAAGTTGTACAACTGACAAGGGCTCTGAAGGGCACTAAAGGAATCCCTTAAGGTTAAGAAGATCTCCCATCTTTTGTCAATGTATAATATGATCGGTACATTGCATAAAGCTCTGCATTATAAATGGAAATGCTACTATGGAATCCAAATGTGTATGGTTCGGTTCCATGAACATAGACACACCCAATGCCATTTAAATTTTTTGACCCATCAGCATAAATAAAAAACTGTATACTTTGATAAGAATTTTAAAAAGCAAGCGCGGATACTAGGCATAGCCATTGTAGATTTACCGTATTTAGACACATGCAGATCTACGTGGGACGTTCCATGCAACCAAGGAGGGTACTCTCTCTCACCCATAGGAAACATCTTAGGAATTTTGATGTCATGCTTTGGACTAAGAGAGGTGTTCCTACAATGAGCATCCATTAAAGTTTTAGTTAATTGATGGAAATTAATCATTTCTCCACACTAGCCGTATATAGGCTAAGATATTCGATGGATAGAGTCAACATGAAAAATTGAATGCCATGGCCGGGATTTGAACCACGGATCTCCTGGTTTCCCTCCAGTCGCTCTTAACCTTTGAGCTACCATGGCCAACGTGCCGTCCTGACATTAAATTCTCCAGTTGACTCGTATATTTCCCCGGTAGACCACTATGGGCTCACGCATCCGAGATACACCGTTTGTGGAGACTTACTATTGTAAGTACTTAAGTTCCAGGCTTCATCATGTAACTCTTATTATTTCAGTTAATTGATGGAAATTAATCATTTCTCCACACTAGCCGTATATAGGCTAAGATATTTGATGGATAGAGTCAACATGAAAAATTCAATGCCATGGCCGGGATTTGAACCACGGATCTCCTGGTTTTCGTCCAGTTTCGGCCATGGCATTGAACTTTTAATGTTGACTCTAGTCCATTAAAGTGTTGAAGAAAGACAAACATAGGATGCACAGGCATGTAGTTAAGTCCATATCCATAATTTGCTAGTAAAATGTCAAACCAGTATTGCAGAGGAGGTTCTCTACATTCAGCGTAGAAGCTCACAACAGGGCTAGTTGGAAAAGCTCCAATAGCTATACATATGCCACAATTATGGAATGTGTAATTTTTTCAGCACAGATGTAAGTGCCAACGATAAAACGATACAATCATATCTAATTTGTCTAAACATTGAATTTGGAACGGATCAGCACGTGAAAGAGTTGCACCAGCACTGTGCTATCTGCTCCCATGATTTTCCATGTGCATGTGCTACATGCAATGACCACCTACTTACTTATCAAATACCAATCCAAGGAACGTATCATCTGCAAAAGGTAGCAGATCTGGACCTAATCGGAGTGAAGGTGGTAATCGACTCCAACTGCGCCAGAAGTTAATGCAGATTGTTTTCTCAGCTGAGAATCGAAAATCGTTTTTTCAAACTCCAATATTCAGGATTGTCTAAGCATTGCTGTAGGCAGTGTTCTAGAAACAGTTTGCGCTGAGTACAGTAGACGGCAAAGTCGTCTACGAATAAGCATGACTAAACCCCTGGAGGAATACATTTTGAGATAAAACTAATTGCAATAGCAAACAGTTTAACATTTAGTACCGATCCCTGACATACTCTTCTCCTGAACAAAAAGGTTTGATAAAACCAAGCTAACCTTACCCAGTAAACGTGGTCTCTCATGAACTCCTGAAGAAAATGTGGTAGGTGTCTACGTATATCTCAGGTGTGCAGGGTGCATAGCACCATAAGCCTTCTCAAGGTCAAAAAATATCCCTATGGTTTGAAAGTTCATTATCTGTGTCGACATCGACACAAAAATGATCAACTAATGAACAGCATTGTCAAAAACCGCATTGGATGTTGATCACCAGATTTTGTGTTTCCAGACCCCACACTAACCGCCCATTAATCATGTAGCTAGCTTAGGACAGTAGCTAGAGGGGAGATGATTCTTTCCAGCTTTCAAAATAGGTATAATGGAGGCTTCTCTCCATTTTTTAGGAAAAGTGGCATCAAACCAAATACGATTATAGCCTTGCCTTCAGGATAGAGCTGTTGTAACATTTGAACATGGATTCCGTTCAGTACTGGTGCTGATAGACGCAAAGATGAAAGACCTTCACTTTGCCAAGGTGAAAAGGCAGTTACAGTCAAGGTTTCTGGAATGAAAGGGGAAACCTTGAGGTTCTACCTGAGTGTTAATTGATTCTCTTTTCGGTAGGTTTATCCTGCATTTTCTTTAATGCCACTAGAGCAGCATGGTCAAGATCTTCCTGCTCTAAGACCTCTACATTTATAGCATCTCAGGGAGGTCAGTACGTATGGTCTAACCCCAATTACTTCATACCCTGCCTTTATCCTTTGTGGGAGATCTTCTCGATCACAGGTTAGGAACAGGGTATGGAGTAGGCACCAATCCCTCTCATTCTCTGCATTGTACACTGCCATAACACCTTGCTCTTGCAGGTTCTCCTGAATATCCTCATTGGAGATACCATCCAATGCACGAGTGTTTACAACGCCATGTGAGGAATTCAAGGACCTACACACATCAGTATGTACAGGGTAACTTGCTAACATATTAGCACTCAGTATTTTCTTTGCCTGGGAAGCTGAAATTCTTCTACCAGAAGCGTGCCATTCCTAGATTTTGTGCAGGACTTTACTGCACCAACCATTTTATCTAGACCTTTCTGTATTATAAATGGGTTGACTGATGTAAACTTTTAACTTCCTCTGTTCTTCTTACAACTTAAGTAGCTCGGATAAGACTCGACTACTATTTTTACACTATTCTTCATGGTTTCATTTTCTTTTATTAGTTGTCATAGCAACAATATCTTCCACCATTGCAGACGTCTCCGATTGGATGCTCACATCCTGGGCACCACCTTGGCTCAGGTGAGTCCTGGCCTGCATCTTGCTCACCTCAGGGTCTCACCTCCCAATGTAAAGATAGAGGGACCCAAATGCGTTCAGCAGTGCATCAGCTTATGCAATGGCCCCCTCCTGGGACTGACCTTTATCAGCAGATATGAACACAGTCCTACATGATAATCAAGGGCTGGGACTTGCACATTACGCAGTCACCCCCTGTGCTTACCCTCCGTCCCGCGCTAGGTATCCATCAGACTTGTGTTCAAGGAGGTAAATGTTTATGGGTCAAACATGGATGTGGACCAAAGTTATTTGTGCTTTTGGCATCAGCCCTCTCACCACTCAGAGGCATCCAATTAAGTTGACTCAGGACCCAAGGTTTGCCAATTCTGCACCTATCACATTAGGCCCCTGAGGGGAATTCAGTAATTACACAATTAAATTCACCCAATTCACCACAGAGTTTGTAAAAACTATTCCACATCTTTTTGGGGACTCCTCTGCCATCCATAGCTAATTTGAATTCAGTCTTACTAACATTTTAGCTATATATTTTGGGCTTATTTCTGTAATATTGGTTGTAATATGTGGCAATTTTTTGCCAGTAACAAACCACTCTTCCACTGTTTCACTAATCTCTCGGTTTTTCGTTTAAGTTCTCTCCTGATTTTTTATTTGCAGTTTCCCACAGCTTTAAAAAAGAATTTAAAAAAAGAATTAACGAATTTGATACTTTGGAATACTATCTGTATTGAACATCTCCACAATTTGCTTTACTCTGAAGCGGGAATTAATTGGAAATAGTAAATTCAAAAGCCACACTAAAATAAAATATTTTAGTACCATTAAAAATGTCAGTCAAAATACTGATAAAAGAATAAATCAGACTTCCTGTATGCACAAAAGTCAACATGTTGTAGACTACAGACAAGTAAAGTAGTATTACCTTGGTGGTTTTTGCATAGTGTGCAAGGGTATACGACATCCTCTAATGTTCCGAAGTTTCTTTATAAGGTCAAGCTAGGGAAACAGTAGCCAATGTATTAACATTCATACAACAGGAAACAAATGGAAACAATTTTATAATTCCCATGAAGAAAATTAATGTGTGCAATGGGGCTGCAACAGGTGTTTCTAAATCTATAATTAAAATGATAAAAAAGAGCGAGGTGCAGAAGCACAGTTTCTGCATTCAGTACTCAACAAAAACCAGCCAAAACCATGCACAGATTTAGATGAATTTGATGTGTGTAGTACGAAGAACAGTAAATGAATTTTACATTAGTGAAAAGAAAACTCCTACGGTGCAAGGTATGATGTATAAACTAAGAGAAACAATCAGCTTAATTGAAAGGAAACAAGTTTGGTAAAATTATTAAAGCGCCTCGGATTTTGGTGGTGAAAGATGTGTTAAAACACAGGTGCATTCTTGTTGAAAGATACAATATAAGAAGTGCTCATGTGTTCTTTTTACGGGCTATTACAAGATACTGCCAGGAGGGTTGCCCTGTTGAGTCACCAATGAAATGTACATTCACAGCTCACACACAAAAATTAAAACGTTGAGGGATCATAGTTCACAAGGCTATATAGCACCTACTACCAAAGGACAGATTGATAATTATGCATATGGGAACAGAAAAGGATTTTATTCCTAATGCTCCGCCGCATTTAAACCAAACACAAATCTGTGACTAAGGAAATTAACACAGAAAATTACATGTGGTGGGTGAAAAAGAAATGAAAACCAAATATTCCAGCTAAATCCATTGTTGTAATTGACAATGCCTCTTATAATATAAAGATAAATATACCAAGTCATCAAGCAGGAAAAAGAATATGCAACATTGGCTCCTCAAAAACCAAATTCTATTCAAAAACGATATGCTGAAAAAAGCTGTATAACCTTGTAAAGTTGCATTAGCCAATGCACTAGAATTACATTGCGACTTTCAAATGGGATGACTTTTGTCCTTGAATGCTACCAGGGCAGCAACAAATCGGAGTGCTGTGGCATTTCCTGCAAGTGGGATGTGACAAGCACCAGCTGAATCCATCTCTAATAAATATTACACTACGCAACAAATTTGAGCTTTCTGTCCCTTAGATAAAACTGCATCATTCTGTATAAACAAAAGGGGCTTGATTCATATCTGAAAACCAAAATGGCCCATTACGTACCATTTTTGTAGGAGACCCACTTTTGATATTTATACAAATCGATTACACAGAAATGAAACACAAGACTTGAGTACAGAAAACACACACTAAAATGAGTTTTCTGACCATTTCCTCTTGTAGGCATCTGTTAGTGTGTCCCTGACAACAGACCAACAATACTCAGCTAGCATACTTCCATTCCATCATCCAATGAAACGTTTTTCAAACATAGAAATGTCCTAGTGGATCCTTTCTCCATTCTCGTTGCTTATTGCAGCAAGGTTTTGAGGAAAGAAGTCATGAAGTGTAGTTTTAATGACATACTGCAAGCTACAGCATGAAAGCATTCTACCATGTCACTGACAAGATCTTCAGTTTTCAGCTTTCTCATTTCCAAGAAAACGTGAGCAAACTGTTTTAAATGCCAACCAAGCTGCTTTCTCTCCCTCTTGACATTTTATTTTCAAACTCGTCATGAATCACTGCTTTACTTTGGGGAGCAATGAAAACCCCTTCTTTTACCTTTGCCTCACTTAATTTGTTGAATTTGTTCCCGAGATGCAAGAAAGCCATTCCTCTGTCTGGAGCTTTTACAAAAATTTCAATTAAGCAGAGTTTAATGTGCAGTGGTGGAAGAAAGACACAGTGTAGATTCACAAGTGGTTCATGTGCCATATTTTTGGTGCCAGGAATGAAGTTTTGTCTTGGAGGCCACTGTTTACAAGTGTAGCGATTTTTTTCGGTCACGGCTATCCCATTCGCATAGGAAGCAGCAGAATTTGGTGTATCCTGGTTACATACCTGTTAATATCCCAATTACTTTCAAATTGCCACAAATTTGCCAATTGAATGTAGTGTATTCAATTAAATTCAGTATAGTATGCATAACCTCATGTGTCTCCTTTGCACCTGCCTCGGTGGCGTAGATGGTAGCGGGTCTGCCTCACGTTCAAGAAGTCCCGAGTTCGAATCTCGGTGAGGGTGAGGTACCTGGATAAGGTTTTTCCAGGGTTTTCCCCTTGTCTTATGTCGGGTAACTCTAAGCTCCATGGATCCTGGACTCATTTGAGCATCATTTCACCCATTTCATTCACCATCCGATATGACCTAACATTGGAGGACATAAATTACAAAAAAAGTCTCCTTTGTATTTGTAGAATATGCTACAGGAACAGATGGACAAACACTGCCTATATGGAGGAGCACTGCTAAAAGATTACATTTTGATGAGTCAATAAACAAGCGCCAGGCTGCCTGATTATGTTTATGCCCTAATGCCTGAAATAGGCCATTCACATCACAGCAATATACAATGTCTTCCTTCTCTGCAAAATAGTCTGTTAAATGGCTATGTCGTCTATGAAGTTATTTTCCCACCCTTATCTAATAGACTCCAACCTTGTAGCCTGGAACCCAGTAGTTCGAGTCCGTTTGAGATAGTTTCAAGTCCTGTACAAATTGTTAAGCTCTCTTTGTGTGATTTCATGATGTGCACAAGTCATAGATGTAGATGGTTGTAAGTCAGGATCTGGATGGTTTGTGTCGTCTGTGATATCTTCCTCTGAATCAACAGTATATGAACCTGAAGCTGTAGGTATAGGAAGATTGTTAGAATGAGGAACAGGTCGAATAGCATGGGGTAAGTATGGATACTGAATACAACGTTTAGACTTTGAAAAGAATTCCTTGATATCTGCCAAACAAAAGTAACAATCTGTTACGTGATCTCTTGGCTTCGCCCCAAAATAGGTACTCTAAATTTCATTGTACTATGTTTTCCTAGTAACCAGTTTCTCCGATTCCTAGAACATGAATTGCAGCAGATATGTGGAGCCCAGGACTTATTCTGGTCCCCAACTCTACATCCAAAGTACAGTTCATAGGCCTTTTCTACCAATGGCGACAAGCTGCATTGCTGTGTCTTACACACCCAACAAAATATATCCGGCTTATTTTCACAGTGAAGAGACATTATAATGCACTGAATGTAATATAATTTTGTCCTTAAAACACTTAAGATTGATCATTAAAATATTCCTGCCAGCAACACTTCAGAGAGGAAACATCTGAAAATAAACATTTTACAGTTAAAATACTGACATAGTCGAAAGATCAAGCTCGCAGTGAATGATATACCTGCAGTGAAAATGTTGAATAGAATATGCAGGCTATTAAAAAATTTATTTAGATGAACAAAGACACAAATTTATTGCGAAAATAAGTAAAAAAACTAAATATGGATTTTTGGAAAAATAGTGCATGATAGACAAAAACTAGTTACTAATTTATTTTCAGCCGTACTTGTACAAGATACACATATTTTCATCTAAAGGACATATTTCATTCTGTACAGTGTTATTTGTACTAAGACAAAAGTGAAAAGTGGTCCAAAAGGAAGGGAGGAAGTAATGTTTCTAAAACAACTGTAAAATCTCCATATTTTTAGCTCCAATAGTTCTTATAAATAAAATACCAATATATAGTAGAAGCCTGAAATAGTGTGGATTCGGATTTAACACAGGTAAAAGTATGTCCCCATTAAAAAATATTCTAGTTAATTACTTCATTTGGGAAGTTGAGATAAAAATATTCCACAAACAGACATAGTGCACAAAGTATAAACTTGAAAGAAGCGTAGAGACAGTGAAGCACAACTTAGCACAAAAGTGAATCGAGAAGATATTGGCACACTGCTTCACTCAACTGTTTTTTCACAGGACATGTTTCAAGAGCTTTTGCTCTTATCAGCTGGTACTTGACTAGTGCAAATTGTAGTGGTTTCCTCTTTCTCTGTATCGTCAATAGATGGCATGATGTCAAAGATGTCCGGTGGTGGAGTTTCAAAATTCATGACTATGACGATTTTTGCTAATGAAGACTTTCCCATACACAAAAGCAGATAAAGGTAACAAAATAGTAATATTGGACGAAGAAGACTATCTCAAAAAATGGACAACCTTTTAAAAGGAAAAGAATTTGTTAACCTAGAAATCAACCCATTAAAGAAAGCATGTAAATCTGTGGAATTAGAAAATAAAAATAGTAAAACCATGACAAAAAAAGAAAAATTGAACAATAAAATAGACAATCCAAAAATATCATACATATATGGTTTATCCAAAATACATAAACCTGAAATTACCCTCAGACCAATAATTAATAACATTGATGCACCCACTTACCAACTATCAAAATGGCTGGTTCAAATCTTCAGATCCTTCACAAAATTTGAACATTTAAGTATCAAAAACTCCTTGAATTGATAAATCTCCTGAAGAACACAAAGATCAACTCTACAGATGCTTTAGTTTCTTTTGACGTCATTTCTCTATACCCAAAGTATACCTACCACTGAGCTTATTCCACTTCTCAAAAAATGACTGGAATCAATACAAGTAACCTCTGAAGAAATAGAAGAACTTTCACAACTTACAGAAATTTGTATCAATCAGAATTTTTTCAGCTTTAATGGACAGATCTATAAACAAAAAACAGGCCTAGCTACGGGCAACCATTGTCTCCCTTCTTAGCAGATTTATTTATCAGTGCTTTTGAAACACATAACAAAAACTTTTCCAAGTCATTTCAAAGTTTGGTATCGCTATGTTGACGATATTTTTGCAATAGTACCTAAAAAACTAATACAAGATGGTCTTAGACTTTTGAATATACAAAATCCAGCTATAAAATTTACATTGGAAACGGAAGAGAATGATGTGCCTCCCTTTTTGGACATCAAGATAAAAAAAATGAACAACAAACTCACTTTTGGTATATACAGGAAACCGACACACACAGATAATTATATTAAAAACAACAGTTTCAACCCAAAACAACACCAACATGCCATTTTCAACAGTTTAATCTTTCGGATAATCAACTTTCCACTAAACAGAGAAGATTATCAAGAAGAATACCTTCACATAAAAGAAGTAGCTATGTCCAACGGTTTCAACCCAAATTTAGTAGACAAAACAGTTAACAGACTCAACAAAGCTAAGAAAATAAAAGAAACCACCACCCTAGAACCTACAGGAGAAAAAGAGAATTTTTTTTAAAAAAATTCACCTTCCATCCATCAGCCTATAATAAATTCCAAAAAATCTTCTCAAAACACAACATAATTCTTGCACCTCAAAATACATTTAATATCAGAAATTTGTTAAAAAGCCCCCCTCCCCCCAAATTCAATTACTACCAAAGAAAAACCAGGAATCTATGAAATCAAATGTGAAACTTGCCCTAAAATTTATATAGGAAAAACAAAAAGAAATATTGACATCAGAACTAAAGAACATATAAGAAACATTAAAAATGGTGAAACAGAAAAATCAGCAGTGGCTTTTCATTTTTTGAATACTAGACATGGCATCAACTTGGAAACATCTTTAATAAAATACGTTGATCACCCTATAATCCTTTCCGTATGGGAAAATATCTTCATTAACAAAAATCAGTCATGAATTTTGAAACTCCACCACCGGACATCTTTGACAAGTACATCATGCCATCTATCGACGATACGGAGAAAGAGGAAACCACAACAATTTTCACTAGTCGAGTACCAGCTGATGATAAGAGCAAAAGCTCTTGAAACATGTCCTGTGAAAAAACAGTGTGAGTGAAGCAATGTGTCAATACCTTCTCGATTCATTTTTCTTCTAAGACATAGTGCAGTTTAACTTACACCACCATCCCTGTTCATTGACACTGACTACTGAATTCCAGGAAAGTAACAATACCACAATTCTTGGCATCTGGCCTTGACTTAAGTCCCGTAGGCAAAATATCTTTATTCTCTTTCACCAGTTCAAATGCTGAATGAAACCAGAACCACAGGTGGGGAGGGAAGGGTGAAGGTCGTGATGCCATTAGCATTTAACCCTTTCATCGATATGGACGTGTATAGACGTCCTGCGCATACATGCATTTAATGCTCATTTAACGCCAATTATTTTAATCTTTGTATTTTACAATAAATTTAAATTAGTTCTATAAGGGATGTAAACGAACCCTTAAAGGTTTCTTTTTGAATTGTAAACCTCCAAACCTGGATAAACACCCAAGGCTACATCTGCAGTTTCACATCAAATAATATTTGGTTTCCTTTCGAACTTCTTTTTCGCAACACACTAGACATTTTCGAAATGGTTACGACTTATTTGGTTGTGGGTGGTATCCTTTTAGGACAGTGTTTTCTCTCAAGTATGAGGGGTGATGTTATGGTGAATTTCTTACCCCCCAGTATAAAGAGGCTTCTGCGTATTATAATACTCAATTAGGTTACAAGCTATTATATGCGCAAGTGCAGGTAGGTGAATGTCTTGCACGAATTTACAGCTCTGGAAATTACTAAACAATTGTGCATGGTTACATCCAGTGGTATAAAAATACTTTCTTTACCATTTAACTGTTTTTCGTAAAGAGGGATAGTAATAGCTGATCTGCATCACCCATATTTGAGCCGCTATTTCCCCAAACAATGGAGTAGCTAACATGCCATCTGTAGACCAGTACATGTCACTGCTACCTATATCCTAAACATCTCCTTCATAATCGCACAACAAATCTTCCAGATTTTCTACAGTAATATAAGAAGCCTGTATACATCATACGCAAGCTAATTTATTTGCTATATTATGGGGATAAGCCATGGCTAACATTGAAATTTCACTATTTCAAATGTGCCATTCATTTAGCTCTTGATAGCTATATAAGAAATCACTCTGAACACAGAGAGAGTATAAATAGCTAAAATACTGAGCGGAAACAGCTGCATTAGGCTACCAGAAACTTTGTAATAACAGATTCGTAATAACCAGGGCTAGGATTTATATGTAGTAACAAGTGTCAAAATATGTACATATATATGTAGTAAAAAATGTCAAAATATGTGCATATATATCTAATAAAAAATTTCAAAATATGTACATTATGTGCTAAAAATGTCGAATTATGTGTATATATATAATGCATACATATTTGGTAAAATAGAACCTATAAAAATACATTACAAACACTGGATTCATAAATTATTCAATTTTTTTTATCCTTTCACTTATATTTATTCATTATTTCTGCTAGAATAACAATATGCCACAAAATGTTTAAAATTTTCAAACTTGAAGCTTCTACTGCTGTCTCGCAAGTGATTGGAGCGTGTTTAAAATTCAGTATGTCAGCAGGAGATATATCTGATTCTAGTTTTATATTTGATGAATCACTTAAAATTGCACATTTCCTCAAAGCCTGGATTTTTTAAAAACACGTTGTCCACTTTACACTTGACAAGATCAGCTAAATGTCCATGTGCACATTTGAGTTCATGAATCATTTTTTTTCAGAATATCAATGTTTTCAGGTAATGTGGGATTATTATTTTGTAGTTTCTGAATTGTTTTTGTTACAAAAATTTGATTGAATGTAACACAAATAATTTTTCACACAGTCATCACTGAACAAGGATTTCAGAACGTTAATAGAGGCAGCACTTTCCGAATTAAAAGAATCCACCACAGTCTTGATGGCTTCATAGTTCAAGTAATACTCCACAGCATCCAACCATGTACCCCATCTGGTTAGTACTGGTCGCGGTGGCAGAGGTACGTTGGGATACATTTCCTTCAAGGGTTGAATTCTGCTGGGGACTTTCAGGAACACTTTCTTTCCACAAGAAATTAATTGGTCCACTTTTGGAAAATTTACCGATTGTTTCTGCAATACGATGTAATGCATGCACTGTACAGGTTAAGTGGATCATTTTCGGAAATAAAACCCTTAAAGCTTCCGCTGCTTTAATCATGTAGGAAGCTGCATCAGTCAGAAGTAGCAAAACTCGGCCATGTTTAATACCACTAGGCCACAGAACATCCATTGCATCGTTAAATAATTTTGCAAATGTTTTGTTATTGTATTTTTCCATTACTTCACACGACAACAATATAGGTTTGGAAGAGTTCTCACTGTTCATGGAACCAATCACAACATTGCCGATACATCATCCTTCTATGCCTGTAGTTTCATCTACTGATACCCAGATGGAATTTTCACATATCTCCATTCTTATCTTCTCCAAGTTTCTTGATACACCACTTCACAATAATTTTTACGTAACGTTGACTGATCCGGAATGTTGTGAGTAGTATATTTCTCTAGAAACTGTCGCAATGATGGACTGTTGACTTTACAAAGAGGTATATCAGATCCGATGAGGGCACGGAGAGATCAGTGTTGAATTCAGCATGTTTACTTATTGTGGGTTGCGTCATAAAAGTTTGATGAAATCTGGTGTATCTTTTCTTGCTAGCTTAAGTGTTTTGTGGTAGAAATATATTGATTAATTAAAAATTGCTGTTTTGAGTTCACATTAGTCTGACATGTATAGCAGAATAACACTTTTCCATCTGTTGAAAATCCTTCATCTTTAAACTTGGTAACATAATTTAACTTCGCAATTGTAGATCTTGCTTCTTTAGGCATTTTAGAACCAGAACAGTTTAACAGATAAACACTGACTGAAAGGGTGGGTTGATTCTGAATTTGAGGAAAACATTTACAGCTACATGTGACACCAATGTTTGCAAAGAGAAAGAAATACTCGCCATCTCTTTATAGGCTAGAAAAACCAATGGCGGATGATACTACTTCCTCTGTCCCATTCTCCAAATTTGGTTCTTGATCTTCCTCAGGAACAATAAAAATCACTAGAAAATAGGTTTTATAGATACTCCTGGTAAAAAAAAAAAAAAAAAAAAAAAAAAAAAAAAAAAAAAAAAAAAAAAAAAAAAAAAAAGTCCAACAAATTTTCAAATTCTAAAAAGCGTTTAGTACGTTAACATCCAATGCATCCAGAGTAACAATGACACTGATGTCTCCTTGCCCACATACCAGCGGAGATAATTAGTGAGTACAATTGGACTTTAACTGGGACCACTTAAAGGTGGAAAACGCAGGGATTTCCACAAATCATTATATACAAAGGTAGTAGAAAAAGAGCCTAATTATATGTACCTTGTAACCTATTGTAACTGTAAGCTTATCCTTATTACCACATTTTTGTCACGAAAACTATGTATAGTTTTTCTCTTAAGAGTAATATATGTATAAATATTAATTTTACATATAAATATGTACTAATGTCAAATATATGGAAAAATATGTAAAATAAATTTGTTTAATTTGAATACAGGACAACATGATTGATGGACATCAGTTAAAAAAAGACTATCAGTGAAATTAAGGAATATGTAGAATAAAAAGAAGTATCTCAGAAAGTGGAGTGCCATTGTTACTAAAATTAGGCAAGTGAGTCAACCTTGTATATACTTTTCTCCACTTACAAGTTTTTTATGAAGACTAGTTTCTGGGGACTTCTCCCCTATCGTCAGTTCTGTGGTTGACTGATGATGCATCCGGTGTCTGCATCTGGCTTGGTGTCGTGCTGCCATCTAATGTCCTGGTAAGTTTGATGATGTCATCTACCGCGGGAATTTCAAAATTAATCAACAGGTCCTGTTTTTTCGTAATAAATATGTTTTCCCAAATCTGTAGTTCCAGAGGTTTCTTTGCCTGTTTGATCTGTTCTATTTCTTGTTTTATGTTGTGATTCTCAGACCAAAAGTGATGTGCTACGGCCGACTTGTCCATTTGTTTGAATTTAATATTTCTGAAGTGTTCTTTCATTCTTGTTCCTAGATTCCTTTTGGTCTTACCAATGTATATCTTGTCACAATCCTGGCAACTCATTTGGTAAATGCCTGATAATTGAGTTTTCGGTGTGCTATTGTTTAGAGGGTGGTTTAGTAAGTTGCGGATGTTGTGTTTGTTTTGAGGGGCTAATTTTATGTTGAAGCTCTTAAATATCTTTTCAAATTTTTGGAAGTATTTTGGATGAAATGTAAATTTTCCATATCTGGTGTTTGGGTTTTCTGGTTTTTTTAATGTAGTAATGTCCCTTAAGTTTTTGTTTCTTTTGTGTCTGTTGATCAGTTTTTTGATGAAATTTGTGTTATAGTTGTTCAGTTCGGCAACCTGGTGTATGTGAGCATACTCCTGTTCATATTCTGTTTTTGTTAGCGGAATGTTGATTAATCTGTGAACTAAACTATGGAATACTGCATATTGATGTTGTACTGGGTTGAATGGGTTGCATTTAATGTAATTGTCAACATGTGTTGCTTTTCGGTATATTCCAAATTGTAATCCTGTTGGTGTTCTAATGATTTTCAAATCTACAAAAGGTAGCCATTCATCCTGCTCTACTTCAATGGTGGAAACTATGGATTTTTCTTGTAGGTTTAACAACTTTATAGCACCCAAACACCAGATATGGAAAATTTACATTTCATCCAAAATACTTCCAAAAATTTGAAAAGATATTTAAGAGCTTCAACATAAAATTAGCCCCTCAAAACAAACACAACATCCGCAACTTACTAAACCACCCTCTAAAAAATAGCACACCGAAACTCAATTATCAGACATTTACCAAATGAGTTGCCAGGATTGTGACAAGATATACATTGGTAAGACCAAAAGGAATCTAGGAACAAGAATGAAAGAACACTTCAGAAATATTAAATTCAAACAAATGGACAAGTTGGCCGTAGCACATCACTTTTGGTCTGAGAATCACAACATAAAACATGAAATAGAACTGATCAAACAGGCAAAGAAACCTCTGGAACTACAGATTTGGGAAAACATATTTATTACGAAAAAACAGGACCTGTTGATGAATTTTGAAATTCCCGCGGTAGATGACGTCATCAAACTTATGTACCAGGACATTAGATGGAAGCACGGCACCAAGCCAGATGCAGACACCGGATGCATCATCAGTCAACCACAGAACTGACGATAGGGGAGAAGTCCCCAGAAACTAGTCTTCATAAAAAAACTTGTAAGTGGAGAAAAGTATATACAAGGTTGACTCACTTGCCTAATTTTAGTAATAAGGAATATGTATTTACATATAAATCCTAGCCCTGGTAATAACAGATGCTGACAGGAAGTTTTCTTTCCAGCGCGTGTGTGTGTGTGTGTGTGTGTGTGTGTGTGTGTGTGTGTGTGTGTGTGTGTGTGTGTGTGTGTGTGTGTGTGTAACACAACATATACTCGTATGACTATCGCTTGGTATAGCATAAATAAACTCAACTTGAATCGGAGAAGTCGCTTGTGTAGCTAACATTGGCTCATATACACACAAAACAAAATGATTCAAATATTAGAGACGTTCGGCACAAAGAATGGCTTTTGCTACAGTGAAACAAAGCAGTGAAATTTCAAAGATTTATTAATGTAGTCTCTACTTTTTTGTTACTGTATATGTATACTGCCTTTAATGGGTTTTAAACCAGTTTTTGTTTCGTTTAAATAACTTAATAAATACGGAAGATATGGAATTGTATTTATGATACATTTTTACAGCATTTAACAATTTAAATGTCTTGTTCTGTTTATTGGGTATCCATTTCCGGCCCCTGAAGGGTTTAAATGACCATTGGTGAAGCGGCTAAAGCAGTCCTTGCTAATTCACTGTTGTTTCCCTCCCCCCTCTCCAGAATTGCTATTTAAGGCATAATTAGAGCTTTTCGATAAAGCATGAGTATAGTGAATTTGTCACACATTGATCATTGCATAAGCTAATTATGCCATCAGTGTACTTTGTAAATTAAGATCCTAAACATTACAGAGTTGAGAAATTTGTTTTTCAAATGTATGAGCAAACGTGAAGCTAAAGGAAAAGAAATAACTGTTTACAACAGATTTTTTTTTTTTTTTTTCAAAAAGATTTGAAAAGCTAAAGTGCATATCAGATGACACAGGAGTGTCAGAGGTGAAAAGAATTGTTAAAGAATGCAAACAAAATGAAAATCGACAACACTTTTGGAACTACAGCTAAAAAGCAGTGTTCTGAAACAAGTAACAGATCGAGATGAGACTAAAATTAGGCAAATGAGTCAATCTTGTATATACTTTTCTCCACTTAAACGTTTTTTAATGAAGACTAGTTTCTGGGAACTTCTTCCCTATCCTCAGTTCTGTGGTCCACAGAAGTGAGGATAGGGAAGAAGTTCCCAGAAACTAGTCTTTATTAAAAAACTTTTAAGTGGAGAAAAGTATATACAAGATTGACTCACTTGCCTAATTTTAGTAACAATGGCACTCCACTTTCTGAAATACTTCTTTTTATTCTATATAGATAGAGATGACTTTGACAAACGTGTCGTTAGAAGAACAATTCAACATTTTTATAAGGAAAAAGGTGCTCCTACAATAAATTACTTATTTTAAGAGAAAGAATTAACATTCAGGATAGTAAGCCATCTTTAAACAGAATAGTGAGAGAACTGGGTTTTAAATGGAAAAAGGCTAAAACAAACAGAAAACACTTATAGAAAAGCATGACAATTTTCTAAATGTACCCACTGAAGAAGACAGTCCATCTGGTATTGAACAACTTGACTTTATTTACAAAATCTGCAATTATGCTTACATTAAGATGAACAGATTTGCACAACTAATTTAGTCAGGTAAATTGTGTGGACATTTTTCTGCAAGGACTACTGCTTTACTAATGAGTAGAGCCCGAATTTCTAAGCAAAATGCTTTTTTGATGAAATAAGGGGTTTGCTTACTTATTTTATGCCTTTTAATTAAAATAGCTTATTTTATCCAAATCAAATAAATTTAAAAGTAAATTTTCACTCCTTTAAAATGATCATTTTATCATCAGACGGTTTACATCATGTCGCTGAAACAATTAGGACCTGATATAAAGACGTGGATCTTCTTGTCTCTAGGGTAGCGAAAGTTTGTACTGTCACCAATAAGATTTAAAAAAAATTCATGAATTCCTTCTGAATTTGCCTTTACCTCCTCAGCTAGTTTTAACTTGATGTGGTTCTTGGTTAAAGGCTGTGCCATATTACGCAGAATTTCAATGAAGTAAAAACAGTGTTGTACTCCTTAGATACAGAAGATGTAGGCAGCACAGAAATGTTTTGCTAAAATTGACATCCAAGAAAATACAGAGTATGCCCTTAAGACACACCTAGATGAGCAACTAACTATCAAAGTATAAAATTGAAAGAAGCGTAGACAGTGAAGCACAACTTAGCACAAAAGTGAATCGAGAAGATATTGACACACTGCTTCACTCACACTGTTTTTTTCACAGGACATGTTTCAAGAGGTCTTGCTCTCATCAGCTGGAACTCGACTAGTGCAAATTGTAGTGGTTTCCTCTTTCTCCGTATCGTCGATAGATGGCATGATGTACTTGTCAAAGATGTCTGGTAGTGGAGTTTCAAAATTCATGACCGACGATTTTTGTTAATGAAGATTTTTTCCCATACGGAAAGGTCTATGGGGTGATTAACGTATTTTATTAAAGATGTTTCCAAGTTGCTGTCATGTCTAGTATTCAAAAAATGAAAAGCCACTGCTGATTTTTCTGTTTCACCATTTTTAATGTTTCTTATATGTTCTTTAGTTGTGATGTCAATATTTCTTTTTGTTTTTCCTATATAAATATTAGGGCAAGCCTTACATTTCATCTCATAGATTCCTGGTTTTTCTTTGGTAGTAATTGAATTTTTTTTTTTGGGGGGGGGGTGCTTTTTTTTTAACAAATTTCTGATATTAAACCTATTTTGAGGTGCAAGAATTATGTTGTGTGTAGAGAAGATTTTTTGGAATTTATTATGGGCTGATGGATGGAAGGTAAATTTTTAAATTATTTTTTTTTTCTCTTTTGCTCCTGTAGGTTCTAGGGTAGTGGTTTCTTTTATTTTCTTAACCTTGAGTCTGTTAACTGTTTTGTCCACTAAATTTGGGTTGAAAGCGTTGGACATAGCTACATTTTTTATGTGTAGGTATTCTTCTTGATAATCTTCTATGTTTAGTGGAAAGTTGATCATTCGAAAGATTAAACAGTTGAAAATGGCATGCTGATGTTGTTTTGGGTTGAAACTGTTGTTTTTAATATAATTATCTGTGTGTGTCGGTTTCCTGTATATACCAAAAGTGAGTTTGTTGTTCATTTTTTTTATCTTGATGTCCAAAAAGGGAAGCACACTATCCTCTTCTGTTTCCAATGCAAATTTTATAGCTGGATTTTGAATATTCAAAAGTAAGACCATTTTGTATGAGTTTTTTTTAATTTTTATTTTTAGGTACTATTGCAAAAATGTCATCAACATAATGATACCAATCTTTGAAATAACTTGGAAAAGTTTTTGTTATATGTGTTTCAAAAGCACTGATAAATAAATCTGCTAAGAAGGGAGACAATGGTTGCCCATAGCTAGGCCAGTTTTTTGTTTATAGATCTGTCCATTAAAGCTGAAAAAATTCTGATTGATACAAATTTCTGTAAGTTGTGAAAGTTCTTCTATTTCTTCAGAGGTTACTTGTATTGATTCCAGTCATTTTTTGAGAAGTGGAATAAGCTCATTGGTAGGTATACTTTGGGTATAGAGAAATGACGTCAAAAGAAACTAAAGCACCTGTAGAGTTGATCTTTGTGTTCTTCAGGAGATTTATCAATTCAATTGTTCAAATTTTGTGAAGGATCTGAAGATCTGAACCAGCCATTTTGATAACTGGTAAGTGGGTGCATCGCTGTTATTATTATTGGTCCGAAGGTAATTTCAGGTTTAGTGTATTTTCGGAAAACCATATATGTATGGTATTTTTGGATTATCTATTTTATTGTTCAATTTTTCTAGTTTAGTCATGATTTTATTGGGTTGTTTTCTAGTTTAACAAATTCCTTTCCCTTTAAAAGGATGTCTATCTCAAAAAAAAAAAAAAAAAAAAAAAAAAAAAAAAAGATATATTTCCCTGGTAGACGAAAACCTTAGCCTATATATGGCTAGTATGAAGAAATGATTAATTTCCATCAATTAACTGAAATAATAAGAGTTAAATGATGAAGCCTGAGATTCAAGTACTTACAATAATAAGTCGCCACAAACGGTGTATCTCAGATACAAGAGCCCCTAGAGGTCTACCGGGGAAATATACAAGTCAAATGGAAAATTTAATGTCATGACAGCACATTGGCCATGGTAGCTCAATGGGTTATAGCGACTGGATGGAAACCAGGAGATCCATGGTTTCAAATCCTGGCCATGGCATTGAATTTTTCATGTTGAATCCATAAATTTTTTAAGAAATTTAACTTCCATCCATCAGCCCATAATAAATTCCAAAAAATCTTAACACAACATAATTCTTGCACCTCAAAATAGATTTAATATCAGAAATTTGTTAAAAGGCTACCCCAAAAATTCAATTACTACCAAAGAAAAACCAGGAATCTATGAGATGAAATGTAAAGCTTGCCCTAAAATTTATATAGGAAAAACAAAAAGAAATATTGACATCAGAACTAAAGAACATTTAAGAAACATTAAAAATGGTGAAACAGAAAAATCAGCAGTGGCTTTTCATTTCTTGAATACTAAGACATGACAGCAACTTGGAAACATCTTTAATAAAATACGTTAATCATGCCATAGACGTTTCCGTATGGCAAAAAGTCTTCATTAACAAAAATCGTCATAAAGTCATGAATTTTGAAACCACCACCGGACATCTTTGACACGAACATCATGCCATCTATTGACAATATGGAGAAAGAGGAAACCACTACAATTTGCACTAGTCGAGTTCCAGCTGATGAGAGCAAAAGCTCTTGAAACAAAACAGTGAGTGAAGCAGTGTGTCAATATCTTCTCGATTCACTTTTGAACTTTAACTATATTTGTTTGTGCTTATTTATGCTTATTTTGCAGGAAAAAGTTTTTGCTTATTTTACGATGTTTAATTAAAACAGCATATTTTGCCCAAAACTGTACATTTAAATGTGCATATTTCAGTTATCTGTGATTTATCAATGATTCATTATTTACTGGGCTAAATTTGTAAGAAAGAAACACTAGGATATAGACCGATGTTGTGAAATCATACCGCGAGGAGAAAAATTACTTGCTGTGATTACTAGGGTGATTTCATCAGTCACTTATCGCCTGAGATAACACAATGATGTCAAGAACAAGCATGGTGATTCCCCAAGTTCCAAGCTGCAGTATTTAATCCAGCAAGGTGTGCATGATTGTGTAGTGTCAACTCATCAGTCAGATATCGCAATGATGTCAAACTAGGAAGCTGATTCCGTAAGATCCGAGCTGCATCTTCTTGCGCTACAGTTTTTAGTTCAGCTCGATATTGCAGTTATGGGATGCTACCCACAAAAACCTCTCAGTCAGCTTTCCTACGCAAATGTGTTAACGAGTTTGGAAAAAATATTTTCAGTGAAGATGGTAGTATCTTATTTTGTTTGGTGTGTGAAAAGAGTGTTTCTGCAAAGAAAAAATATGACATTGTGCAGCACATTAATACAACGCGGCATAAAGAGAGGTTTAAGAATAAACCTAAGTTAAACCACCAACTGATTAAAGGCAATGTTGGTGAACAATCGAGTTCTAATGATACATTTTCCAAAGACTTATGTTTAGCATTAGTGGATGCAGATATTCCATTATATAAACTGAATAATGTGCTATTTCGTGTAGTTTTAGAAACAATACACAAATAAAAGGGTGCCGGATGAATCTACATTGCGCAAAAACTATATGCCAGTGTTTTCAAGATATGATTGTTAAGATTCGGAATAAACTGAAGCATAAAAACATATGGATTTCTGTTGATGAAACCACAGATGCATCGGGACAGTGTGTGTGTGTGTGTGTGTGTGTGTGTGTGTGTGTGTGTGTGTGTGTGTGTGTGTGTGTGTGTGTGTGTGTGTGTGTGTGTGTAGTGCTGTAGTTGGTGCTATGAAAGCAGGTAGCAGATCATTTCTTCTGAATATATAAATACTCGAACAAGTAAATCATTCAACTTTGATTAAGGCTTCATGGATGATCAGCCGCGTCAAAATGTAAGAAGATCGAGCTTTCGGCAATTTTACACTCTATGGCCTTCATCAGGAACTGAGTAATTGCTGCGAAACGTGACCCTATACATATATTAATCGGTGGGCGGAGCATGCCTTGCCCTGGCCAATGACCGAGTGACAATGTTGGATTGGCTCGGCTGGCGATGGACACAGCTACAATCTGCTTTGGCGTTTTCTGTGAGGTTGGTCCCTGAGCGCATGTGGTTGGAGACACTGTCGTTTACGTCTAGTAGATGGAGTGACCCGTGCCTTCAACAATCGGGAATACGTTGCAGCCCTCTTCCTGGATATCTCAAAGGCCTTTGACTCTGGCATCAAGGCCTCCTCTATCGCTTGATCAGATATGATTTTCCCCCTTACATCATTCATCTTATTAATCATTACCTTACTCATCGCACATTTTCTATTGTCAGAGATGACATTGCCTCCCAACCTTACCTCATCAATGCAGGGGTACCACAAGGTAGTGTGCTTGCTCCCCTGCTTTTCTTAACTTATATCAACACCATTCCCACTATCTGGAGCTGCAACCTGTATCTGTTTGCTGATGACACAGCCATCACCACGACCTCACGCCAGCACTTCATGGCTGTGCAACGTCTACAGCGCTATGCCAACATGATATCCGCCTGGTTCCTTACATGGCGACTATGTGTAAACGCTGCAAAGTCCCAGGCCGTTACATTCACCCGTCGCCAAATCCAAGACGTCCTACAACTGGCAGGAGAAAATATTCCCTGGAGCAATCAGGCCCAATACTTAGGAGTACTACTTGACATGCGTCTGACTTGGAAGGACCACATCCTTTCAGTGGCCTCCAAAATTACAAAACGCATGGGCATGTTATACCCACTCTTTAATAAAAAATCCCCAATGAGCCTCAGAAATAAATTACTAATCTACCAACAAATACTGAGACCGGCTATTACTTATGCATGTCAAGTGTGGGGTGCTGCAGCACCATCACATCTAAACAAACTGTAGGTGTTGCAAAACCGCTATCTCAGAATAGCTACAGGTGCAGAATGGTACATCCCCAATATTAACATTCACAACGACCATTCATTTCCAAACCTCACCACCTACATTCTAAAATTTTCAAACAAGTTCTATTCTGACCTACCATCCAGTTTCAATCATCTGATATAGACCCCGGGGCTACCTACAAACATCCAAGGACCTTCCTAGGCATACCATAAACCTATCATGCTCATTATTTCCATACTAATCTTCCATCTCTTCTCTTACTAATCATCAGAACAAGAACCAACCATCAAACCACCGTCCGTTGACTTAACACCCATAAAATGCCAGTAAGGGACAGTGTCCTGGGATGGCAATAAGTCGAAGGCCCCTGTTCCATGGAACAGGGTTCACCTTCAACGACACCTCAGTGCTGTGTTGTGTTTTCTCGCCACAGCCACTCAAGTACAGCATGCACCCCCAGCTACACAACCCAAAGAAAGACATACAGACAAAACACAAAGAAACAACAGATTCCCCCACACCTTAAAGAATCAAGCATATTGATTCCAGGCACGCTCTCCCACCGCGAAGCATTTGAAAACGGCTTTGCACTGGCGGATTTCCTAGCAAAACTAGGAATCCTCAATGTAAACATAGGCTGGCAGATCTTCCAAGATCATGCCAGGTGGCTCTTGGAGATTTTAGCATCACCAAACTTTGACCCCCTGTACATCTTTGACTATGTAAGAAGATATCTGGGAATACTAACAAAGATCAGCGGTGTCTAACACAACCACCATAAACAAAGTAAACTGGGACTGCAACAACCTCCGTAGAAAAAGAAATGAACTTACAGATTTCCTCCAAAGAAACAGCATCCAACTCGCATTATTAAATGAAACACACCTGGGATCTACAGACCGCTTCTCAGTCCCAGGTTATTCTGTTTACCAAAACGATAGAAATAGAAGAAGGGGAGGGACAGCTATAGTAATACAAAAGTAAGGGGAGGGACAGCTATAGAAATACAAAAGTCCGTCCAACATCACCAAGCATCTCTACCACAATTAAACTGCTTAGAAGTCACAGACGTTAGGATAAAATTACACAATGCAGATGTCACCTTCATCGCGGCATACAGCCCTCCGGGTGATATTGACACAGGTGATCTAAACACCTCATCAACACGGCACACAAAGTAGTCCTAGCCGGAGACTTACATGCTCAACACTTCCTCTGGAACTGTCAAACAAACACTACCGGCAACAAACTACTTGCCTACATTAATTACTAACATTTTACTAACCGGACCAGAGGAACCAACATTCATACCCAGAATACAGAATCACAGACCAGACATTTTAGACATTGTGCTACTCAAAAACATCACTCACAACACCAACACACATGCAATTAACGACTTACTATCCGACCATCTCCCAGTTTTATTAGAAATTGAAGTCCCCTTATCGTTTAAATTAGAACCCCCCAGGCCAAACTACCGACAAGCCGACTGGGAGGCTTTCGAAACCACGTTGAAAAACAAAATCAAGGAAACAATAGAAACACATGACAAACAGGACGAAGCGATAAAGCAAGCCACAAAGAAACACGTCCATATTAGATATCCACTGTTGACAAACAAACGTTTTCAGAGTAATAATTCAAGAAAGAAATCGAGCTAGATGTCAATGGCAAAGATCCTGCAATCTAATACATTGTAACCAGTACAACGAACTAAACAATCTAGATAGCGAACATATCCAAGAATACACCAGAAACCAATGGAATGACATGCTAAGCGAAATACAACCTCAAAACCATACGATCTGACGCATAACGACCTGCACATATACACATGCCCCTCCCCTCCACACCCCTAATGGAATTGCCGAAACTCCCAGAGACCTAGCCAAAGCGTTTGCCGATAACCTTGAAGCAACCTTAAAGCCTAGTGCCCATCCATCAGACCATGCTTTTGTCAAAACGGAAACAATAATAGACAACCTGGACTACATCCAAACACACAATAAAACACGTAGAACGCAGGAGAAATCAAATGGATAATTAAGCACTCACCTACCAGAAAGGTGAAATCCCAAATATTGCACTTCAACATCTGCTAACGAATGCACTGAAGCTACTAGTGAACATATTCAATCACACCATTGAAAATGGCAGATTCCCTCCTCAATGGAAGGAGGCCAAAATACTATTATTTCCCAAGCCGCGAAAGAGCCAGTTGCTACCAGGGAACTATAGACCAATTAGCCTTCTAAATACAATGAGCACGGTTCTGGAAAAGATATTGCTAAAACGCATTAATATCTACATAATAAAGAACGACATACTGATTAACAAGCAATTTGGTTTTAGAAGCCAACACTCGACCACACTGCAACTATTCTGACTAACTGAATCAATTACTAAAGGCTTCAGCACTAATCAATCGACAGGTGTCATCTTACTAGCCATCTTACTAGCCTTCGACAGAGTTTGGCATGCTGGACTACTCCGAAAACTTACAATATTAGGGTTTGCAGACTCCTTAGTAACTATCATCAAGGATTATCTCTCTAATAGGACTTTCCAAACAAGCATAGAAAACGAAACCTCCTCATTAAGACCCATTAGGGCAGGAGAACCCCAAGACAGTCTACTGGGACCAGTCCTATTTAATTTATACATCAACGACATACCGGAAACAGTGAGAGTAGATAGGTACTTATACGCTGATGACACAGCACTAGCCACACAATGGACCGCACGTAGAATAATCACCAAAAGGCTACGTAATGCACTGACTAACCTAGAGCCATGGCTCACAAAATGGCGCATAAAAGTACATGCACGGAAAAGCCAAGCAATAATATTTACTAAACAAACCAAGCACCGCTACAACAAACATGGGCTAATGCCACTAACATTCCGGAATGATGAAATCAAATGGAAGGACACAATTACCTACTTAGGTGTAACAATGGATCAGGGCCTTACGTGGAAACAACACATTAACACAGTAAGAGCCAAAGCAAATGCCCAATTAAATAAACTGTACCCAATTATTAATACAAACAGCTCACTACAACTAGAGATGGGGAAAACACTTATTAGCCCCATCCTAACATATGCTGCCCCCGTACGGGGACATGCAGCCAAAATGCACATCAAGAGATTGCAGACAATGCAAAATAGAATACTTCGTATTATCACCAGGCTACCACCACTCGCACCGGCATACAAACTCCATGAGGAGCTAAAAATGCACTCCATCGAGCAATTCATTAAAAGACTCAGCTTCAATCTACTCGAGAAGAACAAAAACCACAATCAACTAACACGGGCACTGGGGGAATATGAAACCACACAGGATAAACACGCGAGGCCACTGTCTCTTTTTGAAAGAACAATTAATCTCGGGGAGCCAGAGGTAGACATACAACAATATCTGTCTAACCTAGCTGACTATCCAGAAGTTTTACATCGCTGATCAGAATTACACCCACACCCCCCACAGCCCTCAAGTCCTTGCGCCAATCATTGGCCAAGGTGGCCTCGGGCAAATAGGGTCGCAGGCTCGCACCCATAATTGAATAGGTAGGCTGCCCGCTGAGTGCACACTTTCAAATATTGACCAAGCAGATACATGGACTATGAGAAGGCTTTCACACACTAACAATGCTGAAAGGTAGATAATAGCTGACCATTATAGGCAATGCTGATAATGCAAACTATATTTACATTTAGGTTTAGTTAGATAGCCTTAAGGTATAATAGACTATCACCGACATGCATGCAAGTAATACTTGTAGTGACAAACACCTAATAACACCTGGAATCCTACCAAAAACCACCCAAAATAGGCAGTGGATTAGGCTGGGCTTCAATGTCAAGCCTGTATCCCTGCATCAGAAACCTACTCAGCTGAATCGCACTGCAAGACAGCTATGATCACCTCCTGGAATGCGCGGGTGCTTTAGGCGGTACCGCAGCAAATTTCTCCTTCCCAATCCGGTGGAGGGTTTTTAGTGGAGTAGTACCCTTGAGGTGAAGCCCACATACCCCACTGGGCCCTCCAACACAGTGGAAATCCATAAATGGATTTTTCCACCACTCAAAAATAAAAAAAGTTTTCTGTGCTATCCGTCACTTGAACCGTGCAGTTGGAGTCTGCAGTCAAAATGCTTTTGAGGCTGGTGTCCAGGCTGTGCTCAGTTGAAGACCTGAATCCCTATTGAAATTGAACGGATGTGCTTTTATCTGAATGGCCTCCTTAATGATCCTGTCAAAGTATTTGTCGGTTTGTTCCAGGACTGTAATGTTGTTGAAGTCAATACTGGCAAGCTTTATTCCTTAAGAATACTACATGTCAAGGAATGATATGAAAGGTGATAACTGAGCAAATGGTGAAATGATGGCAAGGAAACAGAAAACTCACACTTGTGCCACGTTGTCCAACACAAATCCTACATGTGGTCACCTGGCATTGAAACTGGGCTGCCTTGGTGAGAGTCAAGCAATCTTAACCATTCAGCCATGGTACAGCCTCTAATACTGTGTCCCTACACTTATTTCACTTAGCACCTGCCCTCTTGTGATTACTTCTTGTCCTCTTTGACAAAGATAAGAGAGATGAGAGATAGTGGAAATATTTACTGAAATAAAGCTGTCACTTGTAAACATACTTAAAAATCATTGATCTGGGCCAGATTTGAACCCATAATCTTGGGATCAGTAGACCAGCAGCTAACCAATTGAGCCCATCAGATCAACAAAGAGATAGTGACCAAATATTTGCAGTCGGCAGAGCATTTATTCCATAGAATATAATTAAAGAGTTACATGATATAACTTAGTAAGCTCGTCAAGACCATAGAAATAATTTGTATCTGCTCGTAAAGAAGTACCTGAACTAAGATTTTCCATGAAGTATATTTAAATTATGCTCCCCACAACAAATGAATTAAGAAAAGAAAGTTAAGATATCCACTTAACATCTCAGAAAATATTAAAACAATATTAATTGATAACAGAAGAGAATCCACAATGTGTGCAGGCGTGCACAGGGTACACAAGAACAACACTGCACAATTTTACTGGTATAGATGTTTCATAGGCAATTAAGTTGAAACTGGAAACCTATGGTCTATAAATACAAATAAGGAGTTGTGCCTTAAAACTGAACATGATCAGTCTCAGCAGGAAGGGGAAGCAAAAAGGAGAGAGTTTCATTCACCCAATAGCTGAAGTTGGGGATGAATACCCTTGAAAAGTAAAGTGAAAATAAGCGTGACTTTTTCAATACTCCAACAAATGATATACATATATTTTTCAAAAAATAAGTTATATTAAATGGCTGGGACAAAACCTAAATGAATGTGGAAAAACAGTTTCAGAAACAATAGCTCAAGGTTTGACCATACTCTTATAAATGGAATAAACATTAACTACAAGATCCATCATAAAAAATATTGGACTATAAGTGTGTTGATAACTTATCAAATATTGTTTTACATTACTTAATTTTGGGACCATTTTAAGGTGATAAGGAGCCCCACTAAGATATGATGGGCACAAGTTGACACAGTCCTTTGAGGTAGTTTCTATCGAGGGGTCTAAATTAAAAGTCTTAACTTTGATTTTCAACATTAAATAAAACGTCAACACTGTTAATAAAGATACTAACCACAAGGATCTTACAATTAATTATGCTAGTTAGCAAATTATTTAAAATAAAAAACTTCCACTTACTGGCCATGCCTTCCATATCTTCCATGTCCTGACCATTATCATAACGGGCTCTCTTCTTAGGGTCTGAAAGGATACCATATGCTTCACCAACTTCCTTAAACTTTTTTTCTTGTTCTTTCTTTTCACCATCTGAAGCATTTGCATGGCGGTCTGTAAATAAATGGAGAAATAATTAAGCTCTAAAATAAGTGTTTAATTTGTAAGCTATTCTGCAAATCTAAGTATAAGAAGGTTCAATATTGCTTAAGCAAGAAACTAAATGACAATGGTGGTAATTAAGGAATAGCAATTTTAACTTTTTTCTTTTAGTTGATAACTACTAATACTCCAACAATAATTACTCATATTTGATTCTTTGCTTCAATTTGGTAGCTTTTGCCTTAGGAATATTAGGCATCTAAAAGTCCTAATAATACTAATGCTTAATAGACTGCTTATAACATTCACCTTAGTGCACTGTTACATGGACAGTTTTCCATTATAAGAAGGCAAAATAAGAGGATTGCAAGAACAATCTTACGCTTTTAGATTAAAAATAATATAGCTTGTCTCAAACTTAAAAGACAGATAAACGCGAGGATGCAATCCACACAGAGTGAAGACTGACCCCCAACCCTCTAATGACCAGGGAGTTACCAAGCTGTCCTAAAACGGCGCCCGGCACCTCCGTGGGGCTTTCCATAGGGCAAGACCTAGAGACTAACAAGCCCCCCCCCCCCATCTGGTCTGATGGACACAACAGTAACAGACAGTATGGAAGTAAATGGGATATGTTTATCCCTGTCTAACACATTTGAATTCTCATTAGTTTCATCCTTTTTTACCCTTGTGTTGTTGCCAACTCGCTATTAACATGGTATAAACAATTATTTGTAATAATTTGCAGCTCTGAACACACTGTCTTATGCAGAAAATTTTCTCTCTCAGATTGTCATCTGTACAGTCGTTTTGTGTTTCTATGGGCCCAAAGTTTTCGAAAATGCAAGTTTCTTCAGTAACAGTCCAATATTTGCTATTTGTATGTTCTTCATGTGGTAACTATAAAGCTTACCGATATAATACAACTTTTTTTTTCTCAGGTAGAGAAAACTACAGTGCTCCTACCTGCCAAGTTTGACTCCATCTTAAATCAGACGAGTGTCATAACTTTTTACATTAAGTAATTTCGAAAAATTCGTTTGAATTGTTAAATCTCCTGAAGGACACAAAGATCAACTCTACAGATGCTTTAGTTTCCTTTGACGTCATTTCTTTATATCCAAGTATACCTACCAATGAGCTTATTCCACTTCTCAAAAAATGGCTGGAATCATTACAAATAACATCTGAGGAAATAGAAGAACTTTCACAACTTACAGAAATTTGTATCAATCAAAATTTTTTCAGCTTTAATGGACAGATTTATAAACAAAAAACAGGCCTAGCTATGGGCAACCCATTGTCTCCCTTCTTGGCAGATTTATTTATGAGTGCTTTTGAAACACATATCACAAAAACAAAAACTTTTCCAAATTATTTCAAAGTGTGGTATCGCTATGTTGACGACATTTTTGCAATAGTACCTAAAAAACTCATACAAGATAGTCTTAAACTTTGTATATGCAAGAACAGGAAAAGAATCTTGGTAAAAGAATAGGGCGAACGTTGACCAAACAGTATGCGAGAGAATCTAGTTGTTTACGATGGAGTTATGGGAACACAATCAGCAGAACCCAATCCTGTGTTTTGCACTTGTTGCAAAAATACACAAAGAAATAAATGATGTAATCATAGTGCGGGCAATTAGACCAAATTCTAGAACATAAATTTCCATTTTCCTTTCCATTCTTTGTTTGGAAAAATTTTATTTATTATAGCAGAAATACATTTTCTATAGCTCTGAAATGCTTCATAATTTAATTCCTTTTTTAATATATGATGTGGCTTCATAATTAAATAATTTCTTAAGCAGCTTTCTAAGCACCATTATTCTTGTGTATCTTCCTCTTTTTGTAATTTCTAACAAGTGGGGTTCCTTTTTTTAACTAAGAATGTCACAGGTATAATCTTTAAGTTTTATGCTCTATACTCCATTTGGATTATACAGAATTATACTGTAGCTGTAGCTTTGTTCTTCTCTAGATGAGAACTTTTCAGTTTGTTACTTTAAGTATAAGTGTATTGTTAGGATCAGATGGATTATATACAGAATTTAGCAATTGGGTCCATTAAAGTTATTATTCAATCTACTGGCATCTATTTGACATGTAGTAATGACTTCGCCGCAGGAGCAAAACTGTAATTTAATTCATTACAGCATATTACAAAGTAGAAACATTGGAATGAAAAAGCATTATTGTGTACTAAGATCAAACTGGGATTGTTCTATCCCCTTTGACACAGCGTGAATTTTACCTATGAGCTGTGGTAACAGATGGTAGAACATAGGTTATACACAACATAGAATGGTGGTTTTATGAAAACCATTGTTCCACATGTTTTACCTGCTCTAGCCAATCTTTTAATGCCATGTAGTAATAACTTAGCCATAAGAAAAAAAATTTCTAAATTGGTTGTTACTGTGTCTAACAAACTAAATATTGCAACTCCAGATTGGGAGTCTGAACCATGATATCTCGATACCGTTAATACAGCTTGCATTTGGCTAAGGAGCTAGGAGAATGGTTACGAGTACGTCAAAAAATGGAAGCTGTCCATTATTCTCTATTTCCATTGTGAACTGTATGCGTGGTTAAATACTGTCACCCTGGCGGTAGACTCGCGAAGCCGATGAAAAATGATGACCGGTAGCGACAGACAGTTGAATGTAGTTTTTGTAAAATAAACAGTTTCAGGTTAGCTAGCAAAAGGTAATGGTGAACAGTGTATTTCGAGAAGAATAAAGTGTAGTAATTGTGTTTTGTAACCTCGTTTTATTATTTCACGAACCCACAAAGTCACAATACTATTAATGTGATGTAGAAATTCTATCAAGGCTTCTTGTCCGTAGTTCCAGATAGCAAATACATCATCTACGTAGCAAAGTCAGCACATGAGATTCAGTGTAGCAGAATTTAAAACCTTGGTCTCTGTGTTCCACACAGAAATTGACAGTAACTGGGCTCACCAGACTTCCCATAGTCACTCCATTGTTCTGTTCATAGAACTCCTGGTTCTACTGGAAGCAGGTGGTTTCTAACACATGACGAAATAAGCTGGTAATGTCTTCAGGAAATAACTTGAAGAGTGACAGTTTCTTGGATGGGCACCATTGTAAACAAAGAAGCAACGTCAAAACTTCTGTTGCTTTTGATAACTATCAGAAGTGGCGGCAGTCCTGGTGGTGGTTAAATGTGCACAAGCACATGAGAAAGCTGGATAGCACTGTATAAAATGAAACTCAAATCATATAAAAATGTTTCCTTTGCAGTATTTTGTGATAAAAATTACACAATACTTAAAAAGCTAGAATATTTTGCATGGTAAAGTTTATTAACAAAATTTTGCTGCACTCTGCGAATCAGAAACGTAGTTACCAGGAAAACAAAACAATAACTTTCCTGACAAAGACACAATTTGCATAACTTGGGGCTCTATATTATATGCTTTAACGCTGTTTTACTTTCCATGAATAATAATTAAACCTCCGCCACCAACAAATATTAAAATTTAGAAAACATGATTTTACTGAAATTGAAATAAAATTTTGGACACTCCATAATTTCTTTGGTGCCTCATTTATGTTGGGCAAGAAAGATGGCATAATTTTACTCAGAGGCCTTTATCTGGCTTGAGATTCTCTCATGTACTGTAAATCTATGACAAGAAACCACCAGCTTTACTTCCCTTCAGAAGGAAACCAAGCTAGGGATTTTTACGCCCAAAAAAAATCAATCACACTCTGCCAGGTTTGAACCCACAATCTCAGGAACTAGAGGCTAGTATATCACCCATAGACCATGACGACGACCATGGTTTTACTGGCAAGTAAACAAATGCATTAACACCTATGTGTATCAAAAAGGATTTACATATCATCAGATTGTTTTACATTTCAAGGTACTCAATAAAAACACTTACCTGGATGATGTACAAGTGCTCGTTTTCTGTAGGCCTTCTTGATTTCATCTGTAGAGGCATTTTTATCAACGCCAAGTATTTTGTAGTAGTCTTTGCGTTTAGACCTTTTCAAATGAAACTTGGCTTCTTGTAACAGTCTCTTGTTTTCTGTAAATTTTGGAAAAAAAAAAAAAAAAAGGAAATTTTTAATGTTTTTCTAAGAATGGCCTTTTCATACATACACTGGTTTATTAAGTTCTGCAATACTTCAATTTTAATTAACTTTTGGCATAAATGGTGAAAAGTGTACTTATTTGATAAAGCAATTCAGTGCTCCATTTGGTCAATGTGTTAAGTTATATATATATATATATTTAGCTGCCAGGTAAATAGCTTAACAACTGGTATTTTAATAACAATGTTAGAGATATTTTTGAGAAAGTAAACATTTTCCATGTAAAGAGCAATTTTAGAAGGAGAGGGAGAATTTCCTTGAAAATCTTCATGTTACTCCTATAATAAATGACAAATAGCAAGCTCGATTTTTTTGTCCTCTTGACTCATGTGGCAAACCTTTTTCTAAAAATGGTGTTTTTGGATTCAGTGGGGCCTCAGGACATGTATTTCCAGGGCAAATTTTTTGGTGGAACGCAATACTTTCTAGTGCCTGACAAAAATTTAAGCTAGCTGGACACACAAAATTGTTTTAATTTAAAAAAGAATATATTTTTTACAACCGAAAATCACTGTGCTACATATAAGTGACTGTTTTCTAACATCACTGAAAGTTTCATCTAGGTCTCTTATATTTTGTTGTAATTCCTTTATCTCTACCTAATACATTTTTTTTTAACGTAAAATAGGTTAATGTAATGTTCAAAAACATTAACAAACACTGAACTTTTTTCTTTAATAATCAATAGAGCCTCCTTTATGTTACAAACATAATCAAACACCTTTCCACATACTAAGGGGCAGTTCTCGATATTCTTGGGGTATAACTTTATTCTAGACTTCTAAGATCTTGTACAATTCCTGGATGCTTCTTGGCTGGCCGGCAGCTACTCGGAGATCAATGACAATCCACAGGTTTTCTATGCGATTAGGATCTGGACTTCTAGCTGGCCATGGCAACAAGGAAATACCTTTTTCAGCAAACAAATTCATTGTTGCTCTTGATTTATGGCACAGTGCATTGTCTAGCTGGAAAGAAAGTAACTATGGTGGGGCTTCTCCGCAGATAGCAGAATATTGTCCTTTGTGGTTTCAATGCATTCCTGCAAGTCCATTGAATATCTTTAACTCCACATCGTGACAGCATTGCCTCCTGCCTGAACAGCTGGTTCAAGACATTCAGGGAAGAATTTTTCATTTGTTCTTCAAGCTCTAACTTTTCAGGAACTGTGTGGCTCAAACCAACACTCATCGCTGAATAAAATCTTGTCCCTGTGCTCCATACACCAGTTTCTCTTACTTTGGCACCATATTTGATGGTTCCTCTTGTGGATTTTACTGAGCAATAGTTTAAGAGGCACATAGGAATTAAGTCTGCATTCCCTCAATTGTCGAGAAATTGTCATTGTCACTGTATAATGCGTCGATTCTTAAAATATCTGCTTTAGTTCTAGTAGTGAGCTCTTGTGGTTCATCTTTGATAGCTTAATAATGAGCCACTCTTTGTGTATTGAAATAGCCCTGGGCCAACCAGAGTGTCGTTTATCGGCCACTACACCTTTACTTTTTTGTCTTTGTTACGCATTTACAAAAACCTAATCCTGATGCTATTTTTCTACTAGGTTTATTGCACCTGTGCACACTAAAAATCTGTCACTTTAATGATTCTGGGACAGTTTTTTCCCCACATTCTATTTTTATTTGTCACACAACTTCCTGCTTCCCCAGACACAATAATAGAAACTGTTTTTGATAGTCAACATGAAAAATTCAATGCCATGGCCAGAATATGAACCACGGATCTCCTGGTTTCCGTCCAGTCACTCTTACCCTTTGAGCTACCATGGCCAAGTGCCGTCCTGACATAAATTCTGCATTTCACTCATATATTTCCCCGGTAGACCACTATGGACTCTCGCATCCGGGATACAACGTTTGTGGCGACTTACTATCGTACGCACTTAAGTCCCAGGCTTCATCATTTAACTCTTACTATTTTAGTTAATTGATGGAAATTAATCATTTCTCCACACTAGCCGTATATAGGCTAAGGTTTTTGATAGATAATCAACATGAAAAATTCAATGCCATGGCCGAGATTTGAACCACGGATCTCCTGGTTTCCGTCCAGTTGCTCTTACCCTTTGAGCTACCATGGCCAATGTGCCATCCTGACATTAAATTCTCCATTTGACTCATATTTCCCCGGTAGACCACTAGGGGCTCTTGCATTCGAGATACACAGTTTGTGGCAACTTACTATCATAAGTACTTAAGTCCCACGCTTCATCATTTAACTCTTACTATTTTAGTTAATTGATAGAAATTATAATTACTCCACACTAGCTGATTATAGGCTAGGGTATTTGATAGATGGTCAACATGAAAAATTCAATGCCACGGCAGGATTTGAACCACTGATCTCCTGGTTTCCGTCCAGTCGCTATAACCCATTGAGCTACCATGACTAGTGTGAAGAAATCATTAATTTCCATCAATTAACTAAAATATTAAGAGTTAAATGATGAAGCCTGGGACTCAAGTACTTGCGATAGTAAGTCGCCACAAACGGTGTATCAAATGCAAGAGCCCATAGTGGTCTACTGGGGAAATATAAGTCAAATGGAGAATTTAATATTGTGACGGCAAGTTGGCCATGATAGCTCAATGGGTTAGAGCGACTGGACGGAAACCATGAGATCCGTGGTTCAAATCCTGGCCGTGGCATTGAATTTTTCATGTTGACTATTTCATGTTCTTATGAGTAAGGACTATGATACAATGAAGCACAAAATTAATATAATTTTGAGTTGAACTAGTACTCAATGCTCCATATATTGCTAGTCTTTATTAAGAGTGCATTTCGTTAGAACCTTCCTAACAACCTCAGCTAATGTCGACTACTGAATGCTGATTTGGTAAACTCCTTGGAGGCGATAGGGGCATCTCTGTAGGTATCTTGATGAACTTGAAGTTTGGGTCCTCTTCAAAGGTGGTGTCAAAATATAATTATTTTCCTTCCTATTTACACGGCACTGGGGCGGGTTTTCTCCGGGACCTACGGTTTCCCCTGCTCCATCTTCATCTCATGTATCATCAGTGTCACCGCAGGGTAAAAGTAGGCGTTAAACACTACACATCCTTCCTATTTCTTTTTCATAAAATTTTTCCCATGTGGTTTATGCAGTTGCACCCTGAACACTTTTTAATAAGTGGATTTTTGTTGTATATTGCAATTATATTTCCAAAAATGGTATGTTACACCGATTTGTATTTTTGTTCCTAATGCTCTTAAATGCTCTTTAAGCCTTATGTTCAAATTCCTTTTAGTTTTTCCAATGTAAAAGCTCTCATAGCCTTTGCAGTTTATCTGGTGCACACCTGATTTTTTTTCTGTGGGTTTCTCCTTTGTATTATATGATTTCAGTAATAAAACTTTATACAGAAAATTTACTACATACCTTTTCCAAAAAGTCTTCAAAGAACACAAAATTAAATTTTACACTGGAAAAACTAAAAGGAATTTGAACATTAGGCTTAAGGAGCATTTTAGGAACATCAAGAAAAAAGTAAAGACCAATTGGCGGTAGCATACCATTTTTGGAACGATAATCACCATATAGAACAAGAAATCCACTTATTAAAAGGTACTGAGGGTCCAAATGCATTAACCACATGGGAAAAGATATTCATAAAGAAATATAAAGGAAAACTGTTCAATTTCAACATCACCTTTGAAGAGAACCCAAACTTTAAGTCCATCAAGTTACCAACAGAGACGCCCCTATTACCTCCAAAGAGTAAATCAAATCAACATTAGCTGATGATGTTAGGAAGGTCGTAACGAAATGCATTCTCAGTAAACACTAGCAATATATGGAGCATTGAGTACTAGTTCGACTCAAAATTAAATTAATCTCATGTTGTGTCTGTTGAGTGAAAGTGGAACCAGTGATTGGTGCTTGTTTGGCCACAATAGCTCAATCAGGGGTGCAGATAGCCTTCCATGAACATTTGTCTCTTTTTTTGGTCAACTTTTCTTAATATTCAAAAAGCATGACAAAAAAGTAAAATGATAAAGGTATATTATAGATTTTTTTTTTTTTTTTTTTTAAACCTGTCACACTGACCATAGAGCTTATAGATTAACAAATTGGTTCAACATCTACAAATGAATCTGCAAAATAAAAGATGGTTTTTAAATAACATTTTAGTAAAAAATTCATAATTATAAAAGCAAATGTCTCAGCACAATGTTCTTCACATAAAGAAATGCCTAAGAGACTAGCTTATTTAAAATATACACAAGGTGAATAACCTAAAACTCCTACTGCCAATATTTCCGAAATGGAAAGTGCTACTGATGTGCAGTTTTCACAGCATTCTTTGGTAATTAGGTGCTTGTAGTTTTAGCCTAAAAATAGATTTTAATACCACTTGGAAGGTGAACTTATGGAGCAACCATACACTTTTTTAAATGGAACAATGCCTAATTACATAAAAAAAAAAAGTATGGTAAATTAGAATGTTGGTGTTTTCCGCAGGATTCTAGTGCCAGTAGTTCATGAGATATCTTATTTTGAAACTTTTACACACCGACAATTGTGTGTTCCACTCAACTGGCTTAGTTGCTAGATATGTTAGATATGATGTTATGGCTTCTTTACACGTGTTTGCGGTTCATTTGTACATTGCAACATTCTAGTCAGTGATAGTTCAAGCAGTGAATGAAGATGGAATTTACCAATGCAGAAAAAGCCACATGCTGATGGTATGGTGTACAGAGAGTATAGGAATAATGCAGTTTGTTCTTGTATGCTGCATATGGGAAGATATCCCAATAGATGTCAACCATCTTGGTAATTATTCATCAACCTCTTCAACCAGTTACACGAAAGTGGTAGTGTAACACCAAGAAAACTTAACAGAAACAAAAAGATGACTGGAGATGTAGGAGAAATAAATGTTTTGGCTGCTGTTGCAGTAAATCCACAAATTAATTTCCGCACAATCATACACGGAAGTGGAATGAGTCAGGCAAGTGTACTTCGCATTCTCCACCGACATAGATTCCATCCCTATCACATCTCTCTCCATCAAGAGCTGCATGGAAACGATTTTGAGAGTCGTGTTAACTTTTGTGGCATGAAGGCATGATACTCCAGATTCATCTGTATTTTGTTTAGTGATGAAGCAACATTTACTAATCATGGCCAGGTAACGCGCAGAAACATGGACTATTGGTCTGTTGACAATCCCTGTTGGCTTCATCAGGTGGAACGTCAGCATTCATGGAGTTTAAATGTGTGGTGTGGGATAGTGAACCATCAGATCATAAGCCTTTTTGTCATAGAAAGAACACTAAACTCGCACAAGTAACTCAGCCTCCTAACAGACCATCTTCTACAGATGCTAGAAGAAGTTCCTCTGCAGACGAGGAGGAACCTGTGGTTCCAGTGTGATGGCTGTCCAGTCCATAGGGTATAAATTACTACTGCTGGTCTTGACGGAACGTTTCCAAATCAATTGATTGGATAAAGGGGACCTGTGACTTCGCCAGTCCATTCACCGAATTTGACTCCATTAAGACTTTTTTCTGCGGAGAAAACTGAAAGACACTGTCTAAAAGGACATACCAAGTACCCAGATGATATGAAACAAAGTATTACTGCTGCCTGCTCTGAAATGTCTGCTGAAATGCTAGATCTGTGTCAGTCTTAGCACAGGAGACTGAAAGCTTGTACTGAGGCTGCAGGTGGTCATTTTGAACACAAGCTGTGAAGATCAAATTTCTCTTTACTTGTGAGGATTCACAGAAGTAGTGCACTCCATTTTGTTTTCTTTAGTTTGTGCTAACCCAGGTAGTACACGTGTCAGTGTGTAGAAGTTTCAAAATAAGATATCTCATGAACTACTGGCACTAGAATCCTGCAAAAAACACCATTATTATTCTAATTTACCATACTTTATTTTTTTATGAAATTAGGCATTGTTCCTTTAAAAAAGTGTTTGCTCCAAAAATACACCTAAGTGCTATTAAAATCTATTTATATCCTAAAACTATGAGCTCCTAACTACCAAACAATGCCGTGAATAGCACTTTCCATTTAGGTAATATTAGTAGTGCAAGCTTTAGGAACATTTTCAGTGAAATAAGCTAGTGATCTTAAACTTCTGTCAGACTTACTGGATGTAGTAGAGAAAGTAAAAGCCAGTTGAACTTTGGTATATAACATCTCAACTAGGAACATATTTTGAAAGCAATGTAAAAATATAAGCAAACGGTTCCCTTGTAAGCAGCATTGCCATTTATTCTGACATTGAGTGAAATCTTCCTGAAGAATGCGTGTGCATTCAGATTACTTTGTTCTATTTATAACGAGTTGGCTTGTAAGTCTTGTCATGTATAAGTGAAAAATGTGCATGCAGAATAAAATATTTTGCCAATGCATTTTATTTGATAGAAAATTATCTGCTCCACAAAATAGAGTGTTTGGTTTTTATACACTTATAAATTAAACAAACTATTTAGGAAAGCACATAATTCTCTATTGAATAAATAAAGCTATTGCCAAAATGTTATTTTGAATGCAAAATTTTCACTTAGAGAGAGAGAAGCCATAATTTACAGGCCAAACCATTATGTTGTTTTAACAGCTTAAGCCATCTTGACTGCCCAAAGTTTGCTCCACTTATTAATCTTACCACCACACGAGTCCCCTTCTAACAGAAGTAACGAAATGACAATTGTAATATAGTGTTGGAAAATGGCACCATAAAGCTTCAATGATTTGCTTTGGCATCATTGCACTACACAAATTTAAAATAGCTTGGTTCCATATGCAAGTGCATTTCACTACAAATCAAACATGTATAATTCCAGCAAAAGACATGATGAATTACATACAATATAAAATTATAGGGCAAGCAATTCAAAGAATGGTTAGGTAAATACATACACACAAGATTTTCAACCTGAAACTCTGGTTAAACAACTAAATAAAGTACTATCTATTGCAGAAATGGTGTAGTACATTCTAGGTTTGAAATTCTGTGTGGTACCTGAGGAGAGAATTCAAACACAAAGATTTGCACACCCATGTGCATTCCTCCCCTCCTATGGAAAAATGTTTACTTGAACTCTCACACTGACTTTATACAACGAAAACATAGGTTTAAAAATGATAATACTACATCACGTTGTAAACAAGAGCTCAACACATCAATAAGTCTTTTAATATGAAATAGCTTCACTTTTAACAATGCTTTTATTCATATCTCACAGCTCATAACACTACTACTGCCATCTTCACATGCTCTTAGTGTCTGTTGCTAGATGTCCGCCTCTCAGAAACCAGAAATATATACGTACAGAAAATGTCAGAAAGCATGCACAGGACCAACCAGCTTGGTGAACATTGTGTATTCAAGGTCTTAATTTTCCTATTCAAGTTGTAGAAAGGACATACATTAACAAGCTATACACATTGCAATGCACACATGAATGCAGTCAATTGTGGCACTCATACAAAAAACAGGAAGTTATGTAGCACATAATCAGGCATACTCTCAAAAATTGGCATATTGTAAATTGTAATCATGCATGGCATTGAAGAATATTACATCTTGACTTTCAATTGCAATCTGCACATGCATAACCTGCCCTCTCTACTCCTACTGCCACGACCCCATTGTTGATCGAGGCGGCACTGTCTATTTCAAAGAAGGGACGGGCGTGAAGTGTGTAGATGGCAGCTCGCCGAAACGGCGGGGGGAAGGGGACAGATTTCTCGAGAGCTCTAGTTCTTTGTTCTAGCCATCTCGATTGTTGGAGAACATTCTGGAATGTGAATTATCTATAAAAAAAAGGGAGCCCGCCCACCAAAGTGAGTCAGTTGTTAATTGTACTCGCGTGCGTGAACAGCTGGTGAGTTGTGTCGATGACCTTGCAAATCGTATTGTGTATGTGACGCAATTCTGGTCTGCTGTGTACGAAGTGTGTTTCTATGGAAATAAAGTGCAATTTTTGGGGTTTGTAACCTGGACTTTTAATTTCACGAACTCACAAGGTCACAATTGGTGTCAGGAATGCGACGTACCACCATGGAGGCTGCATTGGCACAGATTCTAGAGAAGTTGGAGATGGCAAATGACAATTTGGCCACGAAGATGACCGAATTAACAACGAAGACGGAGGCGGAAAATCCCAACCTCACCACCGAGATAAAAGAAATGAGAGTGAACGACAGTTTAGCCACGAAAATGAAGGTGGCGAACGAGGCCCTCGCTGCCAAATTTGAGGAACATTTGTCCGGCTTGCGGGATGACGTCACAGAGCTAGGCATGCGGATGGGCCAAGTGGATGAGCACGTCGTAGTGACCTAGAAGAAAAGGCCGACAGTAGCGCCAAGTCCCTGGACGCTATGGTGGAAGACGTCGAACCGCATTAACAACCTAGAGGGAAAGGCCGACAGCAACACCAAGTCCCTGAACGCCATGGTAGAGAACATCGTCGGCAGGAGGTTGAAGCACTTGAAGGCCAACGCGCTGGGATGCGACACAACATCTGCGCGCGTCAAACCGCCGAAGTGCAACGGCACGTCCACGTTCAAAATCTTCCGCCACCAATTCGGCACGGTGACCAAGCACAAGTGGTCACCAGAGGAGGCCACACAGCTAATAGCCAGGATCCAGTGACGAACTGCAGAAGTCATGAACGCGGTGCAGACAGCGGCGGTGCCCAAGGACATCTGGGAGGCCCTGGAGAACCGCTTCGGGAACTACCGCTTGGCCGGAGCCTACCGCAGCCAACTGAAGTCGAGGACGCAGCAGCCAGGGGAGATGCTACAGGAGTTCGCCCTGGCAATTGAACAGCTGGCCAGCACAGCTTTGGTCGACCTTCCACCTGAATTCATATCCCGGGAAGCCGCCTACACATACGTTGACAGGGTACGAGACGTCGAGATATGTCAGCGCCTAATGCTCGGCGACAAAACCATCCACGAGGCGCTAACGGCAGCATTGAGGATGGAGGTGGCCAAGGGGACTGCTACTCCAATGTCGAGAACAAGGAGTATCCGCTACACTGGAGACCTAGGACCAGCCGAGGGATGCCGGCGAAGACCAAGTGGCCTGTGTTGGGGGTGTGGCCAGCCGGGACACATGGAGAGACTGCCCACACCAGGGAGAGCAACGGAGAAACGAGAAAGGACCGGCATGGCGAAGAGCAGGTTGGCGCCATCACCACCATCCCATCGAGAGACACTGCACGCCGTCAGCCGGAGTATGAATGACAGACTCATCGCGGATAGTTGGGTGAGAGGGAAGCCGTGCCGCGTGCTCGTAGACACCGAGGCAGCCGTGACCGTCATCAGACCCGACGTAACCAGGGGTTTACCGTCAAGGAAACCAAGCCGACCATACCAGATTGTGACGGCATCGGGTGACACCTTGCCCGTGGAGGAGGCCCTGCAAAGTTGACCTAGGGACGGAGTGCCATGCGTCAGCGGGTGTTCGTCACGGAGGTGGCTGAGGTGATACTGGGACTGGATGACCTCAGGAGCCACGAGGCGACGGTCGACGTCGGCAGGAAGGTTCTATGGCTCAATGGAGAAGAGGTGATACTCCGGCAACCCGAAAAACGCCTGGGGGAAGACGTGGTTGTCCCCACGAGAAGCGTGGTGGTGACGGCATGACTGAAAGGCCAGCGGACGAAGAACTTGATGCTGGACCAGAAGACGCCTGTGCACGGACTTTGTGTAGCTAGGACATTGTTGCCGTGAGGAGAGGAGGTGCCGGTGAGGCTGCTCAACCCAACAGACACCGATCACGACATCTAGGCCGGTACAGAGTTGGGGACGTGCGAGCCCTTGGTCAGCATAAGACCAATCGAAAAGACCCAGGCGCCGGTGCCGATGCAACACCTGGGGCTCGGCTGGAAGGCTTATTGGAGGGCGGCCGACCACTTGACCGCAGAACAGCTGGAGAAAGTTCGACAACGGCTGAGACGATACCAGCGCATCGTCAGCCAAGGCTGACAGCGCCTACGGCCGCACGGACCGAGTATTCCACCACATCGACACCAGAGACGCCCGGCCTATTCGGACCACCTAGACGCGTTCCGCTAGCGAAACAGTCGGCGGTACGGACATGTGGATATGAGATCTAGGGGAGTGATCGAAGAGTCTGACAACCCTTGGTGTTCCCCTGTAGTCTTGGTGACTAAGATAGCAGAACGCTGTCACCAGGAAGGACTGTTTCCCCTTACCCCGGATTAACAGCTTGGACACGCTTGCTGGTGCGCAGTGGTTCTCGACCCTGGACCTGAAGTCAGGTTACTGGCAGGTAGCTCTGGACCGAGAGACAAGGAGAAAACCACATTCTCGACAGGCCAAGGGCTTTGGCAGTTCACAGGTATGCCCTTTAGCGTCTGCAACGCACCAGCTACCTTCCAACGACTCATGGAATCACTGATGAGAGGACTGACTTATGACGCCAGCCTGCTATACCTGGACTCATCGGCAAGACATTCGAAGACCATCTCGAAAACCTGAGCAAGGTGCTACAGAGACTGCAGACGACTAATTTGAAGCTAAATGCAAAAAGGTACCAGCTCTTCCGCAAGGAAGTCAACTACTTGGGCCACATAGTCTCACCAACAGGAGTGGCCACAGACCCGGAGAAGACACAGACCGTGAGAGATTGGCCTCGGCCAAAGGATAAGAGAGAATTGCGCAGTTTCCTGGGGCTGTGCAGTTATTACCGCCATTTTATAAAGGGCTTTTCCAACATCGCCAAGCCCCTCACCCGCTTGAAGGAAGAACACCGGCCGTATGTGTGGACGGAGGATGCCGAAGTCACTTACCAGAAGCTGAAGAAGACACTGCAGAGCTATTTTGGGATTCCCACAACCAGGTGGCACCTTCATTGCGCACACCGACCATTGCATTGGAGGTGTCCTATCGCAAGAGCTGGACGGCCACGAGCGTGTGATAGCTTACTACAGCAAGACGCTGTCCAAGGCAGAGAACTACTGCATCACACGGTGACAGTTACTGGCGGTAGTAAGGACCTTGGAGCAATTCCACAAGTACCTGTCAGGTAACTCTAAGCTCTATGGACCCCGGGCTCATTTGAGCATCATTTCACGCATTCCATTCGTCGTCTGATATGACAACGTTGGAGGACGTAAATTACAAAAAAAAAAAAAAAAGTACCTGTACGGTCAGTCATTCTACCTGAAGACTGACCATTCCGCCCTCCCCTGGCTACTTAGCTTTAGGAACCTGGAAGGCCAGACAGCCCGTTGGATTCAGATGCTGCAGGAGTACGACTTCACCTCTGAACATCGAAGAGCCACGGCAACACAGACGCTATGTCCCGAAGACCCTGTCCGGAAGAGTGCAGCCAATGCACAAGACTGGAAGAGAAGGAGCGTGCAGCAGCTGTCAGTGGTCACGGCAGTGCCTGAGGACGGCTGGGATAGCGCAGGCCTGAGAGAACAGCTGGCGGACGCTGACTTGCGACCACTCTTGAGGGAAGTGGAGGCAGAGACAAGACCGACCTGGGAGGGGCAGCGCTACTACTGGCTGAGGCTCCGAGCAGATGCTGAGAGATGGTGCCGTCAATGTCATGTGTGCGCGGCGAGTCGCAGCCACCAAACTAGGAGCCGGGGTCGCATGCAGTACGTCGGAGCGCCTTTCGAACGCATCGCTGTCGATATAGCTGGCCCATTCCCAGTATCTGATCAAAGCAATAAGTACCTGATGGTGGTCGTGGACTACTTCACCAAGTGGCCGGAGGTGTATGCCATCCCGAACCAAGGGGCCAACACCATCACAGACTACCTCGTTGAGCAAGTGTTCTGCCGTTTTGGGGTGCCGTTGGAGCTCCACAGTGACCTGGGCACCAATTTTGAGTCTAACCTGATGGAGGCACTGGAAAGGCTTGGGGTTAACAATACCCGCACAACACCCCTACACCCGCAGTTGGATGGTATGATCGAGAGGTACATCAAGACCTTAGAAGAACATCTGAGGAAGGTCGTGGCCAGCCATCAGCGAGACTGAGACGTCAAGGTGCCATTGTTCCTGCTAGCCTACCGCTGGTTGACACATGACACCACTGGGATGACGCCAGCCAGTTTAATGTTCGGCCGAGAGTTATGCCTCCCTAGTGACCTGGCATTTGGGAGCCCCCCAGAGGCAAAGCAGCCAGCAACCGAGTATGTGGAGAACTGGTGGACCGTTTCCACGACATGCACGAGATGGCTCGTCAGAACATCCGGGTGGTGAGTGCCGCATGAAGACCCGATACGACAGGCAGGCCAACGGCCAAGGGTTCCAGCAAGGTGACTTAGTCTGGTTGTACTGCCCAACCCGGACCAAGGGACACTGCCTGAACCTTCAGCAGCCATGGCAAGGACCGTACCGGGTGGTGAAGCGAATTAACGACGTCGTCTACCGCATCCAGAAGGTGACCCAAGGAAAGATGCTGGTAGCGTGGATCGTCTGGCCCGCTACGACGATGCTGTTCGGGACGACCAGGCGCAAGCAGTGTCGCGAGCCCATTATTGATCGAGGCAGCGCCGGTGTCTATTTCGGGCATATGGGCGTACAGTGTGTAGATGAAAGCTCGCCGAAAACGGCGGGGGGAAGGGGACGGATTTCTGGAGAGTTCTAGCCGTCTCGATTGTTGGAGAACATTCTGGAATGTGAGTAATCTATAAAAAAGGGAGCCCGCCTGCCAAAGTGAGTCAGTCGTTAATTGTACTCGCATGCGTGAACAACTGGTGAGCTGCGTCGAGGACCTTGCAAGTTGTATATTGTATGTGACGCAATTCTGGTGTGCTGTGTACGAAGTGTTTCTAAGGAAAAAAAGTGCAATTTTTGGTGTTTGTAACCTGGACTTTTAATTTCACGAGCCCACTAGGTCACACTATATTATACATAAAGAAGTTAGTGCGATTTCACACTGAAGTTCCAGGATCAATAGTGGAAGATGGCAGGATGCATTACTTATACAACAATGATGAGGGAGGTAGGAAGGCAGCAAGGACGGAAAGAAAGAAAGAAAGAAAGAAAGAAAGAAAGAAAGAAAGAAAAGAAAGACAACTACCACCGTTCTTGAACTCAGCTGTGTTTAATTGAAAAAACTATCTGTAGTCAGTTTTTTGACACTGTCACTTATGGTTAGGTAAATACATACACACACGATCTTCAACCTGAAACTTTGGTTGAACTATATAAAATACTTTCTATGGTAGAAATGGTTTAGTGTATTCTAGGTTTGAAATTCAGTGTGGCACCTGAAGAAAGAATACAAACCTTAAGAATAGAGGCAATGGCTTCTGAAACTAGTCCCTCAATATAAAAATGTAAGCGACGAAGTATCGAAATACCGACTACAAATAGTTGTTTTCCATTAATTTTGATGTCACTGTTACTAAATTCCTCCAATCACAATCATGCACAGCAGTGTTTAACATTAATTTTGCTTTAAAAAAGTTTACTGGAACACTACGGATTGCTCCTGCTGGGGAAAAGGGAGGAAAAGTACACTGCACTCATACATATAGGTTGATGCATGTTCTATGTTAAATTTTATTGTACTGAATTTGTAATGCATACTGTACAAATATATAAATATCAAATATCAAAATACAGGTTGATGCAATTGATGGATTGCAAAATGTGTTGTGTTTCTTTTTTATTTTAAAATATATGGATAATGTGCATATTATAGCACAATTTTAGGAAACATTGGGTATCTTGCACTCACGTTAACTTTCTCTATTCTTGTCCAACCTACTCTTACAAATGCTAATCGGTCTTCTACTTCCTGTTGCAGTAATTATCCCACTGCCAACTATATTGTATTACAAGAAGAATTTAGGAAAACATTAGGCTTTTAGCAATAGTCAAATCTTTAAAGAGCTGGTTGCCATGTGATGCTCTTGAGATTATGCTGTCTTTGCATGGTCAAATGATTAAAAAATGAATAATATATTCCCTATAGTATTGGAAAATTTAAATAAATAACAAGGAATATCTCAGAAATGATTTGCTCCACAAAAAATGACAAACTGTGTGTTTTAACAGAATTTACATTTTTTTATGTAGTAAAAAAAATTGTGTTTTCTTACGGTTTACAAATTATACAGAAGTTATTCACAATGAAGAGGATCTCGAAGGACATTTTCAGAAAACTCAAGATATACACTTCATTTGACATGAAAATATCTTAAACGTATTTAAATAAAAATTGTTTGAGCAATTTTCGAGAAAATTAAAACTTTCTGAAAGTGTTCCACGTAAAATGTAGTCTGTGGTGGGGAGATTTTTTTGTAAAATTTTTATGTTGCATCCTCAGAATTTATGGTTTTGCATGAACACACACACCTTTTAGTACAAAAGGTTCCCCTCCCCCTCCAGTCTCAAAACGTACATCTCTGATAAAATCTCAATATTTGATATTTGGGTGAAGTACAATACTCTCACTAGTTAATAATATGGATTATTAATTTTTATCAAATTTGGTGACAAACATTTACACCAATTTTAACTTTCCTATATTTGGTGTACTTTCAATTTATCCTAAGGCCTCATCTGAACACATCTGAACTCAGTAGTTATATTTTGTATAGCAACCTTCCCCATCTCTAACTTCAATTTGTGAGTGCTTAGTCCCTAACCTTTCCCTAAACTTCCTTTCCTGATCCCACTTTCCCCTTTAATTTTTACTTTATTCATATCTCTCCACTTCATTTTGCTCTTTCTCTACTTTTCTCTCTTATTACTCAAATTTCATTGTACTCTTTGCTAATCTTCGCTATCCTGATTACACACTGTGTATCCATTTCCTCAACTCCTTCACTAGTAGTTTACCGAACTGCTTTCTTAAATTATGCGGGGTTGGAGGAATTTAGTAACAGTGATGTCAAAATTAATTGAAAAAAACTATTTGTAGCAGACTACAAATAGTTTTTTCAATTGCTTTCTTAAAATTGTTGGATTGGATACCTTGACACCTTGGCCTTTGAGGTAATTCTTAAAATTGTTACTCTTTGCAAATTGAACACGTCTTTCTATATCTAACTTGCATCAGTTTCATTAATTACCAAAATTTACCTTTGACCTTTTTCTATTTTTAAAACCATTTACTAAAACCTATTTAATTTTTATTTTCCTCACTACTTCTCTGTATTTTTTTACCACTTACCCTTACCTCTTTTTATTGCCTTTCTTTCCCATTCACAGCTTTCATTATTTTCTTCACTGCTACACTTTCGTTATCATTTATTATCCCTCTCCCTTTCCACTTTCACCACATCTTCATATGCCATTTGGTTTGTCTTCACACATGATAGGGTGTTTCAGATTTCCTTGTGCTCACTGGTCCCCTATATTATCTGACATTTTCCTCTTCTGCCTGCCTTCTACCTTTTTGCATCCTTCCACATCCTAGCTAGCTTTTGCTCATTTCTTCTCCTTACCACCCAAGCAAACTATTTTTTCCCTGTTATCTTATCTACCCATTTGTCATAAACATCTTCATTTCCACAGTTATTTCCAACTGTCTTGGGTATTGCTCCAGTGCTCTTGCTTGATAACGTAACTTCCAAGCCTTCACATAGCTTACAAAGAAAGAGAAGTGAAATTGATTTTTTATTTATAGATGCTCTGTAACTGTTGTGATTCTCAGTGTCACATCCTATGTATATTGAGCATGAAAGACTGCTTGATTTTGCCAAGAGACCTCTAGGCTTGAGTTTCTTTGATATGCAATAAATCAATGAATGACATGGGACCACCAGCTTTACTTCCCTTCCTAGATTTTTATGCCCAAAAAAATTCATCATCCCCCCACAGGGTTTGAACTTGCGCCCTTGGGAAACAGACTAGCATGTTACCCCTAGACCAAGGAGTACACCAGAGGGAAGTGAATTGACTTGCTCCACCACTCCCTCTATCACTGTCAGAGAATAGAAAGGCAAGTGTTTAAAGATGCCCACTATTTATGAACTAGAACAGACAATAAGGAATAACATGGATTTTTTTTTATGCCACTACTGAAACGATAGGTGGTGCACTCATATGAACCCTACTGAAAATGTAAGTTCAGATGGAATGTGTCTTGCCAAATGCACTCAAATCATTTTTTCCATCAATATACAAATTTACTAGATGACTTACTTCTGAGTACTTTATTACCTGCTTAAGAAACAGAAAAAAAAAATTAAGTTTAATTTTTCATAGCTACATTTTATTCTCCTGAAGATTTCTAAATAAATAATATATTCAATGCAATCAGTTTTATCAATTGCAAAAATTGGTTCTTAGTAAGCAAGTAGATATCAAACACACATTAAACCACCTTAATTCAAACTGTTTTAAATTAAATGTTGCACAATCTGAACTTCTACTAGTAGAGAAAGCCTCTTATCACTTTATAGTTTTACTAAATTTTCCATTAACTGTTCAACAAACACACTGTAATAAAGAAGTGTTACACATGTGCATAACAACAATTTTAGTATACTTTTACTCTTACTGGGCATGGGAAATTTCCAAGAAGGAAGATAAGGTGGTTAGACCTTACAAATAGCTAAGAAAATCACAATATGGGAAGTGAGGTAGAGAGGAGTTGTGAAAGGTAGCACAGGATGCAAGCGAGTTGAAATAAAAGGTAATAAGGATTGTTAAAAGCAGCAGGTGAAGTCTGATAATTACAATAGGGAAAGGGGAGAATTAAAAGTGAGAAATCTTGGAAAAGTGAGGTTAAGAAAAAAAAACTGCTAAGTAAATTGATGTAATATAAAATTGCAATGAAAGTAAACAATAGACAGAGAAAAAAAGAACAATCCAGCAAATAGAAAGGAAAGGATGTTAAAGCTAATAGTAGAAAGAAGCATGCAAATGTACTGAAGAGCTGCCCTAATGACAAAAGGAACAGGGCCCAGCTCAGGGATTGCCCAAAATATATCTTTAGTACTTAATAAATTATAGTTATCATTACCTCGACTCTTATCCAACTTAACCGCTGCTTCGTAATCTCTTACAGCATCCTCATATTCACCAAGATCCATATAGCATTTAGCTCGACGCAGTAGTGCTTTCAAATAACTTTCATCCAGTGCTAAGGCACTTGTGCAGTCAGCTAGTGATTCATTTATTCGACCCAGCTGCAACATATTAAATGATTTTCACTTCTTGCCCTTGTTATTTACTAAAATGGTTCTCACATACACTTAAGTATAATGTATACTAGTTATTTTCAAACCTTTGATGAAACCGTAGCTCTATTGAAATACAATTTGGCATTTGTAGTTTTATTCTGTGGATCAATTTTCAAAGCTTCTGTATACAGCGCATATGCTTCCATAAGCTTTCCAGCTTTAAATGCTTCATTACCTTCTTCTTTTTTCTGTTTTAAAACCTTAGCACGCTGGAAAAGAAAAGTTAGTTTGAATTATAAACAAAATGTATTGAAAAACAATGCAAATTAATAACCTTTTAAAAAGACATGGAAACTCACATTACCTTGTACATATCCTTGGCTTTTTGATGATCTGGAGCAAGCCGTAGAACATGCTGAAAGTGACTGAATGCACGTTCTTCATTATCTTGGTGATACAAACAAACACCACGAACATAAACTGCATCCGCATTCTGCTTGTCAACATGCAGAATGTCACTGAAAAAATAGATAGAAATTAAAGCACTACATGCAGAGGCCTACAGTATCAAAACACAAAGTGGCAGTTAAAATCTTTCTACTGTAAAGAATATTAATGATAATTACTCATATCCAAATGTAACTTGTTACAAAAACACATGAAATATAATGTGGAGTTACATAATGCTCACACTTCACTATGGCAACAAAATGCCAAATATATATAGCAGATAAACTGTGAAAAAGGTTACCTCAGCATTTCTTCCAAAAACCAGATCCGTTCAGAAGAGCAAACAAAATATTATCCATTCATTGAAACAAAAAAACGTCATATACACCAAGGCAGACAAAGGTAACAAAACAGTCATAATGGATAAATCTGATTATCTTGAAAAAATGGAAGAAATGCTAACTAACAGTGAATATGAAACCATTAACAAAAATCCATTAACATCATTTGAAAAAACAATAGCAAAATCAAGTATAATATCAAACAAATATGCAGTTAAACCAGATAACCCAACCTTACCTAGACTTTATGGTTTACCCAAAATACACAAACCATCCATAACAATGAGACCTATAGTTAGCAGTATAAATTAACCAACATACAAACTTGCAAAGTGGCTAATAAACAAATTCAACTCATTTCCAAATTTTGATAGCCTAAGCATCAAAAACACCTATGAACTTATAGAACACATTAAGGATACTGAACTAAATGAAGAGGACACACTAGTCTCATTTGACGTTAAATCACTGTTTCCCAGCATACCAGCTAAACAACTCCCAACATTGATAGAAAAATGGCTCAAATCACTTGGAATGTCATCACTTGAAATTTCAGATTACATCGAACTTACCAAATTATGCATAGAACAGAATTTCTTCCAGTTTCAAACAAAAAATTTCCATCAAACTTCTGGTTTAGCAATGGGCAACCCCTTATCACCCTTCCTGGCCGATCTGTACATGAGTGCACTAGAAATAAGGATCACTAAAGGTTTCCCATGGATGTTCAAACTCTGGCAAAGATATGTAGATGACATATATGCCATAGTGCCAAAAAAACACATCAGTGATGAACTAAAGCTTTTCAATATTCAAGAAAAAAGCATCAAGTTCAATGTAGAAGTTGAAAAAGACGAGTATTTACCATTTTTAGATCTAAAAATAATCAGAAATAAAAATAGAATAAACTTTGGCATTTACAGAAAACCAACACAAACAGACAACTACATAAAAGCTAATGGCTACAATCCAAGATCCCACAAACAGGCAATCTTTAATAGTTTAGCACACAGACTGGTCAACATCCCTCTCACAGCAGAAGAATACAAAATAGAATACAACAAAATTATTGAAATAGCACAGAAAAATGACTTTCCCAAATCACTAGTAGACAAAAAAGTGAACTTAGCAAAAAAGAAGAAACTACTAAAGGAAACCACAACCCTCTCAGCTACAGAAACTAAAATGATTCTCAAAAAATTCACTCCAAGATCCCACAAACAGGCAATCTTTAATAGTTTAGCACACAGACTGGTCAACATCCCTCTCACAGCAGAAGAATACAAAATAGAATACAACAAAATTATTGAAATAGCACAGAAAAATGACTTTCCCAAATCACTAGTAGACAAAAAAGTGAACTTAGCAAAAAAGAAGAAACTACTAAAGGAAACCACAACCCTCTCAGCTACAGAAACTAAAATGATTCTCAAAAAATTCACTTACCATCCATGGGCCTTTGATAAATTCAAAAAAGTCTTCAAAAAACAAAACATTCAACTAGCTCCAGTGAACCATTACTCCTTAAAAAACCTAATTTGCTCAGACATCAAAGATGCCATTCCATCTAACAAAAAATCTGGTATATATCAAATTGAATGCTGTGACTGTAGTCAAATTTATATTGGAAAAACCAAAAGAAATTTAGAAACAAGAGCAAAGGAACACTTTAGGAACATAAAATACAAACAATTAGAAAAATCAGCAGTCGCCACGCATTTTTGGGAAAAAAACCACAACATAAATCCAGAACCAAAATTACTAAAACATACAACAGGAAAAGAAGAACTGTCCACATGGGAACAAATCTTTATTTCACAAAATAGGAACGAAGTATTCAATTTCGACATCCCCCAGAAAGATTTGTTCAGCAAGTTCCTCGAACCGCCACCAGAGGAGACCGATGACAAAATATTGCCAGCTACACCAATGAGAACAAGTCGATGTCCGGCTGAAGATAGAGGGAAGGCCTCAGAAACCGGTTCCGGGAAAATTTAAAAGTGTTGTTTGTGTCATTAATCGACTCCTAATTAATTTGATTTATACAACAACACTGTTTTCAACACTTCCATGAAAGGATAACCAAATAAAATTCAGATTTTGTATAATAATAATTGTAAACATCCAACCAAATGTAATACTGCCCACATACCTCTGAAAAATTTCCAAAGCTAAATCATCACAAAGTTTTGTGTTACATTATTAGGCCTGTCTAAACAGTATCCAACCTTAATTTTTTCTGCTCAAAGTAGTGTTGCTATGGTGGTGCCACTGTACCCAGCGGCAGGAGGAATCTCAACACTTTGATATTGACGCCGAACTGCATTCCGGTGTTAACCAGTGGATTAAAATGCAGGCGGCAAATTTCCACTGAGAGGGTATTAAAAAACTTGTGCCATGGTATGTAACACTGGTCAACAAGATTTTTTTCACAAGAGATCTGAATAGTGAATCTAGTGGCATTTTCCATCCTGAATTCAGATATGTAGTCAGAATTTTCCCATCAGGCATAGTTTTTCTGTAAAAGCTACTTTTCAAAATATGATTTTAGTGTTTTCTTTGACCTGTCATAGGAACCGTTACCTCATATGTAGCTATTTTACTCAAGCTGTATTATTGAAATTATTTGCAATGTTATGCTGAAGCGCAATAAAACATGACTGTGCAGGTTCATTGTTCATTGTTGTTGTTTAGACATGTTCAGACCTGTTTGGCATTGTGATGTGTCAGTATTGAGCTGACTGTGAGATTGTTGAGTAGTGAAATATTTTCTTCCTTTCTGTTTAGAAGTGTATTGTGTATGTTGTATTTCTGTGCTTTATTTTTTCATCATGCCAAGAAATTGTGTAAATCATGCAGATAGTTTCTGCTATATTTGTGGTGAGCTGACCTTCAAGTCTCAGAGGCGAAACTTGACCCCACTTGTAAAGAAGTGTTATAGACTTTACTTTGGCTGTCAAGTTGGTGATTTTGATAAGAGCTGGGCCCCAAATACATGCTGTGTTTCGTGTGTTAGACTGCTGACTGGGTGGAAAAATGGTACACTTCATATGCCATTTGCAATTCCCATGATTTGGAGGGAACCGAAGGATCATTTAACTGACTGTTATTTTTGTTTGACAAATATTAAAGGAATCACATCTAAAACAAAATATACAGTTAAGTATCCGAATTTGCAATCCGCAATGAGACCTGTCTTACACAGTGAAGAGTTCCCCGTACCAGTATATGCAGATACGACCTTAAGTGATAACTCTGGTTCTGACCTGACTGAAACTCCAAATGATTCAGATGAAAATAAAAATGATCTTACATATGAAGCCAGTAGCTGTTCATCAGAACCATACTTTCCCAATCAGCAAGACCTTAGTGACCTAATTCGCAATTTAAATCTGTCTAAACAGCAGGCAGAAGTTTTAGCTTCCAGACTCAAAGAGTGGAATATACTCCAAAGAGATGTAAGAATTAGTAGATATCGTAGCCGCCATAGTGTTTTCAAAGTATACTTCTCTGAAGAAAATGGTATTGTGTTTTGTAATAATATTTGTTCAGTTATGGAAACTCTTGGGCTTCAACACCGGCCAGATGAGTGGTGATTGTTCATAGACTCCTCTTAAGTAAGTTTGAAGGCTGTGCTGCTACATATTGGCAATAAACTTCCATCAATACCGGTAGCGCATGCTGCTGATATGAAAGAGACATATGAAAATATGAAACTAGTTTTAGAGAAAATATAATATGGAAAATATGAATGGAATATCTGTGGTGATTTAAAGGTCATTGCTTGGTTTGCAACTTGGGTTCACCAAATTTTGCTGTATTTTGTGCTAGTGGGACAGCAGAGATAAGAAGTCTCACTACGTTAGAAAGTCATGGCCTAAACGCGAATCTCTTATCCCTGGCCAGAAAAATGTGGCATGTGTCCCTTTAGAGAAGCCTGAAAAAATATTTTTACCTCCATTGCATATTAAGTTAGGAGTTATAAAAAATTTTGTCAAAGCTATGGATAAACTTTCTGATGGATTCTTGTACTTGAAATCGAAATTACCCAAAGTTAGTGATGCTAAATTGAAAGAAGGAGTTTTTATAGGACCACAAATCCGATCATTAATGGCTGATGAACATTTCGAGGGATTGTTAAATCCACTGGAGAAAGCAGCCTGGCAGTCTTTCAAAAGTTTGTGTTGCAATTTTCTTGGAAACCATAAAACAGAAAACTATCGTGACATAGTGGCTGATCTTCTGCATTCTTATAAAGCTATGGGATGCAACATGTCTTTAAAAATTCACTTCTTGGACTCTCACTTGGACTTCTTCCCCGAAAACCTTGGAGCTGTCAGCGATGAACACGGTGAGCATTTTCATCAGCAAATTTCTACAATAGAGAAGAGGTACCAAGGCAAGTGGAGTTCCAATATGATGGCTGACTACTGTTGGACTAAAATGAGAGACGTTCCAGATGCAAAATATACCCGAAAATCACTATCCACCACTTTCTAGGTAAGTCAGAATCAGTAGTTATAATTTTGAGTTAGATAACTAGTTACGGATTTTTTGGAATATTATAAAAAATTCAAATGACTATCACACAGAACTCCTGCCCGATGGGGAAAAACTGTAATTATATTTGAATTCAGCATGAAAAATACTTTTAGAATCTGTTATTTTAATTCTTGTGAAACAAAAAAAGTTAAATTTTGTCGACCAGTGTAATTTGAATGGCAATTATGTAGAAAAAATAGCTTAAGAGTGTACCTTTCAAATAAAGATAGTAAAATTTGATTTTTTCAGTTTGTGAATTATTTCAAAACAAGCTTTGATATTGAAATGCCACAAATGAGAAAACCAGCAAAAGAACCTATTATGTATGCCAGAAAAATAGAACTGAAAAAATTGAAAAGAGCAACGACAACATTGAGGAAGTGAGGAACCTAATAGGAAAGGGAAACTGGAGAAAGCACTAGAATTATCTAGGGATATAATCCTAAAAGCTGCACAAATCAGAATCAGAAGAGCTCAAATATGGTTTGACCGAGAATGCTACAAAGAAAAGAAAAGAAATTTTGAGAGCACTATTCACAGCAAAAAAAGTACAGATGGCAAAAAGACCTAGAAAATTACAAAAGAAAAAGAAAGGAGTACAAATCTACACTGCAAAGAAAACGAGAGCACATGGAGAGAGAAGCAAGGAAACTAGGGGAGGATACAAAAAAAAGACCCTTTTATAGCAATGAAGTATTTGCACAAACAGCACAAGTGAGTATGAAGGACTGGGAAACACACTTCTCAGGGATATTGAATAAACAGAACAAGGACCAAGCATATTTCATGGAAGAGGTAGAGCCCATAGAAGACACAGAATTAATAACTACCACAGAACTCAGACAAGCAATCAATGGAAGGAAAAATAAGAAAGCAGCAGGCCCAGATAATATTTACATGGAACATCTCAAAGATTCCCTCGATAACATGGGAGATTTATGGACAGACCTCAAGAACATGTATTTGCAGACACGTATAATTCCTGAAAGTTGGATAACAGCAACACTGAAGATTATCTATAAAGGGAAAAGAGACATGACATCCCCTGACTCATTTAGAGGAGTGGCGCTGGAGAACACCACTACGATAATCAACAATAGGTTACTAGCAACAGTTGGAGAAAGAATCCCAGACTGCCAGTTTGGCTTCATGAAAGGAAGGAACACCCTACAAGTGGTGAAATATTTACTGGACCAAATAGAAGACGCTCTGAGACACACAGGAGGAAAATATTTTGCAGTATTCATTGACTTCAAGAAAGCATTCAACTCAGTGAACAGAGAAAAACTAATTGGAAAACTGAAACAAATGACCAAGGAGAAAGATTCTTTAGTGTGAACAATTGAATCCTGTCTAAAACAAAATCTCATCCAGATAAACAACAATGTTGAAATCTCAGATAAAAATCATATAACGAATGGAGTCCTACAAGACGACCCTTTAAGCTCTATGCTGTAACAACCATCATAAGAGAAAACTCAACAGTCGAAATAGTTCTTTATGCAGACAATATGGTGATAGGCTCAAAGAAAACAGAGGATGTTCAAGATTTACTATACAAATTAGAGATTTGGGCAAGAACAAATGACATGGACATAAACAAAGAGAAGACAATACAAATGACATTTTGCAACGGTGGCAAAATAGCAACTTAAGATGCTCTAATAGTATACAGCGAGACTCTATGGGTTGTAGGACACTATAAATGTAGGACACTATAAATATCTGGGAGTTACGATACAGACAACTTCCTTCAATACGCACATCCAGAAGGGAGTAGCAGCAGCCATCAGAGCCTCATACAATATTCCCAACATAGTCAATCCATCAACGACCACAGCGATGCAGTTATTTAAGACAGTAGTGGCGCCAGTCGTAACATATGGCATAGAAATATCCTGGGAAAAACTCAAAATAGGGGACATGAAAAGAATTGAGGTCACGACAATATACATGAAACAAGTCTTAAAAGAGTCGGAAAAACAGTGCCATCACGACTCATATACAAGCTCATGAGGGAGACCTACTTCATAGAGGATATAAAGCTACAGCACTCGTTGCCATCCACAGGACCCTACCAGGAACTGATTAACATACGGGAAACGAAGAAAAGGGAGATAGAATTGGTATTCTACACCACCACAGCCATGATGGACGACAACTGGAAAAAGGAGTGCAACCCCCAGGGACATGTCACAAAAACAGCAATCCATGAATTCCACCATAAAATATGCAACAAGAGATATCACTATCCAAGTGAAGAGTGCCACTGTGTGTTGTGCAGACAGAGCTGTGAGAAATATCACTTACTAACTTGCACAAAAAGGACAAAATCCGTTACAGACTACAGCAAAGATTAAACTGTTATTTTATCCTTGTTGTCAATGCTCCACTTGAGCGCACCTTTCTTGTTAAAAAAAAGTGAAGGTGTGCGCGTACACCCACCCACACCCACCCACCCACCCACCCACCCACCCACACACACACACACACACACAGTTGTTTACGTGCCAAACCGATGTACAGTATTTGTAAAAAATTTGTAACAGTATTTATGGCAAGACTAGGTATATATGGAAGCATATTTTTGAGGACTTGAACTGTTACAAAGCTATGTTATTACAAATTTTACTTGGGGCAGATTTATTAACTCTTACTGAATTTCAGGGTTTTGTTTTTCTGCTTACTACCCATGTTCAAGTTACTACATAAGTTCAACCACTTCAGCAATGGCCATTTAAACCCTGCACGGGCCAGGGACAGATACCAATAAATATACCAATAAATTATGACAAATTTATGCAAAATGAAAATCGTCATTACAGCACTCGTAAAGAATCCAGCCTAAAATACCCTATGCATAGACTAACACTATATGAAAAAACACCCTATTATATGGGTTTAAAAATATATAATAAATTGATTCAAAGAAAAAGACTTCAAAATTGTTCAATAAAAGTATAAAAAATGTTATTAGATAAGACATATTACTCCATACAAGAATTCATGGAGGACACAATATTATAATTACTGATAATTTATATTGCATAAATAATCCTTGTCTACACATTAGAATTAGTTTTCTCTTTTACGTTAATTCTTGTTTTATATAAAAACTTGACGAGTCACCAGTTTACCAGCTTAGGCTCACAATATAATCGTTATGTGACAAAGATTCTATTCTATTCTAAACAGATAAAAGACATTGCAATTGTTAAATGCTGTAAAAATGCTTCTTAAATAGACATTCATATCTTCCGTATTTATTAAGTTATTTAAATGAAACAAAAACTGGTTTAAAACCCATTAAAAGCAGTATACATCTACAGTATCAAAGTAGAGAGTATATTAATAAATAATTGAAATTTCACTATTTTGTTTCACTGTGGCAAAAAGCCATTCTTTGCATCGAATTTGTCTAGTATTTTAGTCATTTTGTTTTGTCTGTATGCGAACGATAGTATATACCAGGGGGTGTTAACTGGGATAGGAATACAGGAGCCGCATTGAGGTACGCGAAACACTTGGGGTCTAAAGGTAAATTTCGAGCGCTGCATGTACTCTAACAACCGGATTCAATGCCGCCAATATAATTATTTTGGCTGCCATGTTGCATACTAATAAATAAAATAACTTCTGTTCAGTTCAAAATTTAATAGCTATTGTATTATTTTACTCCTTATGAAATAATTTCCGTAATATTATTGGCCTATTTTGTACCTTATTTGAGCTCAATGTACGATATGAATAACACACTACGCTGGCTAACCTGTAAATATTTGAACAAAATTTTGAACCTTTAACGGTATGGAAGTCAAGCCAAATAAAGTTCTGAATAAAATTTTCATTGATTTGTGAAATTGTAAAGATTTGAAAGACCAGTAAGGACGTATGGGCAGCAGGAAGAAAGAATGGATTTTCGCAAAGACCTATTGGTAAGTAAGACTTAGCATGTAGCTAAATACCGAAAATGTATATGATATAACCTAAATTGTGCCTTAATACATATTCATGTTTAGTTAAATTCTTTAGATTAATGTAGCACCCCACCCCCCGCACGCGCACACGCGCCCACACGCCCACACACACACACGCACGCCCGCCCGCCCGCCCGCCCACCCACACCCACCCACCCACACACACAACACAACCACACACACAACACACACACACACACACACACACAAACAGTGTCAAGGCCTAACACTTAGTCTTCTGCAATGTAGGGTTACCGTTAAAGGCACATAGTGTTGAACACCTCATATATCGCAACACAATTTGGACAAATGGGTACAGAAAAATAACAAATTAAAGTGATATTTGCACAGCATTAATGTAATGTTACTAGCGTGACCCACAGAAGTGTTACATGTTGACATGAAACTACACTGTTAAACACCCTCTCACTGTTCTAAGTTGGAATGAAGATGTCAATCTTTGGTATGGAAAAAAGATGCTTAACCTAATATATGAGCCATCCGTTACCGCAGTGATGCGAAGCCACATAATTTTGAAACATAGATAAAACTGCACATTATGTTGCTATATAATGCACTTCTTGTTTCTTTTTAGTGAACACGTAAGGGAATTATGGACTGTCAAAAGAAATAATGGTTAGATGTGTGAGCAATTAAATTACATTACTAAATTATTTTTATTAAATACTCAAACACACAGTTCCATCACTTTCACTTCTTAACTAAAACTACAAACAGCATTAACAGTTATGAGTGTAATCTTTCATTGAGTTACTTATGTGACACACATTCAGTTGTATGTCATGGACTGAGAGGTTTAAGTTAAAGCAAGCCATTTATCCACACAATTGCTGTGCACATTAAGCAAATTATACTTCACAGTCAGATAGCTACATGAAATAATCTCTTATTGGAAGATACACTGTGCATTAAATTTTATTTTTAAAATGGCACATTTTCTTCTTCAGCATTCATTACTGTGCATATGCATGTCATTAAAGCATTTAAAAATTCAACGCTGTAATATTCTTGTGTTGTGAAGACAAGTTAAGCTTAGGACAATTTTAAATGAATCATACAGCTTTAATGTAATTATTATTCATAATGCATTCTGCACTTATGAATGATAATTCAACCAAGTAATTAGAAGTATATAAAATAGTGCCATTTATGAAATTTATGTCACCAGTTGCTGGCACTGACTCATGTATTAATTTGATATTAATCTTATATGAATCGATCACAAACTTCAGGTTTTTTTCTGAATATACTTTAGTATACTTGTGCTGAAAATAATGTATGTACTATTGAGCTTTTAAAATTCTTATTAAATATAACAATTTACAGAGCTGCTTTGTTGTCATTTAAAGAGATAGTGCCATTTTTTGTACATAGTTGGTGTCCTCATTTAAAATTGATATATACATTTCTTTAGTGTTTTTTTCTCACTTTTATTCCAGGGAATTTTTCAACATTCTGTGTACAAAGAAATTGCATTACACATAACATTATGGTATCCTTTCCTGTTTTCCTGTGTCTACAGAATCATTTTAGTGTTATCTTTATTTTAAACATTACAAGAAGATGCTTGAGGGAAAGGGGATACAGATGTCTTGTATAATCTCAACAGCATCTTGAGTGACCTCACTCTCTTGTTTTTAAAGACAAAATTATCAATTTGCAACAGGAATATTAAAGATATAATGCTTTGTGAAAGTCAATTATTCATATTTAACAGGAAAAGTTAAAGTGGATTCTTGATTTTTTTTTTTTTTCACAAATTCATTGGATAACTTATTTCGAAGTCACATCTCGCACACTGATGAATAGTTTACCGCATATTTCCTCAGCGTATTTGACACATATTATGCTAATATGCGATAGTTGAAATGCGCGTAAACTATTCATGTGTGGTGAGATGTGACTTCGAAAGAAGTTGGATTCCATCAGTCACTAAACACGGGAGGAGAAAGGTAGGGGAAGCGAATGCACCATAGCTGGGTTGCAATAGAAGCTTACTACATTACCGGCCTTAGTTCCCAAGGTTGCCGGGGTCTAAAGGTTGAGGAAAGAGCGCCCTATGTGGCTTCAAACTTTACCACGGAGTTGAGAATCTGGTATTAATCTGTGGTATATATATATAGCTGCGTAAGCAACTTCTCAGGTTAAAGGTTTTAGGGTTTAGCTTATGCTACCAAGTGATAATCATTGTATGTCATGTGAAAAACATGCTGGAAAGAAACAAACCTTTGTCAGCATCTGTATGTACCTCTTATTACAGTATTTAACAACTGAAGTTTATGATAACCTTATGCAGTGTTTTTGTTCAGTATTTCTTATTTATACTCACTTGTGTTCAGAGAGATTTCTAATAGCTTAATCTAATAGCTTAACAAGAGTTAAATAGCACATTTGAAACTGTAAAATTTCAGGTTAATCATGGCTTATCCTAGTAATGTAGCAAATAAATTAGCTTGCATAGGACCTGATATCACTTTAGAAAATGTGGATGACTTTTTGCTGTTTGACATGATTTGGATATTGATGGCAATTATGAGGGAGGTGTTGATATTGGTCACAGTGAGGAAGAAAAAGACCTGCTTCCTTCAGTGTTCGTTAAGAATGCAGTGGTCAAAAATAACTAACAGACAGACATATAGAAAAATAGACATACTTTCTGGTGTACAGCTAACTTCTGACAGCCAACCAACTAACATTTTCACAATATTTTTTCTGCTGACTTAGTATCTCTCATTGTTACGGGAATAAATGTATATGTATGTGAGTAGGGTGAAGGAAGTCCTGACCTCTAAAGGCAATTTAGGGCCCATGAAGAGAATTCAGAAGTGGACAGTGTGCGTGTTATTTGTAAACTTGCATTAGACATGTACTGTTCTACAGATGAAATGTTAGCTGCTCCATTTTTTGAGGAAATAATAAAATATAATAAAAAATAAAGGGTCTTTTCAGCTCGCCTCAGGGGCTATTTTGTTCTAAGTTTCTTCTGATCAAAATCAGAAAACTTTCCATAGGTGAACATTATCTTACTTCCAGCATCAAGACACAATGCAAGGTACCATGTTCCACACTTTTGACATTTAATCCAGTCGCCTTTCAACACAGACTCAGATGATAAGTGTCTTAGTTGCAAAAACCACAAGGAATATTTTCCTCATTTTCCACATGGTGAATGTCCTCCATTACTTCTGGGTTCACTGCTTTTTATCCCTTTGGCAAGCCTATTGGATCCTTTCATTTTCTCCTTTCTTCTTTGACCTGCGTTTAGCTATAACATCTTCATAATTTTCATCCGAGGTGAAACGTTTTGTTGCTGACCTCTGTTGAGTATTCTTGGAACTCTGTTTCGTAGGTGAGCGTATTATGGCAGTGAACAGCGATGTCTTCAAAACCTCTTCACTTCCTTGAGTGTTTAACCCTGAATGAGATGGCTGTGACGGTGAAGACTGACTGCTAGATGCAAGAACTTTAGCATTTCCAGACGATGCCTCAGGAGCGTCTTCCAGAGATTGAAAGTATTTGTGAGGGAGATATTTGTGCCCTGGTATAGCTGAAGGATTGAATGGATAGATATTGGCACAGTTAAACCCTTTCAATGCATTACCATTTCTTCTATGCTTGAGGGAACAATTTTCGAAAATTAAATTTTGAGATTGATGAACTTGGATTGTTTGGGATGAAATATGTAGCTTCTTGGTGATAAAATGATTTAGGGCTTTAATCACTGTCCTATCGAGAGGCTGCAGGGCATGAGTTGTGTGAGGTGGCAGACTTATTTCAATTTCATTCTCTCTGCAAAAGTCTAGACTCTCCAGACTGCAATGTGAAGTGTGACCACCTAGTATCAGCGAACATCTTCCTTGGGGTCGATTCTCCTGAAAGTGATGTAGCCACTTCATAAATACGTTCTCATTTATGCATCCAGAATCTGTCATAGCAACCTCATATCCCATGGGTAAATCACTTATAAACATCTCTGAACGTGGCCCTTTTAAAAATCACAAATGGTAGAACAAAAACCCCAGTTGCACTGCAATAAGCTATAACAGTTACATTTTCACCCCTCTCCACACTTGACAACTCTCGCTCCTTTAGTAACTACTATTTTCGAGGATGTGTTATTTAGAGGTATTCCAGTCTCGTCCATGTTAAATATAAGGTGCACTTTGTTCGAAATTAGATTTAGTTATGCATGTCTCTCAATAAAGAAAAAAATGTCTACTGCAACCTTGTTCATTCCTGCTACCCTTGCGTTGGAAAAAAAAAGCCTGTCAAAGTATAAACTTGGAAGAAGCGTAGGGACAGTGAAGCACAAATTAGTACAAAAGTGAATCGAGAAGATATTGACACATTGCTTCACTCACACTGTTTATTCACAGGACAAGTGGCACGGAGAAAGAGGAAACCACTACAACTTGCACTAGTCGAGTATCAGCTGATGATAGGAGCAAGAGCTCTTGAAACATGTCCTGTGAATAAACAGTGTGAGTGAAGCAATGTGTCAATATCTTCTCGATTCACTTTTGTACCAAAAAAGCCTGTATTTCTTTTCAGTAAGTTCATAAACCAGTCTTTTCCTGCCACAACTACTCGTTCATTCCACGGGTGATCAATATGCTTGTTCTTAGCATATGCAAATGCTGCTCTTCTAATTTGCTCTGGTGTGCAACCAAAGCCACGATCGGCTAAATATTTTAGTCTTTCAGTCACAACTTTCTCCTTCTCGGTAAAAACCATAGTGTGTCCGACTGCTCGAAATGTACCTTTGTCTCCTAATATTTTGCTGCTTTTTATTTTATTAACACAGTCTTTAAGTGTGGAAAAAGGCACAATGAAAATGCCTGCTGCTCCTCTTAGGCTGAGGTCCCCTTGAAGAACACTCGAGACAGCATGATACATTTCTTCATCTCTCCATTTTTTACCTGGGCCTTTGCGTTTATAAGTTTGAACCATCTGAAATATACAAGCCTTTCTCGTACTGTGTAAAACATATGAACTTAATAAATATTACAGAAAAAAATAGTATAATAGCCCCCAAATCACTGAGCAGAATAGCCTCAAATGCACTGTTTTAAAAATATGTGCCTGTAAAGCAGAAGGACGAAAGAAAGTCTGCACTACTCTCTAGCAGGACATGCAGTTATCTCCACCCTGAGGCATAATGTCTCCATTATCACAAACTAGCATAGCTTTACACTCTATCCCTAATGTTCAGAAGAAATCTCATAGAAGAAATCGCATTGTATCTGCAGACCTTCAAATGAGTTTCTTCTTACCAATCCAAAACTGGAGCAGTAACTACTAAATTATTGTTCAGCTGCTTCTACACTAACTGAAAGTATAGCAAGCGCAAGACAAGATGTCGATTGTGCTCAATAAATGCGCAGTAACCAAATTTGTTATTTTGAACAGAATAGCACCATGAGTAAATTAGCCACGCTCTACCCAAAGTCTTAAATGCATGTATGTGCAGGATGTCTATACATGCCCATATTGGTTTAGGGCATTTTAACTTGGACGTCATATGACATCCATATCGGTGAAAGGGTTAAGAGACTCCATGTGAATAAATTTGCTATTTGGAGGTCATATTTAGGAGTATCCTCATGATTTTACCAGTTTTTCTGGTTATTTATTTTGTTCTTGGTGGAATGTCTTTTGCTGTTTGTAGAACATGATGATCACTGCTTGTTGCCTCTATTATGTCTTAAGCAGCTGTGAGGATTTCCTCTTGTTGCTCTGAAAGAACATCCAATTTTTTCTTGATCCTTGATTCACATCTGACCTTGGACCACAAGTTTGCAGAGGGGTTTCCGCTTTGCAAGCTCATGTATTTTATTTGTGTTCCTCCCAAACCCACTGTTGTTCTGAGATAAAGGAAATCTGGTTTTCATCCCATCCATTTGTGACATTGTGTCATGGTATGGGGTAATTACCTCAGTTGCTAGGTACTGTGTCACAGTTACCTTCATGATTTTAATCCCACACCTTAAAAGGGAAACTAATGTAAAGAAAGCCATGTGGCAAACTCTGTGCATCAGGAACATGTCAGACTATGAAAATTGTGTTTTACATAATTTAAGAGCTTGTTTTGCTAAAAATGCATTGTTAGAATACTAAATTATAGTTTATACTACATTTTTAAAAACAAATCTAAATAATAAAAACATAATGGAGACATGTCTATGCACCATTTTCTATTATTAAAATACAGTTTTGTATTTAGTGGCACTTGATTGCTTTCAAACTGTTTCGTAGAGTATGGTTAAGGTTAACATGAGTAATCAAAAAGTAAATGAAAAACATCCAAAAGGAAAAATTTTGAAAAGAGATGAAAAAATACTGAAGAAAATGTTCATTTGGATTTGTAAGTTTTGTAAGAAGATGACAGAAGGATCACTGTTTCCAGTGTTCTTTGTTATATAAATACAAGCTGGACAGTAAAATCTTTCAGTAATTATTTCAAAGTGTGTTGTTAAATGTAGTAATGTTAATGAAAAGAGAATAATGCAATTGTTCAGAAATGAACATCAGTAATGTAGATTTATACCAAATAAATATTTTTGTGTGTTAACGAATGCTATCAATTGTCAGCATATCAGCACTACCGGTGTTCATAATTTCGTACCACAATTCTTTTACATGCCAGTAAATTTACTGACATAGCGCTGTCACTTTTACACAAGTTTTCCTTTATGGTCTAAACATCCTAACCTCTAGTTCCCGAAGTCATGCATTTAAACCCAGTGGAGGGCAATGAATTTTTACAGCATGGCTTCCTTCAGAACAAAATAAAGCCAGTGGTACCATGCTGTAGATTTAGGGAATGTAAAGTACCTTAAGCCCGATAGGACCTCTGAGAAAATTAAGCAGTCTTTTACGCACAACTTAGGATGAGACACAGAGCACCAAAGCATTTAAAAAAGTAAATAAATATCTTTAAGCACTATTAAAAGTGATCAGTCTGGACCGGATTTGAATACGTGACCTTAGGATAAATATATCAGCACCTAATCAACTTATGTCACCCAGGTTACTAAAATATGTCTTCAGATAGTGTGTGTGTGTGCTTTGCCCAGAAAATAGTAGTTGCGGATCAGTATTTCGTAGGCTTTTTTATTTATATCAGTTTCCCTTTGAGGAGGTCAGCTGGTCTCAGCAGCATCCGCCAAGTCACAGGGTGCATTTTGAGGTCCTCCCTCAAAATGGCGGCTCCTGGCTTCTGCTTCTTTCTCCAATGTTATTCGATGATTTTGGTGTTGTTGGGTACCTCGGCTGCGTCAGGAACTCACGAAAGTGTAGGAGTAAGGACTTATCTGTGCCGGACCGGCTACAGGTGTCGGAGATCCAGGGTCGAATGTAAAGGTCAGAAAGCTCTAATTATACGCCGAAGAAACAGTCATAGAAACATTTTGTTTCTGTTACTACACGTACATAACTGCCAGATACAATCTGATGATGTCTGCGGCTTGCAGGCTTTAGCTGGCCTTACCCTCGCTGTCGGATTTACATGCACTTGTTACTCACCCGCAGGAGCTACGGGCTATTTTAAGTGCGATAATCTAATCGCCAGTAGCGCAGATTTTCCATGTTACTGTATGTCGGCAAAATGGGGGTTACTACCAGCAGAAGATACAAGTCGCCCAGGTTTATCTGGGCAGGGTATTTGCTGCCCAGAACCTAGCCGCTTAGTGCGGCTTTATCTGGGCAGTAGTATATCTAGCCATATGTGGGCGCAAATGCCCCCGGAAGGTGTGTGCACCCAGTGCTGACTGTGCCCTTCTGCCTGCCTGTGAGGCATCTGGGCACAGCCCACTTGACAGGCTAGAGGGAAAGGAACAAGGGTAAGGTATAGTTTATACCAAGCCCATGGGTTGCAGGTATCATGGGAAAGTGGCCCTGCTCATATCAGGTTGCCCAAAGCGTCTGGGCAGCCGGTAACCAGGTCTTTGGCGCAGAACCCTATGGTCATAACGGCCAAGGGTGTTCACCAGGTTATTGGGATGGGAGTCTAGCTTATTGTAGATGGTAAGGGATCTCTCCTGCACCACATCTGTAATATATGGGACTCCAGAGTAGGTGTGAAGGATATGGGACGGGAATCTATGCCCAGTATCGTAGATAATTTATAGCGCCCTGTTCTGGATGTGCTGCAATCAGCAAATGGTGGTCAGAGCCGCTGATCCCCAGACTTCGCAGGCGTACAGAATCAGGAGTGGGATAATCACCCGATACAGGCATAGTTTTAGGTGTGTTGGCATAGGGAATTTCAAAATAGGGTACAACTGCCTAATTGCTGCATGCCTTTGTCCGGCTTTGACCTGGACATGAGGGGCGTAGGTGAGGTCGCGATCGAGAAGGACGCTGAGGTATTTGGCACAGGGAACCCAGGGGATTTGCCTGTCTCAACCTCAGCGACCAATCTGGTCACCTAGATCGGACCTTAGCCAGTAGAAGAGCAGTGTTCTTCCCGGGACAAATGGCCATCCTCCACCTTTCACTCCAGTGGCCGATGGCTCGGAGCTGGCGCTGCAGCGGATAGCAATAATGCAGGTTTTTATAACGTGCCATTATGAGGAATCGTCAGCATATTGGCACATAACAGTCTGTGGTTCTAGAGGGAAATCAGACATGTAGGCCGCAAAGAGTAGCGGGGACAGAACACTGCCTTCTGGGACTCCTGCGGCTATGGGTCTGACTGATGACAGCCATCCTTCCACTCTCATCCTGAAAGTGCGGTCTCAAAGGAAACTGCTATCAGGGCAAGATAGGGAGGAGGTATATTGCCCTTCCTGAGCTTGCACAGTAGGCCTTAATGCCAGGTGGTGGCAAAGGCTTTTTCTACGTCCAGCAGTACCCCAACTGTCTTGAGGTTTCCTCCTCTCGGCCAGTCGCAATCGCTGGAGTGTCCATGACGAAAACCAAACTGGTGATCGGGTAGGAGCTGCCTTTCTTCAAAGAGAGGAGTCAGGCGGGACAGGAGCAACCACTCAAACAGCTTTGAGACGGCTGGGAGAATGCTTATGGATCGGTAGCTGGAAGGAAAGACCGGATCCTTGCGGGGGGCTTCAGGATGCACACCACCTTCGCCTCCTTCCAGCAAGCTGGAAATGGTGGAGGTGGAGGCATGCATTGAAAATCTGCATCAAGTGGATGATGGCCCTCTTGGGAAGGTGCTGGAGCATAAGAGCGCTAACACCATCATGTCCAGGGGACTCATTAGGTCTAAGTTTCTGGATTTCAGTAGTCACCACTCTTGGGGTGACTATTGGGAGATGGATAGTGTGATGCTGCTGCGGCCCCTTCATCCTAGGGGTCCTCCCTCAGCTCGAATTGGCTTTCCAAATGGTCCGCGAAAGCAGTGGCTTTCTCTTGGGGCTCGAATGTGAGTCTCCCACAAATGCCATGCAGCGGATGCTGGTATTGGGTTTTGTCCCTCCTGAGACTATGATCCACCAAGGATGTTTCTCCTGGAGATCGATGTTTCTGAACGTGTTCTCCCAGGCCACCTTACGATGGGCGCGGAGCAACCGCCTTGCCAGGGACTTGAACCGCTGGGAAAACTGCTCCTATCCTTGGATGGCGGAAATGCTGCCATAGCTTCCGAACAGCTGCCTTGGCTTTTAGCAACTGCCAGATCTTGTTGGGGATGGTAATTGGGTTAGGTGCATTGGATGGAATGTGGTGAATGAGTGCACTCACAGCTTGATGGAGATGCAGGAAAAAACTCACTGCTGCTGCTTCCAACGCCTCGATGTTATCGATGCATGGGAGCAGGTAGATGGTTTGGTTTGGTTGGAGGATGGCTGCATCCCAGTCGACCTTAAGTTTCCAGTCTGCGTTGAACAGTGCTGGAATGGTAACGTCGGAATCGACCATGACAAGGTCATGGTCAGAGTCCAGTTCATTTATCGCTGAGAGGTCTAGTGAAATGGAAAATTTTTTGGGAGCATATCAATGACATCAGGCCTGCTGCGGGTCAGATGGAAAGTTGGACCTCTCTGCCCGTGCGCGGCTAGATTTGGATCTCCGCTAATGAGGCGGTAGAGCCCGCGTCCCCTCTGGTTGCTCATACAGCTGTGCCAGAGCCCGTATTACGCGTTGAGGTCTCCTGCAATGCAAACCATGGGTGATGGTTAAAGAGGGTGGTGAAATCAGCTTCATAAAAGTGATGGCCAGGTGGATCGTATGCCGCTACCAGCAGGGTGTCCTGTCTGCCGACTGACAGTCGGATGGCGCAGGCCTCCACTTGCTGCAGGGCAGGGAGAGGAACAGGAGTGTCTGTGATGTTTTTCACGAGTATAGCTGTACCGCCACCTCGTCGACGTTACGATCGTAACAGTGGCTGACGTAACTTGGCAGTGAGAAGTCAATACCAGCATTCAGGTGCATCTCGCAGATCATGAGGATGTCAATACCGTAGAACTGTACAAACTAACACTCCGGGACCCTGATCCCGTACACTGTTTGCATTCCAGAACGCAGGTCGTAATGGCCTCCTGACAAGTCGGGGGCCCATTACTCATCGGTGCTGGTGCTAAAGCTAGTGCCATGGCTAAAACCATGGCCGGGCCGGTGCACTTAGCTGGGGCCTCCTCCCTGGTGGGAGGGGCTGCTGCCTGTGTAACAGGCTGTGCTGTCCTTTGCGCATTGCGGTCCTTTTTAGGACGCTGCGGGCACGGTGCCTCTTGTGGAGGTTGTGGTGTCGTTGGCTGTGCTGCCGCTTGCTCTGCGACCTGCAGAGTGCGCTCAGCGCTGTGCGGCCGCGAATGAGACGCCGGGACGGACAGTTGCCGATGCCGTGCTGCATCCACAGCAGCTCTTATTTTCTGTCGCACCACGCAGCCCTTGTAGATGCTGACGTGGTCCTGGCGGCAGTTTGCATAGGTATTCTCCTCAGGCGTCTTGTCGCAATCCCTCAGGAGATGGGATCCAGCACACCGCAGGCCTGCTAGTGATGGAAGCCCATACACCTATGGCATTGGACTGGTCCACCCTGCCCGTGAAAGCTATCAACTTTCACAATGGTGTGGAACAGCACCCGAACAGCGTCTATGGGCTGAACCGCACCTCCAGGAACCTTGTCTACCACCACAAGGAAGAGAGGCATAGGTAGAAGCACAGAGCCTTCCTCTGTGTGTACTATTTTCTTCAGCTGGGCTACAGCTGAGACCTTAATACCGTGCGACTGCTCCAGAGGGAGTTTTACCTCCTCTGGTGGGCACTCGAAATCAAGACCCCTCAAGACCCGTCTTTCGACATTGGGTCTCTGGGGGGAGTAGAGTAAAAAGGCATCTCCAACTCACGGAGAACCTGCTTTGCAGCCTCGAAATCCTCGGGACTGCGGGTGCTGATGTGGACCTTAAGAGGTTTCCTCTTAGCCTCGAAGGGATTCTTTAGTGTGGCCACCAGCTTTCGCATGACGCCCACATGATTTTTGAAGCTGTCCGCAATAATGGGCAAAAGCTTGGACCCCCTTTTGGTTAGGGGTTGGGGTGCCTGGACAGGCTGGCCCTCTGGCTTAGGACCAGAGTTACTCCGCCGTCGTCCCTGAACGACAGTGAAGCCATCCTGGATGACTTCGTCCTCTGACTCTGACAGAGCGGGATAGGAGTGGCTCACGGGAGCTGGTGCCTCTGTAACCACAGCAAGGTCCTGAGGAGGTGCCAAGGCTTTCCTCTTCAGGCCCTTACTCTTTTTAGTGGCAGGTGCCATACTGGGTCTGGTGCGGATGATGTGGACGGTTGTTGCCCATCGTCCAGTGTCAGTGGTGTGCTCGCAGTCACCCCTCCGACAATCCGTAGCAGACCAGACCCCCCCTAAGCGACTCATAATGACTGGGCTTTGAACAAAAGGTCCGAAACCCTCAGCTGTGGTCTTGCGGACCCTGCTGTCTTGTAGTCTGTCTTGTCTTATGTCAAGAAAGAAGATAGTAAGAGAGGAAGAAAAAAGGCTTAACTTGCTCTCTGGGTAAGCGGCGCGCACACCGGCAGCCGAGCGGCAAGCTAGAAGGGGGGTCAGAGCCCACTGTTTGCCGCTGTGCTGCCTGCTGTAACGGCACGCACTCTGGCGGCTGAGCGGGAAGCTTGAAGGGGTCACTACCCACTGCTTCCCTCCGAATGGTTCCAGGGAATATGCTGCCAAGAAGCTGGTGGTCTCCTCGGCATTATCGCAGGATGCTGGCTGCTGTAGAGCTGCTCGCCGCTGGGTAAGGCTGTCACCTCTTCACCAATCCAAGGAGTGGAGCGTCCCCCGAGTGGAACCGTGCTGAGTCCGAGTGAGTGGGGGTTACTATACGTTTTTCCAGATATTTATACCTAACTCAGCCTCCCCGTGGCATCAGCTTCATCTGAAACACCATTGTCCATGATTTCGCGCTGTACATAGCGTGGGTGGCGTTCTGCCTTCTGATAGGCTGCCAAATATCAGCTGAGGCCTATTTGTTTCCCTTTTTATCAAACTTTCTCCAAAACAGACGCTTTTCTGGGACCTTGAACTCTAGCTTATACAAAAGCTTGCTACCCTTAGAGCTGGCGGACAATGGTTACTAGCAAACAGTCATAAAAATCTCCCCTTAAGAGAACTTAAGCTGCCAAGCAAGCCGAGCACATTTTACATGTGTACACATATACGAAAAATAATATATACAATTAAAGCATATATGATTATATATAAATAATATATAGATAGTATATAAATAATTATATAATTTTTGGGCTGGACGGAAGTTTCCGCCTCTCTTTCTAAGGATGGCAGGATTATAGTATTTATTTTGTGATTCTGTCTTTCACCCAGGTGGAATTTCTTGATTACTCTTATGTTGTCTTCATTTGTTCTAAAACACAATCAGCTATTCTATTAGATAAGAAAAAATCAATTGGCTTTTCCACTACTGGATGTGTTCGAGAAAGTGTCGGATTATTTGTGCTCATTACTTCTTGAGCACTCATTAGATGATCAGATATATGTGCTTTATTTGCCATGCACATGATACAATCAGCAATTATTAAATCTCTATCAGGGTATTTTCCTGTAAGCAGTTCAATTTGTATCTGATTCTGAATTGACTGCCATATTAGTAATTTAAAAATAAATTTCAAAATGTGCTATAGGTTTTGTCTCCTGATAAGGTCAGGCATTCATTTTTTTTTAAAAAGTAATCTGCCCATACCATCAATCCTTAGCTCGTAAGGGTTCATTTTTAATTTGAAATATTCCTCTATCTCCTTTAGAAATTGTTTTGGATTGTCTCTTTGTTCATCATCTAAAGTAGATGCTTATTATTTCTGACAACAAATTTGGAGTATACTACAAGATGCGTTCAAGTTATAACTTACACCTGAAGTTATAAAACCTCCTGATGTTCCCTATTGCAGATTGACTACGACTCAGAAGAGTTTTGAAGTAATAGGTTCTAAGATGTATAATAAGCTACCTTTGGACTTAAAACAATGTCCTACAACACATGATACAATCAGCAATTATTAAATCTCTATCAGGGTATTTTCCTGTAGGCAGTTCAATTTGTATCTGATTCTGAATTGACTGCCATATTAGTAATTTAAAAATAAATTTCAAAATGTGCTATAGAATTTGTCTCCTGATAAGGTCACGCATTCATTTTTTTTTTTAAAGTAATCTGCCCATACCATCAATCCTTAGCTCGTAAGGGTTCATTTTTAATTTGAAATATTCCTCTATCTCCTTTAGAAATTGTTTTGGATTGTCTCTTTGTTCATCATCTAAAGTAGATGCTTATTATTTCTGACAACAAATTTGGAGTATACTACAAGATGCGTTCAAGTTATAACTAACACCTGAAGTTATAAAACCTCCTAATGTTCCCTATTGCAGATTGACTACGACTCAGAAGAGTTTTGAAGTAATAGGTTCTAAGATGTATAATAAGCTACCTTTGGACTTAAAACAATGTCCTACAATAAGTTTCAAACATAAATTATATGACTGGATTGTCGAAACACCTTTTTACCCTTAACAAGAATATTTGGAAGTGTAATAGCTACTCTATACTTGGTAAGACTTTAGGGTATCTGTACAGTGTATTTTGTAATTTGTAAGCTGTATTACTTTGTATTAAATCTTTTACTTTATATATATTACAATTTGACTATCACTCTGACCTTGTCTATTGCTGTAAAGCTTAATGACAAAATTATTATTATTATTATTTTATTTTCAGGACTGGGACCAGATAGGAACTTCTGGTTTTCTTTAAAATACATGTGAACTCTTTCTAAATGCATGACAAAGATGGCAGCACTGTACAGTGTATAGAACTCTAATGGCAGCAATGAAAGAGACTGTTTTTTATACTTAAAATGGCGACATTTTCAGTGTAAGAACAGCGTGTAATCATTTATTTTCTTAATTTTCGTGGTGTGACAACTTTTGAAATTCATCGCCAGTTAAGTAAGGCATGTGGTGATGGTACCATGGATGTGTCTAAAGTGCGTTCCTGGGTGCGACAGTTCAATGAAGGCAAAACATCATGTGACAACAAACCAAGACAGTCACGGTCTGCATGAGCCGGTCTGATGACATGATTCAGCGAGTGGAGAACATTGTTTTGGAGGATCGCCGACTGAGTGTTGGAGACATCGCTTCCAAAATTGGCATTTCTGTGGGATCTGTGCACACAATCCTGCATGAAGATCTGAAAATGCAAAAAGTGTGTCTTCCAGGTGGGTGCCACGAATGCTGACCGATGATCACAAGGCTGTGCGCATGGCAAACTGTCAGGCAATGTTGACACGTGATGACGGCATGAATGGAACATTGATTACACGCTGTTCTTGCAATGAAAACGCCATTTTAAGTATAAAAACAGTCCTAACTCTCGTTGCTGCCACTAGAGTTCTATGCACTGTACAGTGCTGCCATTTGTCGCGCATTCACAAAGAGTCCACGTGTTTAAAAAAAAAAGTGTTATAACTTGAACGCACCTCATTTATGGCTAGGTGGAAATGGTAATTTGTGTGTGTGTGTGTGTGTGTGTGTGTTTACGTCTTGATATAGTATCACACATCTGAGTTGACCAGTAATTAATTCCTTCTCAGTGTCATATACATTATCATTCATTGAATATTAATAACACTATTAACAGTAAAGTATTCCATTTGTCTACTGAAGTAGTCAGTTACTTACACTCACCCTCACTTTTAAATGTTAGAACACTCAGTAGCTGATGAGGATGAATGCCCTCGAATTCATTTCAACTGTGTTCTAAGACTTAAAAGTGGAGATGTGTAAATAAGTAGATTAATTAATATTAAAGTTTCACATTTTTATGTAAACTTCAAACAAATTATGTCTACAACTGCTTTTAATTTGACTTCGTATTTGTAATATTTATTTTCTGTTTTATTTCCTTTATTTGCTTTTCAAATGCTGCTTCTATTTTACATTGGTTACCTGTTGTTCTTACAACCAATTCTTGTGTACACATTTCAGTTGATACTATTCATATTCTCAGTAAATGCAGTTATTTCTTTTACTACATTTTCAGTAAAATTTTCATAGTAATTAGCTTTTAACTGATAAATTTCTTTGCTTTAATTTACAGTTTTCTTTTGCCTCATATACCTCATTTTTAAACAATATGATTTCTAAGATAGTTTCTGTTTGAAATTTGATCTGGTCAACTGAGCTGCTAACTGACTCTGTTCACTTTTTAGCTTCAGTAGCAAGCTGGTTTTGTTTAAAATTTCATTAATCAATTAATTTTGTTCATGGTTTATTTTATCTGCCATTTGTTTTCTGATTATTACTTAATTTACATTTGTTCTTTACTTATCTCTCCTACTTTATTTTGATTGGGCAACCTTTCCTTTGTTCTTTACTTATTTTACCTATCTCCCCCCCCCCCCCGTGATTTCCAGTTTCATCTGTCTCAGTAAATGGATTAGGTTCAGATGTTCCTGGCTCACATTGACTTACTCAGTACTAGTCTATCTATATTTTCTGTGGTTACATCCTTATATTTCTACTAACCTATTCATATTGCTAACTTTTACATTTACTACCAGCTTTTTACACTTCTCAGATACATTCAACACTATTTACTTGTATTGAAACTATGCTACTGTACATGCAACTAGAAATTCTAATTTATGATTTACTGAGAAGATTACCAAGTTTGGACTTATTTTGGATAGGTTTTTGATGTCTTTCTACTGTCATCCCTAGTTACGTATGTCCTTTGGCATTATGTTGTTCCTCTGGCTTCTTGATGGTCTCAAATATCTCCAAGGTCTTGAATTACTGTTAGATTTAGTTTTTTTTTCTTTTTCGTCAAATTCTTCTTAATGTCTTATTTGTTTTCCCATTCAAGTCCCATAGTTGTATGCCAATTTGAAGGAGTACTTTGTACATAAGTTACAATTTGAAGTAATTTTTATGCATTTTAAGTAGTTTTTTTTATTGTTTTGTAATATTCATTTGTTAGCTATCTCTGAGCACGGGGTTGCCACTGGATGCGATATGGGTATCATCTATTGGAAATGTAAGTCTAGGTTTCTAATTTTCCAATAAATAAGGGTTTTTCTGTAATTCTTCTTTAAGTGGATTCACGATTTGAAAATTTTCAGTTATTTAATACATCTCTTCCATAAGGAATGTTTCGGCTTTATGAATGATTTTTAACAATTCAAATTAATTTGTTCCTTCTGTTTGGAGAATAGATTTTCTATCAATTTCTACTAAATATTTCTTATTAACTTTACTACAAGCAATTCACCTAATAGTCGATGAACAATATCACAAGAATTAAATGGTGACAAATTCACATGTTAGTTTGTACCACAATTTGCATAATTATGTTTCAGATTCAAGACTATGCTTTTATTCCTATTATTACCTGGCAAAGCGCCCAGGTACATTAAGTTTCATAGAGCCCTGTATTTATCTGACTATTAGCAACTTGGCATACAGTAATGCAACACAAATGGAGCACTTGGGAGTAGCATATGTCTGATATGAAGTGTTAAGAAATTATTATATGCAATACGGGTAAATAAACAAGCTTTAATGACTGTAAATGCATTAAATATGCACCCATATAGCTATTTATTATATATCTTTTAAAGAATGAAACTAGAGAAAACTAAAGTTAGTCACTACACCTTTGTTATTTAATAAATTTTATAGCAATAGAAAGTGCATGGTAATATAACTAATTTTCTAGTGCAATCAATTTGTACAGCAGAAATAATTTCTAAAAAGGTGATTTACTCAACTGGCAGAGGCATAATGTGAACTAATTCATCAGAAATGCTGCCAAAGAAAGTTGTCTAATTGTCATAGTTGCTATTATTGTAGAGAAATCATCACCCTCTGTTTCTTGTTTCAATATAGTCCATCTATTCCTTATAAGCATAAATTCTTTTAGTCTTCTCGGTCCCAAAAAACTCTGGCATTAATGGAAAATGTCAGTCCTTTCAGAGTTGTTGGCAATTGAAAGGAACATCAGGTGACTTGCATTTCAGTTGTGAGCAAGTAAACAGGTACAGAGCTATTGAGTAATACTACAGGTTTTTATAGAGAGTACTGGTAGCAGGAGAGCATTTAGAAATGGTACCAGCTAGCAGCAACTTAGGGAATAAAGTACTACATTTGCAAACACGAGAAGTAATAAGCAATATCTATATATTTATGAAAACGGAACAAGGGTCAAGATACACTGTGAAAATATGGGAAAGTTTATCAGAAGCAACAGTGTGTCTGAGAGCATATTAGGAGATTATTAACAAGGACAATTGATTCTGGTGCAATAACCTCCTCTACGCTGGGTAAACAAAGATGATGAACATGCACAAAATCTAATTTGGATGGTTTCAATGAAGCAGTTTCATGAAGTATGAATAATTTTTACATCAAAGGAAAAGCAATTCTGAAGAAAGTGCTTAGTAAGTTTCAAAATTCTGTTGACTTCCAAGGCAGTGTCTCAACGTTAAGAAGAGTTCTTTTGAAACTAGGATTTAGATGGAAGAAAACCAAGTGCAACAGACAAATTTTAATGGAACATTGTATCATATGGGCAAAAAGGCTTAAATATCTGAGATATTCAGACTCACAATAAAGGTTGCACATAGTTTATATGGATGAAACTTACATGAATGCAGCACATACATCGCCATATGCCTGGATTGATGCCACAGGGACTCTACACTATGTCGAAAGGCTGGCAGTTGGTAATTGTATATGTTGGAGAACAAGATTCTGTTCCAAATGCCTATATACAATTTAAGGCCCAACAAAAACGTTGAGATTACCACAGTAAAATGAATTATAACTACGAATAATGGATCCAGGAGAAGCTCATTCCAAACATGGCACCTAGATCTGTACTTGTAATGGACCTGCCCACCAGGAATTTAAACCCATAGAGCTAATATGGCTCATGCTAAAAAAAACTGAGTTTCCAAAAATAATGTTACCTTTTAAACTGGATGATGTAATAAATCTTGCAGGTGAAAAAATGAAAACAGTGGAAGAATGGCAAAAAGCATGTAAACATGTAAGAAAAGTCGAACTGGAATAATGAGAACCGAGGGACTTCTGAATACAGGAGAGGAGTTATTCACTTAAACAGTGAGTTATGATAGTGATACCAAACAGGAAGAAAAATGATGAAGTAGAATAAGATCTTCATGCAGAGGATGAAGATGCACCAGAATACCCTAAGGCAGATGAAGATGAATTGCAATTTGGTATCAGCAGAGAAACTGCCTTTAATTTAGAAGAGCTACACGGCCTAGGTTCGATCCCAGGCAACCGCAAAATGGGATTCGTGGTGAACACAGCACTGAGGCAGGTTTTCTCTAGGATTTCCAGTTTCCCCTGCCATCTCATTCCACCGGTACTCCATCTTCATCTCATGTACAATAAGTGTCACTGCCTGCAGTGAAGTATGTAGTAAAAGTGGGCGTTAAAACACTACACACTTAGAAGAGCTGTCATACTGGCTGCACATAACTTTGAAAGTGAGCCTTGGCTCATAAAAGTGCATCGCACTCCCCTCTCAATCTTAAGCACAAGATGCATTGTGGCCATAGTTGTTACTCATCCCTACCATGCAGGATTCCAGTCAATATATATATATATATATATATATATATATATATATATATATATATATATATATATATATGAATACATCTGTACGACACATTGCCGTCCAGAAAACATGATTGCATGTGAACAGAGCATACATACTCTAACTTAGAAATGGAGTAGGAGAGAAAAAAAGGAGCAGAAGATAATAGAAAAGGGAGGAGAAAAGAAAGGGAGAGCATAAGGATGAAGAGGGAGGGCACCACGAGGTGAGCCAAAGGCCAGGGAGCCAAGTAACCAGGGGACCAAGAGGAGAATGAACAGCTAGACTACAATTTGTACTTAGCGTAAGGAGGCAATAGAAACACTGAAATATTGTTAATAATGTAAAACTGAAAATAAAGGTACATTCATTCATTCCCTAACTTGTGAGCTTGCATATACAACTTGGCAGTTTCACATTCCTTTAGGTATGCCTTAATGGGTTGGCCACCTATTACTACAAAATTTAAATTTCTTATTGATTTTACATGTTGACTAGTATTATACCAATAATGGAAATTTCTTATTTGTATAATATGCGAGGTAAGTTCAGGTCTTCTTGAGATATGTATTTTCTCTACTCCAGTAACTTAAAAATGGGTAAGTTTTATATTAACATGCAAATCTAAATTCTTTGCACTTGCTGTATATGTACATTACTGCTCAAACACAATATTTAAAATACATTTTCAACATGCTTCTGCAAGGACCTTATAAACATCTGCTATGTATAAAAGTACATATGCACTTCTCTTATGTCTTAATGCGCCTCTTGCTATCTCTTCACTGGTTTTCTCAAATGATTATATATCTTTACTTCCATTTATACCAATTTAATTATTTTATTATAAATTGTGTATAAATATAATTCAAATTTTAAGTCATCCTTGAGATAATGATTTACAAGATGTTCTAGATTCTAAACTTATTTATGAGATGTGATAAAAAAAAATAATGGAAATTTCTTAATTTCTTGAACCTTATGCTCCAATTTTGAAAACTTTTTATCTTGTTGGCACACATGTTCCTGATGAATGTATTTTTAGTTTTGAATATTTAGCTTATTGTTGACAATCAAAAAGATTATACATGTTTTCAAGTGCAGTTCTTATTTAATTTGCAATACATTTTACTTGAAAAATGAAATAAAGTGCTGCAAAACATTTGAAATGTTGACCATGGATTTAGTGAATCTATTATAAGACAAGAGTTTGAGTCGTTCCTAAGAGGGTTGAAAAGATGAAAATTGGTATGGGCACACTTGCACATTACTGATATTATGAAAGTAAAACAGTGGTTCTGACTGATTCACTATCAGATAGGTTGACCAGAATTATAGCAAAACGACTTGTGGAAATTGCATCATAATGCTCCTGCTCATACCTCTATGCTTGTTAGTGATTTTTTTTGGCAAAAAACAAAACTGTTACGTTGTCTCAACCACTGTGTTCCGCGGATATGGCTCTTTGCAACTTCTTTCTATTCCAGAGGCTGAAGCACATATTAATACCAGATTATCAACTCCATGGTGGGGATTAAAGCCACATAGGGTGCTCCTCCTGAACCTTTCCCCCCAGTCCCTGTTGGAACTAAGGTCGGTAATGTAGTGAGCTTCTATTGTGACCGAGCTATGGTGCATACGCTTTCCCCACCCTTCTCACATGTTCAGCGACTGATATAACCAAATTCTTTTCAAGCCACATCTCGCCACACATGAATAGTTTACGGCACATTTCAACTATCGCATATTAACATAATACACGTCAAATACGCTGAGGAGATGTGCGGTAAACTATTCATCAGTGTGCGAGATGTGACTTCGAAAGAAGTTGTCCAATGAATTTTTGAAAAAATATCTCGAGAATTCATTTGTCAACTTGAACTTTTCCTGTTAAATATGAATAATTATGACTTCCACAAAGCATTATAGCTTTAATAATCCTGCTGCAAATTAATAATTTTGTTTTTAAAAATCAATTACAGCTTTAATAAACGGCTGTTGAGGTTATACAACACATCTGCATTCCCTTTCCCTCAAGCTTCTTAGTGTAATAATTACAAGAAAGATAACTTAACACTAAAATAATGATTATGTAGGTACAGGAAAACAGGAAAGGATACCATAAGGTTGTATGTAATGCAATTTCTTGGTACACAGATTGTTGAAAAATGCCCTGGAATAAAAGTGTAAAACAAACACTGAAGAAATGTATATATAAACTTTAAATGAGGACACCAACAACTATGTACAAAAAATAGCACTATCTCTTTAAAATGAGAACAAAGCAGCTCTGTTAATGCTTATATTTAACCCTTTCACCGATATGGACGTCATTAGATGTCCAAGTTAAAAGGCCCCAAACCGATATGGACGTGTACAGACGTCCTGTGCATACACGCATTTAATGCGTATTTAATGATAATTCTTTTAAACCTTATGTTTTACAGTAAATTTAAATAAATTCTATAAGAAGTAAAAGCTTACCTTTAAAAGCTTTTTCTTGAATGGTACACCTCAAAACAGGGATAAACACACAAGGGCACATCTCCACATTCACGGCAAATCATACTAGTTTCCTTTCGGACACCTTTCTTGCGGCACACCAAACATTTTCTAAAGGGACGCGACTTTTTTGCTGTGGGTGGTACCCTTTTAGGAAAATGTTTTCATTCAAGTCTGAGGGGTGCTGGAGTGGTGGATTTTTTACCCCCAGTATGGAGAGGTCTCTGAATTTTATACTGCTCAATTAGACTGCGAGCTATTGATATATGAAAGTACAGGTACGTCATTGTCTTCCGTGGGTTTAGAGCTCTCCAAATTACTAAACAATTGTATATGGTTATATCCAGCTGGTGTAAAAATACTTTTTTATACCATTTGATTGTTTTTCGCAAAGAGGGATATGCGTAATACCTGATCTACTAGAACCACTCTACCCATACGCATATTAAGTGCTACATTAATCTAAAGAATTTAACTATACATGAATATGTATGAAGGCACAATTCAGGTTATGTCATATTAATTTTAAGTATTTAGCTACATGCTAAATCTTACATACCATGTGAAAATCCATTCTCTTTCTTCTTGCTGTCCATACGTCCTCGCAGGCCTTTCAAATCTTTACAATTTCACAAATCGAATGACAGACTTAATTTCGCTTGGCTTCGATACCGTTAAAGCATTAAAATTTCATTCAAATATGTACAGATTAGCCAACATATTGTCTTATTCTTATTGTACATTGAGCTCAAATAAGGTACAAAATAGGACAATATTACGGAAATGACTTCATAAGCAGTAAAATAATACAATAGCTATTAAATTTTGAACCAAACAGAGGTTGTTTTTTTATATTAGTATGCAACACGGTAGCCAAAATAATTATACTGGCGACATTAAAAATAATTCGCATTATTAGTGTACATGCAGCGCTAGAAATGTAACTTTCACCCCCGGCCGTTTCGCGAACCTTTATGCAGAACCAGAACTTCCTATCTCACATAACAGGGCCTGGGCTGAATTAAACCATAAAAAGATATTTTGCTAACATTGATCACATGAAAACAGAATCGCTGAAAGAACAGAAAACCATAATGACACACAGAAAACTACGCTTTCCTGCTAATATTACGTTATTTCATCACAGAATGACATCTACCTATACCACTATTTGTGTCTGTGAATTAGTGTACTATTGAGCCTTCTCCCAAGCTTTGCACAGAAAATATCTTTAGTTTGTAAAGGGTTTTAAAAGCAGAAAAAGCTTATGAAAAGTAAAAGGTATTAAAGCAAACAGATTGTTAAGATGTTTCAGTTTGCAGCAGCTCTTACACATGATAAACACTATAGCTAAAATGCATAATTTATAGAAAAAACTGCTACTAAGTGAGCATGAAACTAGAGTTCAAATTAAATCCTATGCACAATGGTAATCAGTTTAATATTGCAGATCCTGTGTAAATGCTCATTATTTCATTCACAAATAAAAACACTTACTTAGCTATTTCTTGAGCTTCCTGATATCTACCCAGAAGTGCTAGGCATTCTGCTTTCATCAGTTTAAATGTTCTGCATGGGACTTGTTCCAAAATTCGATCCATGCAGTATACCACCTGCAGACATGAAAAATACGCTGGATTATTTAGTATAATGTATTGATGAACTACACATAATAAAGATAAGCACTTATAATATAAACAATGAAAATGCGGTACCTCAATCTGTGAATCTCAGAAACTACTGAACCAATTTTTGTAATTATTTCACCATTGTTCCTCTCAATGGACATAATGCTGTAAGACACATTTCATATTTCAATTTCTAACTAAAAATACTTCAGCAACGCCTCATACTACAATGCAAACAAGGAGTCACAAAATAACATGCTTGCAAATCATTTTCTTTGAGAATGCCATAGAGTAGAAAATAAACAGTAAAATATAAGGCACGTCAAATGGAAACTTGAATTGCTTCATTAACAATTTATGGCTCTTCCTTCTATTATGTCCTGCATCCAAATGTACTAACTGCACATGCACCAGTTGCTGTCAACATTGCTCCCACAATCACCTTGCTCTTTGTTGTCAAAAAGTTTAACAAGTCAAACCACTAGTCAGTAAATGAACTGGCAAAAGTTTTCACTGACAAAGTATAACTAAACTATTTCTAATGTTTTAACTAAACCAGAGGGTATAATCTCCCAGATGTCCATGATCAGCTCTTGAAATGTTTCCCGTTTTTGTGATCTTGGCACCACAGGTATTCTGCTAAACATATATCCATTTGAAAACTTCAAATTGGAATTAACACTGTGGAGAAATATAATTAAAATTAGGTTGATGATGAAAGGTGCTAAGAGACGGATGTGTTTTATGCACGCTCGCGAGGAGGCAAGATTGGGAATACAAATCAAAGTATATAGAGCGAGAATTGGGCTATATTTACAGCATATGGATTAAGATCAGAAGCCAAAGATTTAAAATAAAATTAAAAAAAAAAAAAAAAAAAAAAAAGGATCGGCAGAGTTGAGCAAAACCCATGGCCAGAGTCGGAACAAAATATCATGAGCATGTTGAAAGAAATTGCAGAGGACATAATAAATACAAATGCAAGTATCAAAGGAATGGAAAAGAAAATTGACGAGAAAATGGATGAAAAATTTGAAGAGCTAAAAAAAAAAAAAAATGTGGGGAAGATTTGAAAATGATGTGAACAGGGAAATAGCAGAATGCAAGCAAATAATTACATTCTTGGAAAAGTCTAAAGATAGAAGGAAAATGAATGTGATAACTTTTGGAGTTGAAGAATCAAATGAGAAACATGTTTGAGACTAGACTGAGGAGATTTTGAAGGACAAACTAGGATTAAAAACAGAGGCTTAGGAGACAAGCAATATATTTAGAGTTGGGAGGAAAGGTCAAAATCAGAGACCATGATTGTCAGGTGTGCTAAAATGAAAATAAAATAGACCATTTTATCACATACCAGAAAATTAGGTACGAGAACATTCATTGAACAAGATTATGAAAAAAAAAGACAGGGAAATTAGAAACATGTTACTACAAGAAATGAAGAATGCTAGGGCCAAAGGAGAAAATGCTTTTGTCAGAGGTCTAGATTTATGGATAAATGAAAGGAAACAGGATATGCATCAGTGAAATATTAGATGTGTGACAGAGGAGCAAAGGCAAGCAGTTTCGATGGACAGCAGGGAGGAACCGTATACATCACCGAGTCTGAGAGGAGGAACTGGAGTAACAATTATCACTCAATACATCACAGTACAAAGAGGCGGGAAGCAGAAGTCATTCAGCACGTCACCGAGTAAGCAGATTCAGCTGGAGAAACAGCTGACTGAACATGCACAATGAGTTGCGCTGGCATCAACGGCTGGTTCAGATGTGTGGAAAAAAAATGGGTCTCAGCATTGTATCCGAACGGAGGCAGTATTATGCAAGTACTTGATTATGAATAGGAAAGAAAAAAGATGGAAAGAATAGGAGTAAGGTCGAAGTGCAACAATTCAGGTTCGAGAGAAAGAGATCTGTATAGGGCAAGGCTATGTGGGTTATATTCTGGAATATTGAAGGCTGGTGGGGCAAGGTGAAGAGTAGTGAAATCTCCTTAATTCTAAATCTAGCTGAAGTGACAGGGGCGCTGGAAACTTGGTTGTTAAGAGTGATTAAGATGTGGATTGGAGTGATTTTGACTTATGGGAAATATGGCACTAAACAGAAGGATAAAAGAAGAGGTTCAGGAAGTGTAGGATTATTGGTGAAAAAGAACCTAAAAATTAAGGTGAAAATATTGAACGAATTAGGTGAAAAATCAGTTTTGTGGTGTGTGCTAAGTGGAGCATGGTAGAGGGAAGTGTATGTGTGGCAATAGTGATAAACCAGCCAAATACCAAGGAATTCTATGATCCAGAGTTATTTGTTAATATGAGAATGGGCATGGAAGAAACAGAGGCATACATAAAGGCTTTATTATAATGGGCAACTTCAATGCAAGAGTTGGGGAAAATTGCAGTTAATAGATTTTGAGGGGGAATTAAATGGGTTAAGAAAAGAGGTGGAGAAAGGAAGGAGCAAAGATAAATGTATTAACAATTAAAGCTGATATTGCATATTGGTCTGTAAACATGGCCATCTGAAATTCAATGTAAATTAATAACCAAGCAGGCCATGTAGATGATGCAACGAATGCTTAGGTTTATTGAAATACCAAATTCAGAAAATTCCGGAAACTAAATCTACACAAATTGTAACATCAGACCAATCAAAATTAAGTATTTCGGTAACCTAGCAACAAAACAGAGAAAAGAACCAATAATTTTATATTTGAGTTTGATTTATGAGTCACTATGTTTACACTCAAACTTCATTTGTATAATTGAAACGTTTTCAAGATCATTCGATCTCATCCTCAGCTGTTTGGTGTTAATAATGCTTCTGCTTTTAATATTTACAGTAATTTTATACTTAAATTTTTTTTCTTCTTGCTTGTACACTCTAAGTGTGTAGACATGTTTTTTGGTAAAGGCTCTTGAAAACTACAGGAAGTTAGTGGAGTTCACTGTTCATTAACGTTTCACAAACGATTAAAATATATGCTGAATACGCGATGAGAAATAACATAAGTGGAAAACCCTTGCATCATTCACAAAGCGAAGGAGAAAATTAAAAATTAGTAAAGTGCTATAACAGTGAAAAAGTCGTATGTGAAGAAAAAGATGACGAGAAATATGTACATGTAAAGTGAAACGGTGTTCATAATTTTATTTCATAGTTGCCCAAACGCAAAATCCCTTTTGAATCGATAAGATAGAGAGGTTTCACATCTCATCGCTCGCCGCAGCTACCGGAAAGAAAATTTTTACAGAAATCTTCGAGACCATCTTCACGGCCTCGAGACAGGAGATGTCATCGCTTCTACATCGAGGTAAGGTTTGGCTTCAACGCGTCGCCACACCGAGGGCGTGTGGGGCGTGGACCTCACGACAACGAATCCTACTTCAAATATGTCGCCGCATCATGTGGCATAAATCTACCTTCACCTATATAATCACTCCACAATGAAGGCAAGAAACTAGTAGAATTTTGTGAGGAGAATGATTTAATGATGTGCAATGGGATGAAAGGAAATGGTAGTTTAGGGGAGCTTACTTTTATGAATAGAAATGGTGAAAGTGTAATAGATTATATTCTATATTCAGCAGATTTAAATGAATACTCTATAGATTTTGAGGTGCTAAATATAGCTAGTTCTAGTAACCATTTTCCTTTAAGGGCAGTATTCAGAGGCATAGGTAAGGAAAAGAAATTGTGCTCTAAGTAGAAAGGAATAAAAATTCAAAGATATAAATGGAGGGATGAAGAAACAGAAGCATTTATGGAGGAACTGGGAAACCAGTCAAATATGTTAAGGGTGGTGGGCATAGAGGAAATGCTGACAGAAAATAAAATTGGAAAAACTGTAATAAAATTAGAGGAGTTAATGAAACAGGCAGGGGCACAAATGAGAACAGATAAACGAAATATTAGAAGAGCTGGTACAATGAGGAGTGTAGCAAGGCAAAGCAGAGTTATGAGGGAGTTAAGAAAATGGGGACAAACAGGGGACATCCAAGAAAAATAAAATTTTATAGTTGAAAGATGGGAGTACAGGTATCCCATGGAAGCTAAAAAAGGAATGGGAGGAAAATGTGTAAGAAAATGAAGGAGGTAATCAAAGTGAATGAACAAAGGAAGTTGGCCTTTAGTGAAACGAACCTATAAGGTTAGAACTAGGGAAAGCAACATAAGTTCAGAAGCATGGTGCAGATACTTTGAAAGCCTTTTAGGGATAAAACAGGCGAGACAAAGTATTCGAGAATTGGATAATATAGGAGAAATCCAGCAATTGGACAGTAGGATAAGAATAGAGGAAGTAAGGGAGCAAGTGAAAAGATTAAAAAGGAACAAAGCATGTGGTATAGATGGGATTTCAGGGCAGTTTTGGAAGGCATGGAGTAGAAACGAGAATAGATAATTGTTAAATTATAGATGAGTTGTATTTATTACACATCGGCTTCACTTACGTACCTATATTGAGGACATGTTTCGTGAACCATCGTTCGCATCGTCGGCTCTTATGCGACTAGAGCTTGATCCAGTGGAACTACCCACACCACTGGATCAAGCTTTAGTCACATAAGAGCTGACGATGCGAACGATGGTTTGCGAAACATGTCCTCAATATAGGTACATAAGTGAAGCCGATGTGTAATAAATACGACTCATCTATAATTTAATAATTATTTTGCTTTACTGTGGTGTTCCAATACAGTTAAATTTCGAGAATAGATAAGTTTGTTAGTGAGAATTCAAAATTAAGTATTTGAAGATGGTAAAGTTCCAAGTAGCTGGAGAAATGCAATGGTTGAGCCAATATTTAAGAATAAAGGGGGGTAGATAACCGTGCAAATTATAGGGGGAATTAGCTTATTATCTTTGCTAGGTAAAACACGAGGGCTGTTCAATAAAGTATGATCATAATTTTTTTACGGTCATAATTTTTTGCACTAAAATTCAAACTTCTTATATTCCATTAGCTTAATGTGAACCGAACATGCTGTAGTAGTTTCATTGTTGGTACTCCTGGTTCCCGCCTGTGAGAACCAGGCAAGTTCAGACGCCCACCACTGTATCCAATTCAGTATCGCCTACCATTGCATTGGAGGTAGCACACGAAGGAATAATATCCGGCTTTGAAATTCTGCTTTTGTCTCAACAATTCTTCAGTTGAGACCTATACAATGTTACAGGAGGCCTATGGACAGTCTGTTCTTCCCTACAGCACAGCTTGAAGGTGGTTTAAAATATTTAAAGAGGGGAGACAATTTCAAAGGAAGGTGGACCCAGTGCTCCAGTTACTGCTCTTATGGAAGAAAACATCAACACTGCTGCTGTGAGAGAGAATTGACAAATCACCTTAAGATCACTTTCTGAAATACTGAACATTTCATTGGGTGCCACCCACACGTTAGTGACAAACATTACACATGAGACATGTTTGTGTGCGATGGGTTCCAAGACTGTTGATTCCCAAACAAAAGGACATTCGCATGCAGGTGTGCGTGCAGTTAAAGTTGATCTTAGAGGAAGATCCAGAGTTTCTTTCAAACGTAATCACTGCTGAGGAAACTTGGCTACATCATTTTGATCCTGAGAGCAAACAGCAAAGCTCAGTGTGGAAATCTCCTCCATCACCAACCTCCAAAAAAGCAATGCATCTGCTGGGAAAATTATGGTCATCTCATTCTTTGATATTCATGGAATGGTTTATCAGCATGTTGTACCTGCACACACATGGGCAACTGGACAATACTACAGGGATGTCCTGAAAACATTGCAAATCCATATCAGGCACAAAAGACCACATTTCCGAGAAGCAGGCTAGATGCTGTACCACAATAATGCGCGGCTGCATATTGCCGATGTTGTTGCTGAATATCTGGCAAAAATCAACGTTAAGTGCATCCCTCACCCTCCCTATAGTCCGGATTTAGCCCTGCATGACTTTTTCTATTCCTTAAATTGAAGAAACGCCTTCGTGGGAGGCATTATCCATCATCAGAAGCAGTGGTGAAGGCAGCAGTGGCGATTTTGAAGGATCTCTCAAAAAATTGTTTCTAGCATGTCTTTCAAGACTGGCAGAAACGCTGCAACAAGTGCATCGCATTCAGGAGAGACTATTTTGAGAAGGACCATCAAAATTATGAGGATGAGTAAAGGTACGCTGTCAAAAAGAAATTGTGATCATTCTTTATTGAACAGCCCTCATATATAATTTTGCAGAAAGAGTACAAAAGTGGGCAAAAAAATGAGAGGAAGCTTTAGACAAGGCAGGAAATGTGGATATTAACTTTGTGATAAGCAAATTGATAAGTAAATATTTAGCAGACTAGAGGGGGAGGGTATATGTTATTTGTAGACTTTGAAAAGGCCTTTAATACAATAAATCGCAAAGTACTATGGTACAAATAGAGCAAAAAGGAATGAACAGCAGATTTATTCAAAGTTTACAATGAATATATTCAAACAATGAGTTTTGTATTAATATGGCAAATAATAAAGTAACAAAATACATTCAGAATAATATAGGATTGAGGCAAGGCTGCAAGTTGAGCCCTGTATGGTTTAATCTGTTTATAGATGATATTCTGGATGCAATTAGAATGAAAAATAGGCATGTGCCAATAATTAACAGGGAAGTACCTGGGTTATTTGCAGATGATTTAGTAGCAGGAGCCCTTATCCAGGTAACCGAGATTCGAACTTGGGACCTCTTGAATGTGGGGCAGACACGCTACCAAGGCGGACTAGTAGCAGGAGCTATATCAAAAGTGGGAATAGATAGAGCAATTGGAGGAGTAAACAAATTTTGTAAGGAATGGAGCCTTAGAATTAACATAAGCAAAATTAAAATTATGGTATTTAAAAAAGTCAACAAGTTAAGAAAAGAGGAGAAATGGTAATGGCAAAGAAAAGAAATTGAGGTGTCAATACAATTATCTAGGAGTACGATTAAGCGGTAGGGGGTTGGAAAGAGCAGAAGAGAATGGTAATGGCTAAAGGTAAAATTGCATTAAAAGCTATTACAGCATGCCTAGATAGATTACCAGGAATGCAAATAAAATGCTGGAGAGAATTTACACAGCCTAGGTAGAAACAAAATTGCTGTATGGGGTGGAGGTATGGGGCTTGGAGGACGGGGGTGCAAAAATGTATTTGATACATAGAACGTTTTGCAAACAAGTTTTGGGCTTACCACGAGCTTCACCAAATGAAGTGGCACAAGCAGAATTGGGAAGACAGAGGGATCATGGTGGAAAGGGTTTTAAAATATTGGGCGAGAATTAGGAATTTAGAGCAGCAGAATATTCCACGCCGATGTGATAGTACAGGGAAGACTAAATCAGAAAGATTTATGGCTAAATAAGATAAAGGAAATGGTGTTGAGTGTGTGGTGTTTTAGGGCCCGTCAACAGCGAGGTTGTTTGGGCCCAAGGAAATGATGTTAAAAATAGGGTTGGGTGTCATTTGGGAAAATAGGGTATTATTGCAGATTTTGGAAAGAACTTATGTTAAGGATGGAAGATACTGAAGGGCAAGAAATGATAGGAAATTTTAATTTGAAAAGCACACTGGAAGTTTATAGAGATGAAAGTGATCTGGAGCAGGAAAAAATACATTGATACTTGTGATAAAGCAGCAAGAGAAGGCTTTGCATGGACTAGAACAGGGGTGGTGAAATTGAAGGTTTTGGGAAGAGAGAGGGACCTGAAGAAATGCTCTTTGTGTCACCAAAGGGATAAAGAATGGCACTTACTTTTAGAATGTGAAGAAACTAGATTGCTTAGAGAGAAGATGATAGGTAAAAAAGAATGAGCAAGGCTAGCAAAATAAAATTCAAGCAATGAAGTTGATTGTAAAAACTAGGAAAAATTTAATTGAAATTTGGAACTTTTTTGGGCAAAAAGCCAAATGGTTGAGGAAGATAAGTAAACAACAAAAATGAAGATGAAGTAATTTTAGATAAGATGCAAATAGGGACCCATTAGCTCGACAACCTCAGAGTTTAAGTCTATTGGGCCCAAGGGTAGCAGCAACTCAGTGTAGTAATAAGTATGTAAATGTATAATAATATGTAAATGAATGGAAATTAAAATTATACAATGAGTTGACTCAGACACTCTGTACTTCACATACCACAAATTTTCTATCAACATGTTTTGCCTCCTCTTGATAATGCCTTCAAGAGGAGGCGAAACGGTTGAAAGAAAATTTGTGGTATGTGAAGTACAGAGTGTCTGAGTCAACTCATTGTATAATTTTAATTAGTACATCCATTTGTTTCTTTTGGACACCGCCCCTTGAGAGGCGATGCCAGTGCAACTCAATGTTAGTATGGAAATTCGTTCTTGGGTCCACAATAGGCAGGCTGTGATTTGCAGTTAAGAGGGCCACAAAACCCCCAGCCATTAAGCTGTTTTATCCATTCCAGCAGTCGGTGAGGATTGTGCTGCCGAACTCCATGTGGTCCACAATTAAAGCAAAGAGTAAGCACCATACTGTTATATGTATTTCATTAGTAACCACATGGAACACCCCAAGGATCCAGTTTTCTTCCACAATGCAGCTGCCATGATAGGTCCTCCTTCCAATTTTACATTTGCCGATCCGAACAACATGGCCGGCACTATTTCGTCCCTGTTGTATTTGATGTCCATTGAGGATATGTCCACCTCCTGACAACAGCCAAACAATCAGATATTGTTACGTGGCTTATGCTTGCATATTGAAGGAACAGTGGATAACAGTTTGCTCATAAGCAGGGTTAGGATTTTTATGTACGCTCCCTTTTTTCTTAGGGTAAATTTCAGCTCTTCGGAAAGATATCACAGCGTGAAGTTTTGTTTCCAGTTGCCAAAAGAGGCATTTTTTCATGCACCTTTTTATCTTTCCCCCCCAATCATGCCCATAATCCTATTTTCCCCCTTTTTTTCTTTTAAGTTTCCTTCCATTTTACTCTATATGATTTTAATCAATATAAAGTATTTAACTTTTAATTAACAGCTCAGCTTCCTGTGAATATGTGAAGTTCCTTTTATGGAACTGTTGAAAACATTGTAATAAATTTAATTTAAAGGAAGTTGATTAATGACACTAAACAACACTTTTAAATTTACTGCAACATGTTTCAGAGGCTGTTTTCCTTCATTGTCAACTGGACATCGACTGGTTGACAATGGAAGAAAATAGCCTCTGAAACATGTTCCGGAAAATTTTAAAGTAAGTTGTTTAGTGTCATTAATCAATTCCCTTTAAATTTAATGTGAAGAATAAGCCTAACTTTTTCAGTAAACAGCACACCTATAACAATGGGAAATAATTGCATATGACAAATCCTCTCTCTCGCTATACCACTACAAAGCATCTTGCAATAATGCAACTGACAATAAGTCACCGTCATTGTATACAATTCAATCCTTTTAATTTCACCACAATCAGTAGCCTACTGCTCGCGAATGTGAGTTTGTTACTGTGACAGACGTCATCAGTTCGCATGGATTCCAAGGTCCTGCAGAGACAGCAGTAACTGTACACGCGTAGTTCCAGGAAATCTCTGGGTTCTGCTTGAAGCTACTAGAAATTGCTGAGATTGCAGTTCCAGCACAAATGAGAACATTCTTGTAATTGTTGCTGTGTTATATAAGAGTGTTGACAGCAAGTGGTTGAGTTGTGTAACAGTTACATTGAGTTAGCATGTGAACTGGTATTAGTTCTTTGTTACATTACTAAACGAGTATTACCAGATTTTACCATACCAAAGGTGTCCAGTGCTTTATTTATCGTTCTGGTTCAGGAATTCAAACAAGATTTCATAGACACATATGGAACTGTTATATAATGCACTATTTGTGATTCAGAAACTTTGTTAGATGAAAAACATCAGCTAGATCACATCAAACAGCACATTTCCACAAATCATAGCAGCCTCTATTACGAAAAGCATTTCAAAAGAGTTCTTCAAAAAGCCAAAATTTTAAGGAAATAAACATTGCAGCTCTTACACAAGCAGGAATTCCTCTCAAGGTGAACCACCCAGCCAACAAGGGATTTCTTGAAAAATACAAAGATATCAATGATAAATGACAGTACTTTTATGGTTACGACCAGGCTCCATACATAGTTTCAGCTGTTAACCAACTGAAGACTTTATTTCCTAAGTTGAAAAATGTGACATGCTTGGTTCATGCCCTTCACAGCGTTTGTGAATCCATAAGGAACGAATGAATACGACATGCAAATCAGTTCATCTCTGCCCTGAAGAAGATCCCACTGAAAGCTCCAAATTGTGTTGTCTACAAGGAAACCACTAACCTGCCCCTTCCAATTTCCCTGTCATTACTTGCTGGGGATCTTGTATCGAGTGTGCTGCTATGTTGTGTGAGAATTTTGACAAAATTAAAGAGTTTGTGCAGGTGCGATTTCCAAGGCACAGCAACGTCTGTTACCGGAGAAAATACATAATTTGCAGACAGAACTATATTGTGTCCCCAGAGTTACAAGCACCTGACTGCAGCTATTAAACTATTAGAAGAACAAGTTTTGAAAAAGGAGAAATAGGGATATTTTTATTTCAGTGAGGAAGCAGTTAAATGGCTTTGCCAAAGCCAGCGTTAGTCTTCTTTACAATCCAGACATTGAGGATTTTGCCATATCTGTAGAACTGCCATTCCGAGTGAATACACGATTTGCTCCACTGGTTTCTGTGGATGTCGAAAGAAGCTTTAGCATCTACGAAGAAATTCTAACTCTTAATAGAAACAGACTTACTTTTAAAATGTAAGATGCTTAATGTCTTGAAGTGTAACAGCTTCATGTGTTTTCCTTCTTGTGATGAGTATTACTATAATGTACTTGGAAATTAATTGTTCTTTCACACTGGCAGTGTGTAGGCTAAATTGTGGAAACGTAGAGTCAGAATGAAAAATTCAATGCCATAGCCGGGATTTGAACCACGGATCTTCTGGTTTTTGTCCAGCTGCTCTACCACTGAGCTACTATGGCCAATGTGCCGATATGACAAATTCTCCAACTGACTCGTATTTTCCCGGTAAACCACTTAGGAGTTCTCATAAACACATGAGACAACTACCTTAATGGCGACTTACAAAATAAAAGTACTTTAAGGCCTGGGCTTTATAGTTGACCACTATTAGGTCAATTAATGGAAATTGTTCTTTCACACTGGCCGTGTGTAGGCTAAATTGTGGAAACGTAGAGCCAGAATGAAAAATTCAATGCCATAGCCGGGATTTGAACCACGGATCTTCTGGTTTCCGTCATTAAGGTAGTTGTTTCATGTGTTTATGAGAACTCCTAAGTGGTTTACCGGGAAAATACGAGTCAGTATGATGTACTTGTTTGTAATTCAATAAATTAGAATAGAGGAAAGAGAAATTGTTGAATTAAATGAATAAACCAGCATCTTTTTGTCCTTTTTTTTACCTTATTTGCGCACCTTTTCCCTTTTCTCATCTAAAATTTGCACCTAAAAATCCTAACCCTACTCATTAGAGAATGTTAAGGGCATAGCTGAGCACAACTAGGAATACTTGGGCAGATGGCAACAGAGTTCTTGAACCAAGTACCCTTTCCTATGGACTGCAGAGAACTATTCATGCTCTTGCCTACTTGAAAATTTCTCAGACCTCTAATTTCATGGAAATTAATTGTTCTTTCACACTGGCCGTGTGTAGGCTAAATTGTGGAAACGTAGAGTTAGACTGAAAAATTCAATGCCATAGCCAGGATTTGAACCATGGATCTTCTGTTTGGTCTTCACCATTCAGTCAAACTTTGTAAGTGTAAGTTGTGTTTCACTGCTATGGCTTGATTCATTAATACTGTTGATCTTGCACCATTGTTAAACAATATTTGCAGTTCCTACATGGCAAAAGTTTTTTAAGAGCACGTAAGATCCATGGTTCAAATCCCGGCTATGGCATTGAATTTTTCAGTCTGACTCTACGTTTCCACTGTAATTTCATTTCTTAACAGGGTGAAGGACAACATCACACTCTTACATAACATACATGTTCTTAAAAAACTTTTGCCATGTAGGAACTGCAAGTATTGTTATAACATAATGGTGCAAGATCAACAGTATTAATGAATCAAGCCATAGCAGTGAAACACAACTTACACTTACAAAGTTTAACTGAATGTTGAAGACCAAACAGAATATTCATTTTCACAATAAACAGTAAGGTAGCTTACTTCTAACAATGGCACATGTGGTGGACAGAAGTGCAGATTTAACCCCATCTGCAAGACATGTGTCTGGAACATTGGTGCAAAGGTTGGCAGCAAATGGCTCTGCAACTATCAAGGTTACGTGCAATGCATTCATGGCAACTTCGGCAGGTTCCGTCAGCACTCGTTTCAGCCTATACGATGTTGGATTTTGAAACAACTTATGCAGGATGTAATAGGAATAAACCAATTTATTATCTAGACAAACTGGTGATCCTAAACAAACGTGTACACCACATAAGAGTGATGAGTTCACTTAAGTCAAATCTGACCCATTATAAAAATGCACAAGCTCCATAAGCTTTAAATAATGCACATGATCATTGCCTCTTATGGCAAACTTTTAGAGGCTCGCATTTATCTCTTCCCTTTTTGCAGGCCCAAAATATTTCTATCTTTTCATGAATTTAATAATCCTTCTCTGTAATTTTTCTAACAAATCAATTTTATTAACTCTATATGGGTCCCAACATGCTGCTCCATATTCCACATTAGGCTGCACTAAAGACTTATAAGCAACTCCCCTTTACCAGTATCCTCGATAAATGTTTTAACTGCTTTCCCTAAATGCAGAATTTACCAACGTTACTCGCCAACTACACTCTCAAATATCTGCAGCTGTCCACCCATAGAATTTCTTCACTCACTTGATAGCAATAAAAAGATTTCTCTTAGATCTGCTAAATGCAATGAAAAGCCAACAAAGCCAGTGGGATTAATGGTATACCAGGGGAGGTTTGGAAGGTATGGGTAGCTGAGGGCATGCGTAGAAAAATAGCAATAAGGCTATTTAATAAAATATTGGAAACGAGGGAGGTTCCCAAGAAGTGGAGGATAAGCATGGTAGCACCAGCACAAAAGTGAATCGAGAAGATATTGACACATTGCTTCACTCACACGGTTAATTCACAGGACATGTTTCAAGAGCTCTTGCTCTTATCATCAACTGGTACTCGATTAGTGCAAGTTGTAGTGGTTTCCTCTTTCTCCGTATTGTCAATAGATGGCGTGATGTACTTGTCAAAGATGTCTGGTGGTGGAGTTTCAAAATTCATGACTATGACGATTTTTGTTAATAAAGATTTTTCCCCATACGGAAAGGTCTATGGGGTGATTAACATATTTTATTAGAGATGTTTCCAAGTTGATGTCATGTCCAGTATTCAAAAAATGAAAAGCCACTTCTGATTTTTCTGTTTCACCATTTTTAATGTTTCTTATATGTTCTTTAGCTCTGATGTTAATATTTCTTTTTATTTTTCCTATATAAATTTTAGGGCAAGTTTCACATTTGATCTCATAGATTCCTGGTTTTTCTTTGGTAATGATTGAATTTTTGGGAGGGCCTTTTAACAAATTTCTGATATTAAACCTATTGAGGTGCAAGAGTTATGTTGTGTTTTGAGAAGATTTTTTGGAATTTATTATAGGCTGATGGATGAAAGGTGAATTTTTTAAAAATTGTTTTCTCTTTTTCTCCTGTAGGTTCTAGGGTGGTGGTTTCTTTTATTTTCTTGGCTTTGTTGAGTCTGTTAACTGTTTTGTCTACTAAATTTGGGTTGAAACCATTGGATATAGCTACTTTTTTTTATGTGTAGGTATTCTTCTTGATAATCTCTGTTTAGTGGAATGTTGATCATCCGAAAGACTAAACTGTTGAAAATGGCATGTTGGTGTTGTTTTGGGTTGAAACTGTTGTTTTTAATATAATTATCTGTGTGTCGGTTTCCTGTAAATACCAAAAGTGAGTTTGTTGTTCATTTTTTTGATCTTGATGTCCAAAAAGGGGAGCACATCATCCTCTTCTGTTTCCAATGTAAATTTTATAGCTGGATTTTGTATATTCAAAAGACTAAGACCATCTTGTATGAGTTTTTTTTTTTAGGTACTATTGCAAAAATGTCGTCAACATAGCGATACCACACTTTGAAATAATTTGGAAAAGTTTTTGTGATATGTGTTTCAAAAGCACTCATAAATAAATCTGCCAAGAAGGGAGACAATGGGTTGTCCATAGCTAGGCCCATTTTTTGTTTATAGATCTGTCCATTAAAGCTGAAATAATTTTGATTGATACAAATTTCTGTAAGTTGTGAAAGTTCTTCTATTTCTTCAGATGTTATTTGTATTGATTCCAGCCATTTTTTGAGAAGTGGAATAAGCTCATTGGTAAGTATACTTGGATATAAAGAAATGACGTCAAAGGAAACTAAAGCATCTGTAGAGTTGATCTTTGTGTCCTTCAGGAGATTTAAACCAGCCAATTTTGATGGTTGGTAAGTGGGTGCATCAATGTTATTAATTATTGGTCTGAGGGTAATTTCAGGTTTATGTATTTTGGGTAAACCATATATGTATGGTGTTTTTGGACTGTCTATTTTATTGTTCAATTTATCTTTTTTAGTCGTGATTTTACTGTTTTTAATTGCTAATTCCACAGATTTGCATGCTTTCTTTAATGGATTGTTTTTTAGTTTAACAAATTCTTTTCCGTTTAAAAGGTTGTCCATTTTTTTTTGCGATATTCTTCTTCGTCCAATATTACTATTTTGTTACCCATGTCTGCTTTTGTGTAGACTACCGGTTTTTCATTTAAATTTTTGATTAATTTTCTATATGAATATCATTTTTAATTTGCATTTTAAATATGATCTAGAGTTTCTATGCACTGTGTTCTAATCGTAGATTTTTTATTATCGGGAAAATTATATATCGCTATTTCAATGTCCACGATATAGTTTTCAATGTTTTTTGTGTAATCTACACATGTTTTTAGGCCTTTGTTTAGAAAATCTATTTCTTTCTCCGTGAAGTTGCATGTAGATAGATTCGTTACATTGTTAGGTTTTTGACATGAGAGTAATAAATCTTGCTTTTTTATGTGGATTTGGTTCTTGCTTCTTTTGAAGATTGATGAATTTTTGTTTCAAAATGGATGTTTTCTTACGCATTTTCAAATTAAGAATTGACAGCATATTATTTTCTAAGTTAGACCACACGGCCGGGTTCATACCTTTCGAAATTTTTAAGTGTAGTTCGTTTATTTTTAATTCTGTGGAATGTAACGAATTGTAGTGGTGGTTTATTTCCATTTTAATTACCCGTTTTTCTGCTGCTTTTTGTTGTTTGCTATTATTCTTCTGTTTAACAATTTTTCTGACGAAAATGGGTGTTATATTAAATTTCAAACATTTCTTTAGAAAATGTATGTCTGCAAAGGTATTTCTTTTCTTTTGATTTAGCTTTAGAAAAAGTTTGATGTCTTTTTTCATACCTTCAGATACAGTATTGAAAGAGGAAAGCAAGTTTACTGTTTGTTGGACCTCCATCTTGGTTCAAGTTTATACTTTGGATGGTAGCACCGATTTACATAGGAAAGTGGAGTAAAATCGACACAGGGGATAAGCTTACTTTCTGTTATAGGGAATATCTTTACAGGTATTTTAGAAAACAGACTACATAAATGGGTAGAGAAGAGAAGCTATCAGAGTTCCAAGCAGGATTTAGACCAGGGAGGAGAACTGATAATATTTTTACTATCAAAACATAAACAAATATTTAAGCAATAAAAGGGGGAGGGTTTATATGGCATTTATTGATATAGAGAAAACATTCAATACAATTAATAGAGAGGCATTGTGGATAAAATTAAATAACAAAGGGATAAGTTGTACATTTATTGAAATACTGCACAAAATATATCACGATAATGCATTCTGCATCAAGCCGCAGGGAAACAAAGTAACTGATTGTATAGAGAGCAAGGTGGGTGTAAGACAGGGATGTTAACTCAGTCCGGTGCTATTTAACCTTTTTATAGATGATATTCTGGAGGAGATTGCTAAAAATAGGGTTCACTCACCAGTTATTCATAACAAAGAAATCCCAGGGTGGTTGTTTGCAGATGACTTAGTAGTTGGTTCTATATCTGTTGGAGGACTAAGAAGGGCAATTGAAGCAATAAGTAGTTATTGCCAAAAATGGGGTTGAGAGTTAACGAAAAGAAAACGAAGATCATGGTTTTTAAGAAAGGTTATAGATTGCATAAATATGAGAAATATGAGATAAATGGAAGAAAAATAGAGGTCGTAAAGAGGTTTGATTATCTGGGGATAAGATTGAGCTGTGATGGTAAATGGACTGAACAGAAAAAATTGGCTCTAGCAAAAGGTAAAATGGCCATGAGTATTGTAAGAGCATGTTTAAGGAAATTACCTGACATTGTCAAATGGCTGAAAAGGATCTATACTGCCATATTGGAAAATAATATGTTGCATGGAGCAGAGATATGGGGAGTGGATGAAGCATGGGAAGAGGTGGATGTTATTAACAGATCCTTCTGTAAATATATTTTGGGCTTACCGGTAGTTTCACCCAATGGGGCAGCACAATTAGAGTTGGGAAGACATTCAACAAGGGGAGTTGCCCATTTGGAAGAAACAATATTATCATGGAATGTTTTCTTTTGCAGATGAGAATCAAATGGTGAGAGTCTTGGGTGCAAAAAGTAAGGGAACTGATGGAACTGATGGAACAGATAGGCATGGGAGAATATTTGGAGAAACGAGGAATATTATTATAGGGGCTTTTGGAAAGAGGTAGAATTAAGGCCAGAAGATTTAGATAACCAAGTTATATTTACCAGTGAGTGAGTGAGTGTGTGGTGTTTTAGGGCCCGTCGACAACAAGGTCATTTGGGCCCTTATATTTACCAGTGTAAGGGAGAAAAGATCATTGAGGACATATAGGGAAAAAAAGAGTGTGAGGGGAGGGAGAAGTACATAGATAAGTGTAATGAGTCAGGGCGAGAAGGATTTGCCTGGGCAAAGACAGGAGTTAGAAATTTGAAAGGTATTAGATATGAAAAGGATACAGGGAAATGCCCAATGTGTGGAGAAGAGGATACAGATTGGCATAGTATACTTTATTGCAAACTAAGATATGGAGAGAACAAATTTGGCAACAAAAGTGGGATAGTTTTAGTGATGGGGGGAGGTATTAATAATAACGAAAATGTTATTGGTAAAAGGAGAAACGAATGTAAGATATATAGGTGAATAACTGGGGAAAGTTAGAGAGAAATGGTTAAGATTGATGAAGAATAACAATTAAGGGCTGGAAAACTAGAACGAGGGATACAAAGGAGAGGAGGGTCATCAATACACGGAAAACTAGGGGCTATGTGTGTTGAGACCAAGACTTGGGGCAAGCAGGTAGGAAGGGTTTGTTAGATGTGAATAAGTCATTTTGTTATTGTGTGAAAGAAATGTTACAAATGTCAATGTATCAATGAAATTATATGTAGAAGAAAGATGAGAAATAAATTATATACTATACTATACAAAGTTTATTGACTGAATGGCGAAGACCAAAGAGAATATTCATTTTCACAATAAACAGTAAGGTAGCTTACTTCTAACAATGGCACATGTGGTGGACAGATGTGCAGATTTAACCCCATCTGCAAGAAATGTGTCTGGAACATTGGTGCAAAGGTTGGCAGCAAATGGCTCTGCAACTATCAAGGTTACCTGCAATGCATTCATGGCAACTTTGGCAGGTTCCGTCAGCACTCGTTTCAGCCTATACGATGTTGGATTTTGAAACAACTTATGCAGGATGTAATAGGAATAAACCAATTTATTATCTAGACAAACTGGTGATCCTAAACAAACGTGTACACCACAGAAGAGTGATGAGTTCACTGAAGTCAAATCTGACCCATTATAAAAGTGCACAAGCTTCATAAGCTTTAAATAATGCACATGACCATTGCCTCTTATGGCAAACTTTTAGAGGCTCGCATTTATCTCTTCCCTTTTTGCAGGCCCAACATATTTCTATCTTTTTATGAATTTAATAATCCTTCTCTGTAATTTTTCTAACAAATCAATTTTATTAACTCTATATGGGTCCCAACATGCTGCTCCATATTCCACATTAGGCTGCACTAAAGACTTATAAGCAATTTCCCTGGACTTAAAACTCCCCTTTACCAGTATCCTCGATAAATGTTTTAACTGCTTTCCTAAATGCAGAATTTACCAACGTTACTCGCCAACTACACTCAAATATCTGCAGCTGTCCACCCATAAAATTTCTTCGCCCACTTGATAGCAATAAAAAAATTTCTCTCTTAGATCTGCTAAATGTAATGGACTTTTCTTAACACCATTTTATTTGAAGTAGCTCAATTATTTATTTCATTTAAATCATCCTGAAGCACGGATTCATCTACAAGCATTCCAAATTTTATTGTAAACAATGCAACTGTCTGCGAACAATCTTATCTGGCATTTAATAGTTATATCAACAAAAATAAAGGAGTGGACCCAGTACTAAATCTTGGAACACCTCTGACCTCAGTGTGCCCCCTGGACAGTTCTTTACCTGCTTTGCTGTGTTCTCTCTTCCAAAAAGTTTTAACCCATAGAACTACTCATTTATTCCTGTAACAGCTAGTTTCTAGATAAGTAAATCATGCAGCACATCAAAAGCTGTAGAAAAATCACCACCATGCATTAGTTCTCCCTACATGCACTTCATCTGCTAAATCTTGAAATAATTAAGTTAGTTGGTTTTCACATGGTTCAGGTATGTCCACAATGTCTGAAATAATCAACAGAATACTAGCTGAAAATACACTGCAATTAATTGGGGAACTTTATGACAAGGTGGCATATTGATATGGTAGCTCAGTTGGTACAACAGCACAAAGCTCAAGATCTGGGGTTCAAATTCTGGCTATGGATTTTTCAATCTGATTCAGGAAAATAGTGTTCACCATGGAAACTGAGAAACTAAACATGTTTCCATTTCTGCACATAGATCATAAGCAACAATAAGAAATTAGAATTTGACATTTTCAATGACACCCATATAGATAAACCATTTCAAAGTCAAGAGCTTCAAGCCAAATAGTCTCAAGAATGCAGTCACCCCTGTACGTTCCTGATGTAAGGCTTAAACTTAGTGGAGTAGAATTGATTTTTTTTGGTAACAAATCCTTGGCATTGCTTCCTTTAAAAATGGTGAAGCAAGTAGTCCCATGCCATAGTTATAAGTACCTCAAGTCTACTAAGAGGCCTATGAGCAAAATTAATCGGTCTCTGATGTCCAATATATAATGGGATACCGAGATCTATAGCAGTTAAATAGCATCCATAAACTGGCAGCGGCAGCAGCAGTAGTGCTCAGTTTACTACTCAAAATTAACCCAATAGCATCACATTTAAATGCCTGGGCAACTAACCAAGGAATCAGATTTAAATCCCCCAGCTCTGAGGGTGGTAGACAGCTTAATGCTTAAAAAATCATTTAAAAGCAACCAATAATTATTTTTTGCTGAAAATTTGCATGCACAATATGAAGACATAAACTCATCAATAGTCTCAGAAACTATTTGTAGTTGGTTTATTAACACTCGTCACTTACTTGTTTATATTTATGAGAGACTAGTTTCAAAGACATTCGCCTCCATTTTCAATCTCTTTCCAACTGGCATCTGTTGTTGTTTGCTCTCTGGTGGTGGAACTATGAACTTCTTTGTCAAATTATCTACTGGTCGGATTTCAAAGTTCAGTAGATAATTTGACAAAGAAGTTCATAGTTCCACCACCAGAGAGAGAGCAAACAACAACAGATGCCAGTTGGAAAGAGATTGAAAATGGAGGCGAATGTCTTTGAAACTAGTCTCTCATAAATATAAACAAGTGACGAGTATTAATAACCCAACTACAAATAGTTTCCGAGATTAATTTTGACGTCACTGTTACTAAATTCCTCCAAACACATACCTCACCAAAAGTGTTTTAATATTGCTGCTGTGTGTGATAAATCTCAAAACAATCCTCTAAATGAAGAGCAACACCACATTTTTTACACTGCCACACACTTTCAATTCGTTTACCCCTACTGTAGCACACGACACACCTTTTGGTCCTTTTCTCTTTTTTTCAGTTGAGGGAATGTGTATAGGGAATTGAGCCCATGATTTTGCCTGTAGTCTCAAAGGGGTTGTGCTGGAAGAAGTTCGACCTCGAACCGAATACTCAGGCAGGTGCACGGATTCCAGTAGCTGTTAAGCAATTGTTCTGAAGTCTGCATAACTTGTCTTCTTTCCCGTCATTTCGTAATACACAATGAAGGAGTTGTAAATACATATATCAAGAAAATAGAAAAGTATTTTCCTATACCACTTCACTGTGCGTCGCATTACGGGAAACAGAGCTGTCATTTGGTCCTGTAAATCAACACCTCCCATCCCCTTCTGGTAGTCAAGGGCACATTTCGGCTTTTGGACCTTCTCTCTTGGTGTTTGGCCTCGTTTTTTTTTTTTTCATTTTTCCCTGTCTCCGTGATGTCTGCTGATTTGTGTTTAGTGGAGAGAAAATAAACATCCTTATTATCTCTCCACCTCACATATAGGATATTTTTGGCACTCCAGATCTCTTGCTCCCCGCGCTTTAGTTTATTTGTGCAGATATTGTGCGGGAAATATCTTTCCGATTAGGTCTTACAGTCCCAATTGCATTTGTTTGTTTCTCAGTAAGTCTTCTAAAGAAATCCGGAGAGCAATACCAATTATCTAAAAATAATGTGTGACCTCGGTTCAATAATGGTTCACACATACTGAGCAATACATTGGTACTGGCAGGAAGACTAGAATCTACTATAACTTTACCTACATAGATTCTGAAATAAAGGCAGTAACCTGAACTAGATTCACAAATTTTGTAAACTTTTATGCCAAATCTTGCTCGTTTGGATCTATTTACACTGCACAAATGAAACATGGCCCCTGAATTTCATTAGACTTTCATCTAAAGCAATATCCTGACATGGGTGATATAATTCTGAAAATTGGGAAGAGAAGTGCTGTATTATAGGTCTAATTTTTTTTAGTTTATCACATTGGTTTTCTTTGTTGTCATCCGTGAAATGTAAGAAATGGGAAATCAATTTGAATCTCTCCCTACTCACATCAGAATAACTAAAGCTATATAGGCCCTAATTTCATCTGCCATAGTGCTAAACCATTTGTCGTCTTTCACCACTTCTCTGTTGGAATTGTTCAACTGCCTCGTTGCATAAGCATTTGTTTCGTCACATATTTTGTTGAATAAGGCTTCCATGTATTCTGAGAATATTGAAAGTGCAGAGGGCATCTCTGGCAAATACTTGTCCAGTAAAGATTTACAAACACCACTATTTGCCGTAAATGGGTGGAGAATGGGGTTATTGTCAGTTTTAGTCCAAATCCAGTCACACTGATTTTTCTGCGTCGTAATGCCAATACCTTTCGAAGGGCCTGGCGCGTCATGACTGCTTTCATTGTTACTTTCCTCACTAAATTAATCTTCACTGTCACTAGAAACTTCTTCAGGTTCTGTTTTATATTCTGAAAAATCGCCACATTCACTGTCACTGTCAAAAACACCTTGTATCAATTTTCTTAAATCATCTTCGTCATCTGCGCGAACTTTCCTTGTGGCCATGATTGCTACTGAGGCGAGGGAAATAGCACTAAGATAAAATTGTTTTTGCGTAGTTTAAACACAGCTGCTGACGTTATAGTCAGCAAAATTACAAACATTGCATATCAGTGATTCATTCTAGAGGTATACATATGACATCTATGAGAAGGGACGTAAACTACTTGGAATTTTATGGAGCATTGCAGCATGCGAGCTGAGCTCGTCATACGATTCAAATGTCAAAATGGCGCGTGACGAGCCCTGGTCGTCAAATGATGCAAATGGGTTAATATACCCATAAACTAAACATGAAAAAGAGCTTACTCTAATAAGTAAAACCACTGAGAATAGCAGCTTCAACAAAGGACTAGCATTAAAAACAAATTACACCCACAACACAGGAGATACAGAATTTATAAAATCAACTGTAAAGAAAGATACACCGGAAAAACCAGAAAAGACATAGAAACCAAACTGAAATAATGCCAATTGCATTTAAAGGCAAGTAAATAGAGAAATCAGCAAAAGTTTCACACCTGGAACAAAATGTGTAACATACAAATTTCAACGTTTCTGGTGGAGACAATCTTCTACACCAGTCCATCAACAAATTGACAAGAGGGATTTAGAGAATCCATGAGGATACCAGCAGCAAGTCCAAAACTATTTGCTGATGGTGTAGTCACTACTAATGTAGCATGTACAGGTAATAAACTTTAATGAAGCAGTTCAAGTATCCATTCAACTTGCATTGTGATAGTGTTATTTGAGCTTCACGATGTACCAAATACAATTTTTGGATCTTGAATCAATAAAAAAAGTTGTTTTTAACAAAATGAATGGCAAATTAGCAAAAATGTCATTCCAAGCAATATATACATTTTATTCTGAGCTACAATGTCAACTAAAAACACAGCAAACAAAAGACAATCAGATGTGATATTTATACCTAACACATTTAATAATCCCTAGGTAAGAAAGGATTACAGTATTTCTCATCATTGTGAAGATATACTAAAATAACTGTTTAAGGAGAGGCATCGGTGAAATTTCGTCAAAAATGAAAAAAAAATGACATTTTCCGTTTTTTGCCTTAAAATTATGTTTAAATATCATAGTTTCAGAACCTGCCATCAGTTCTGCCCTAGTGCCATTTAAAGAGCCACTACGTCATTATGCCCATATGCGGGTGACATGGCCATTTACGGCCGCGCCGTGGCTCAGTGCTTAGGCCACTTGGCTCTCATCAAGGCGGCCCGGGTTTGATCCCAGGCGACCGTAAAGTGAGATTTGTGGTGGACAACACAGCGCTGGGGCGGGTTTTCTCCGGGATCTCCAGTTTCCCCCGCCATCTCATCCCACCGGTGCTCCATCTTCATCTCATATCATCAGTGTCATCGCCTGCGGTGCCGTATGTAGTAAGGGCGGGCGTTAAACACTACACTACACTACACTATATGGCCATTTATATTGCCTTTGCTAGTGTGACGGAAAGAAATTTATGGAATTCTCATGTTTAAACTAAGAGGTTTGATTCCATACACTGTGGTAATGTGCAGAAGCATCTTCTGGATGTTTGTGAAAGCTACTGAACACATCTGCTACCATTTATATATATATATGTATATTTCTCACATACTACTTTTGAAAGCAAACAAACATTTCCACATGTAGTGTTTGTGAAATATGGTTTACATGCAAGTGAAGGCTGTGGATAGCAGCTTATATTAGATTACTATTGTTTAGAATAGAAATAAAGCCTGATTTAACGTTGTATTGCTTTCTTGTTGCAATAGTAGATATATAATTCATACCAGGTTAGGTTAGGAGTACAGTGGCTATTTCGAAGCAAAATATAATGAAACTTTAAGGTTTTCTAGCCATAATAGTAAGTAATAATAATAGAATGCTCTGATTGATGTAAATGTTAAGTGAAAACATATTATAGCCCAAGAGTTAAGTGATTCTAGTAGGTCACCTTTTAATGGAAATATAAGAATGGTTGATGTACTTCTGGGCATTGGTAAGGGTCATAGTTCTATGCAGAAGTTTTGTATGACCATGGATATGAATTGCATGACTATTCTACTTACAATTTCCGTATGAATTGCATGAGCTATTCTACTTACAATTTCCATCTCATAGACAAAAATAAAGAGATTAGTTAGTACTATTCTACTGGAGAGTTGCATCAAAGGAGAAGCAAAGAATGCTAATGAAAGTTTTCATGTAGTAAATGTCACAAAGAAGTTTTTGTATCAAGAAAGAAATTGAAAATTGCAGGGACTGCAGCTGTTAGTGAATTTAATATGGGTTGTAAAGCTAGTCTAAATGTTAAGGCAAAAGTTGCAGCAAGCAAAGTAAGTTCTGTTAGCAAAAAAATTAGCAGTATTAGGGATAGGTGAAAGCTAAAACAAAGTGCTCAAAGTTCACTGAGCAAATATAAATCTGCCAAGAAGCAGTTAAAAGTGACTAAATTAAAAGAAGAACATAATAAACTTGCTGGTTGGTCTTCATATAATGCAGGAGGGTTTTGAAACATAGAAATGTTGTATATATTTAGAGCTTCTAACTACATTTTTCTTCATGTCCAACTTTTAGCATTTTTTTAATACTCCTAATAGTCCAGACACTAAAGTTTTCCATGAATTTCTTTAAGTTTTGCATATATGTATATTCCTAGATAAGTTTTCAACAAAAATATGTATCATTATGACTGTATATCAAAAACTTAATTATTGGTATTGAAAACAGAAAATTGACAAAAATTCAAGAAAATTCTATCATATTCCTTAAATGTTATTCTCCAGAGCCATTAGACATGGGCATATGAGTATATACAGTTTTGTAACTATTATCTAAAGGAATCAGAATCCAAAGTTCCAATCATTTACAACAAAAATTGTACGGAATGTAATTTGTTTCCTAATGTAAAGAAATTGCAGCAAAGAATTAAATTATCATTGTTTTTTATAAGAACTACTGTAGATAGAAAAATTTTAATTAAAAAAAGAGCCAAAGGTAACCAAATTAAAGAGAAAGAAAGTAATAAGATAGCTGTAGGGCCTGCATATGATGCATGGAGTTTTCAAAGTAAAGAAAGTAGTGTAATTCCTATCTAAATCTTTAAATTCATTTTTCTCCACTTTCAATTTTTGAACATTTTTGTATCTTCAAAATGCTCCAACTTCTGCAATTCTCAACGAATTTGTATTAAACTTTGCATATGTATTCCTAAATAAATGTTTAATAAGTTGGTATTTTTGCTGATTTAAATTAAACAGTTTATTATTGAATTTTAAATCTCAAAATTGCAACAAAATTAAGAAAAATTTAATATAATCACACATAAATTTTATTTTTCTCCAAAAATACTTGACACACACTTTACAAGTATAGCAACTTTTGTAACTGATGTACGAGGGCTGTTCAATAAAGAATGATCACAATTTTTTTACAGTTATAATTTTTCGCACTAAAATTCAATCTTATTGTATTCTGTTAGCTTAATGTGAAACAAACACATTGTTGGTACTCCTGGTTCCCGCCTGTGAGAACCAGGCAAGTTCAGACATGTTCAGTATTGCCTACCGCTGCAATTGAGGTAACATGCAGTTAAAGTTGATGTTAGAGGAAGATCCGGAGTTTCTGTCAAACGTAATCACTTCTGATGAAACTTGGCTACATCATTTTGATCCTGAGAGCAAACAGCAAAGCTCAGTGTGGAGATCTCCATCACCAACCCCAAAAAAAGCAAAAGTGGTTGCTTCTGCTGGGAAAGTTATGGTCATCTCATTCTTTGATATTCATGGAATGGTTTATCAGCATGTTGTACCTGCACACACATCAGTAACTGGACAATAAACTACAGGGATGTCCTGAAAACATTGCAAGTCCATATCAGGCGCAAAAGACCATATTTCCATGAAGCAGGCTGGAAGCTGCACAACGATAATGCGTGGCTGCATATTGCCAATGTTGTTGCTAATATCTTGCAAAAATCAACGTGAAGTGCATCCCTCACCCTCCTTATAGTCCGGATTTAGCTCCATGTGACTTTTTCTATTCCCTAACTTGAAGAAACGCCTTTATGGGAGGCATTATCCATCAGAAGCAGTGGTGAAGGCTGCAGAGGCAATTTTGAAGAATCTCTCAAAAAATGGTTTCCAGCATGTCTTTGAAGCCTGGCAGAAATGCTCAGACAAGTGCATCGCATTCAGGGGAGACTATTTTTAGAAGGACCATCAAAATTATGAGGATGAGTAAAGGTATGTAGTAAAAAAAGTGATCAATCTTTATTGAACAGCTCTCATATATAGAAACCTGAATCTAAAATTTAAAGTTTCTAAAAGAAAAACTGTATGACTTGGGACTTTTTATATAGCATACAAAAATCATACTATAAAAAGCACTAAATATTTTTTTTTGGAAAAACTAAGATAGATAAATTTTGAAAGCTTAACTAGATTACCTGTACCCCAACTAATGACAAAATTTCAAGCAGTTCTGATGTAAACTCTGGATTTTAGCATTTTTCACAGCTGCCTCCCCTTAACCGCTTCGCCGATGGCCATTTAAACCCTGCACGGCCGGGAACGGATACCCAATAAACAGAACAAGACATTTAAATTGTTAAATGCTGCAAAAAGTCTTCATAAATAAATATTCGTATCTTCCGTATTTTCTAAGTTATTTCAGGGAAACAAAAACTGGTTAAAAGCCCATTAAAAGCTGTATGCATCTGCGGTATCATTAAAATAGAGACTATATTAATAAAGCGATGAAATTTCATTAATTTGTATCACGTAAAGAAAGCCATTCTTTGCGTCGAACGCGCCTAATTCTGAGTACTTTTGTTTTACAAGCTATATGTGTATATCAGCTGAATAAACGAAGTGTTGGGTTCAAGGTTTCTAGGTTTCAGTTCATGCTAACACGTAATAATAACTGTTTATATTGCGTTATACACCCTGGAAGGAAACTCCGTCAGCATCCCTCTAATTGCACAACGGAAGTTTATGTTAGCTGACGTAACTTCTTTCTTCGCTCAGTTGACATTGTAATTTAGATTGCATCAGAGTTCCAAGCAATTTCTTTAGCTAAATCACAGTTGAAATAGTTTTCTCAGTGCTAATCATGGCTTCAACTAGTAATGTTGCAAATCAATTAGCTAGTGTAGGACGAGTGCGGGCTTCTGATATTACATCAGAAAATGTGGAAGACTTTTTGCTGTTAGACAGTGATTTGGACATTGATGGCGAGTTTTCAGATTTTGAGGGGGGTGTTGAGGATATAGGTAGCAGTGAGGAGGAAAATGACTCATTTCCGACAGGTGTTCGTGAAGAATCAACATTATGGAGGTGTCAAAATAACTCTAACACTAATAGACATACGTTCACGAGCACAACCTCTGGTGTACAACCGCATACTCAACTAACTTCTGACAGCCAACCAATTGACATTTTCACAAAATTTTTTACTACTGACTTACTGTCTCTCATTGTTTCGGAAACAAATGTATATGCGAGTAGGGTGAAGGAAGACCTGATTTCTAAAGGCAATTTAGGACCTAAGAGTAGATTGCAGAAGTGGACAGAAGTAACAATGAATGAGATTTACAGACTACTTGGTCTAATTATGCTCATGGGTGTTATTCGTAAACCTACGCTAGACATGTACTGGTCTACAGACGACATGCTAGCTACCCCATTTTTTGGGAAATGCATGTCAAATAACAGGTTTACTTCCATTTTGCGCTTCCTTCATTTCACCTGCACAGAAAATGTGAATGATAAACTATCCAAAATCAGACCAGTTTTTGATTACATTATTTCAAAATTCAAAGAAAATTATGTGCCTAGTGAAAAGATCACTGTTGATGAAAGCTTGATGCTTTGGAAGGGCCGTTTAGGTTGGAAACAATACATCAAAACAAAGAGGGCCAGATTTGGCATAAAGAGTTTTGATGTATGTGAAAGTAAAACAGGATATCTTTACAATAGCTGCATATACACTGGCCAAGGGACTGATAACACCGGAGACAAAGATTTGGGGTTATCTGGTTCCATAGTAATGCACCTGATGGAATCTGTACTTGATCAGGGTAGGACTGTATATTTAGATAATTGGTACAGTTCCCCTAAATTATTCATGGTCTTACACAAAAGAAAAACAAATGCAATTGGAACAGTACGTTCAAATCGTATTGGTTTGCCAAAAGATGTGAATACGAAGGCTCTAAGAAGAGGAGAAATGCAGGTGCATCAGCTGCCACCCTTGACCTATGTTGCTTGGCAAGACAGGAGGGTTGTTACAGCATTATCCAATTGCAGCTCTAAAATTTTGATGATTGACACTGGAAAAATTGATGCTCGTAACAAAATGTCAATTTTCAAGCCCGATATTATCCAGGAATATAATATGCATATGGGTGGAGTGGATCTAGTAGATCAGGTATTACACGCATATCCCTCTTTGCGAAAAACAATCAAATGGTATAAAAAAGTATTTTTACACCAGCTAGATATAACCATATACAATTGTTTAGTAATTTGGAGAGCTCTAAACCCACGGAAGACAATGACGTACCTGGACTTTCGCATATCAATAGCTCGCAGCCTAATTGAGCAGTATAAAATTCAGAGACCTCTCCATACTGGGGGTAAAAAATCCATCACCCCAGCACCCCTCAGACTTGAAGGAAAACATTTTCCTAAAAGGATACCACCCACAGCAAAAAAGTCGCGTCCCTTCAGAAAATGTTTGGTGTGCCGCAAGAAAGGTGTCCGAAAGGAAACTAGTACGATTTGCCGTAAATGTGGAGATGTGCCCTTGTGTGTTTATCCATGTTTTGAGGTGTACCATTCAAGAAAAAACTTTTAAAGGTAAGCTTTTACTTCTTATAGAATTTATTTAAATTTACCGTAAAACATAAGGTTTAAAAGAATTATAATTAAATACGCATTAAATGCATGTATGCGCAGGACGTCTATACACGTCCATATCGGTTTGGGGCCTTTTAACTTGGACGTCATATGACGTCCATATCGGTGAAAGGGTTAAAGAGGGAAAATTAACTTAAGTTAACATATATTAGTTCAGTATTTTAAAATTAACAGATTTTTATGCTGCTAGTGGTTGCACATAATAGGTCATTTTTTTATTTTAAGCATGCAACTTGACAGTGAGGTAGTGAGGAACCTTCACTTTACAGTTTCTCCCCTAATACATTGCATATTTTAGTTTCCTCTGGGTTTTGTGAAAACTGCAGGCTTTCCATTACTAAATAACGAGACAAAAACAAAGTAAAACAGCTTACAATATCATTTATATGACTAATTGCATAAAAAATTACTTGCCAATTTTGAAAAACTGTTTCACTGTCAAAGGGTACATTATCTCCAGAACATGAAAGATTGTTGTTAGGAGGGGGGGGGGGGGTTGATGAAATCAGAGAAATACATCTGCTGATATTTTATTGCCATTTCCATGAACGTAAGAGAATTTTCCATCTGTTATTAGGAATATTACCTGACTATGAGATTACAATAAAGGATAAAGAGGTGTTTGGAGGAATTTAGTAACAGTGACATCAAAATTAATCTCAGAAACTATTTGTAGTTGGTTTATTAATAGTCGTCACTTGTTTATATTAATGAAAGACTAGTTTCAAAGGCATTCACCTCCATTTCCATGGATTGAAAATGGAGGGAAATGCCTTTGAAACTAGTCTTTCATTAATATAAACAAGTGACGAGTATTAATAAACTAACTACAAATAGTTTCTGAGATAAAGAGGCTATTTCACTATAAAATTCTTCTAGGCCACTGTAGTACTATACTCTCAGACAGAATACAGTAGCAGACTAATTAAGTTAACATTCAAGGTTTAAATTGTTGCCTGTGCAATGTTGGGTAAGCAAGCTTACTATTTCAAATAGTTTGCAAGAAATTCAATGGCCATATTTTAAATCTTTCACCATAATGCTCACCTTCCTGTAGTCTTGTTTATCATAAGCCTTGTTCCCATCTTCTTCGAATTTCCGAATTATTTCTAACTTTTGTATTTCTGGCAATATGGCACTGTTGTCTGGACTCAATTGTTGTACTTTGGCAATTGCATTCTCAGTACCGCTTAGGTCGCCCAATGCCAGGCTGCATTTTGCAATTCTTATGTAACCCTGAAATAAATATTAAAAATTAACAGATACAGGAAAACCACATTTAATACAATGGATTTAATACAATGGAGCCGACGATGCAAACGATGGTTCGCGAAACATGTCCTCAATATAGGTATGTAAGTGAAGTCGATGTGTAATAAATACGACACATCTATAATTTAATAATTATTATTTCGCTTCACTGTGGTGTTCCAATACAGTTAAATCTCGATATAAGTAATGAAGTTTTCACTGAACTCATTGAAAACAAGCATCGGTATTGCAGTAAATTAAACATCAGGCAATCACTTAATATAATGGCTGCAATATGAAGAATGTCACAATTTTCAGACCTTAAAGCACTAACATGATTATTTATGCACACTTAGGAAACTATGTTATATCGCACTCAGTTATATAAAGCAATATCAACACCACAGCCAATAGCAGTCATTTTGTTTTTCACTGCACATCGACTGGCACTAAATGCACCTACAATACCAACATGGAACTAATCAAATCCATCAGACTCAGCTTCTTAGTTGACCATTTTCTCAAGTAAATGTGCGACTGTAAAATTTACAAGCACATTTCTAAGCAATACATGAACTTAAAAGTATTCGCATAGGTACCTTAATGTCTCCAGATGCATAAACTAAATCTATCAACTTTTTTCTCATCAGTGATTATCATCATCAAACAAGATGCCTGGAATGCAGAATAAAGCATTTTTTACTTATACAGAGAAATATTATTTTTCAGTTAATGTCCTATTTTGTTCTTGTGCAGTTAACAGTAACATATTTTGTTCTATATTCATGTGCAGATCAGCAGCAAATCTACCCATGTATTTCAAGTTCACCTTACTTTAGGATAACTAGAAAATGGGCTTAGTAAAAACAATTACTTTATTAGTGTTTAACAAGGAAAATATCACATAGCAGTATTAATCCATTCAAGACCTTTTAGTTTACTCAGCAGGAGCAGACTTCTCTCTTAATCACCTGCTGTACTGCTGGCAATGCAGGTAAATTAGAAAACAATGATTAATTTAAAGTAAGAAAAAGGCAAAATGACAAACGTGATATAATAAAACATAATTTTTTGCTTTTACACTGCAAAGTAGTGGTAAGTCGCTTATTCCTCACTTTTTAGTATAGAATACTAATCTTGGCATGTGCTACCAGCAGTAGCTGTGAGAGGCGCAAGCTTTTCCCTATCCTCTCATCCAATTACTTACCACTACAGTTTGGAATAAACTCCACAATACTTATTAAATTTTAGATGAGTCGTATTTTTTACACAAAATATAGATACAAAAATATTGATAAGTCCGCAATAGCAGCTCATTTCTGGTCTGAAAATCATGAAATTGAAGATAGCACAGAATTACTAAAATACGTACAAAAACATAGTGAACTCGTCATATGGGAGAGGATATACATAGAAAAACATAAAAACCAACTAATGAACTTTGAAATCCCGCCAGAAGAGAATCCCACATTTAAGTTCATCACTAAATCAACAGATGGCAGCAGCAACCCCAGAATTACCCACACCGCTGGATCAAGCTTCAGTCGCATAAGAGCCGTAGATGCAAACGATGATTTGCGAAACATGTCCTCAAAATAGGTACGAAAGTGAAGCAGATGTGTAAAAAATACACTCATCTAAAATTTAATAATTTTTCGCTTCACTGTGGTGTTCCAATACAGTTGAATCTCGATCCACAATACTTATCGTAAAAACTATTTGTAGTCGGTTCATTGACATTCGTCACTTTTTTATATTATCGAGGGACTAGTTTCAAAGACCACTGCCTCCATTTTCAACCTCTCTCCAGCTAGCATCTGTTGTCTGCTCTCCTCTCTCTGCTGGTGGAACTATGAACTTTTTTGTCAAATTGTCTACTGGTGGGATTTCAAAATTCATTACGCGGTCCTTATTTTTCCATATGAATATGTTCTCCCATGTTAGTTTATTTTGGTTTATCCCTCCTTTTAATAATTTTGGATTTGGATCAATGTCATGATTTTTGTTCCAAAAATAAAATGCTATTGCTGACTTTTCTTCTTGTTTCAATCTGATGTTTCTAAACTGCTCTTTGACTCTGGTTTTTAGATTTCTTTTAGTTTGACCTATGTAGCATTTTTCACAATTTTTACAACTTATTTTGTATATTCCGGATCTGTTAACTGATGGGATTTCATCTTTTGTTTTTGAATTAAGCAATTTTAAAATTGAATGTCCATTAGTAGGTGCCAAGATTATATTTTGTTCCTTAAAGATCTTTTTAAATTTATTAAATGTTTTGGAGATGCTTAATCATATTATGAATTTAATTTATTTTTTCCATGTTAGTGCAGTCAGTTGAAATAATTGGCTGCAACGCGCTTTGGAATCACAGAAGAAGATTGCTGGAAAGCTTATTTGTCCAAGATTTTTAAAGTACAATTTATCAATTTTGCCATCAAACCTTATGAAATAATTTCCTACATGCGTATAGAAAGTAAAAGAATATACAGGTAGCTCCTGCTCCATCTTCTTGGTTGTAAAGGGAGCCATCTGTATAGATGCAGGTCCATTAACATTCATATCTTATATTTATGGCTTCAAAGGCATATATAGTTTAGCTTCTATACATGAATTGTTTTTATTTTTAAAATCTGCAATTAAATCAAGGTTGTATTCTAGTTCTGATGTTCAGTGGGTTAAGAGACATGAGAAATTATTTTTTGGCTGGGTAATCCAGTTTCTTAATTGTTGATCTTTCTATACGAAGTTCAACAGTTTTCAAACTGAAAGTATGATCAAAACACTTTTTTAAACCAATTCTCAAACTGTAAAAACACTTAAGCTCCAATTACTTATGAAATTAGGACATCAGCTGATGTTCTACTAGTTCTTCAGGTGACCGCCTCCCTCTCCTGGCGCTGTTCAATGAGTTGAATGACGTCAACTACTATTGGAATTTCGAAGTTCATTGCTCTCTTTTTGTTCTTCACAATGTGTATATTTTCCCAAACTGTAAATTCCCAATACTTTTTTGCCCGTACCAAAAGTTTTATGTCTTTGGAAATATGATTTTTTGACCAGAAAAAAAAAAAAAAAAAAAATCAGAATATTTCCAAAGACATAAAACTTTTGGTACTGGCAAAAAAGTATTGGGAATTAACAGTTTGGGAAAATATACACATTGTGAAGAACAAAAAGAGAGCAATGAACTTCGAAATTCCAATAGTAGATGACGTCATTCAACTCATTGAACAGCGCCAGGAGAGCGAGGCGGTCACCTGAAGAACCAGTAGAACATCAGCTGATGATGGGGACGCGGAGTCCTTGAAACATGTCCTAATTTCAAAAGTAAGTGGAGCTTAAGTGTTTTTACAGTTCAAGAATTGGTTTAAAAAAGTTTTTTGATTGATGAAGCTCCACTGTTTATAAATACTTCTAATAGTTTTATTGAAGGTATGGTATTTTACCCTCTTTTTTATACCCTGGACATCAAGAGTTTTTCATATGTTTAAGAGCTTGCATTTCTAAATCTACCATAACCTATTACACATAATACTGGTAGGGTTATAAGAGTAGTTTTAATAGCCCCAGTAACCTAAAATTTTGTGTATGCCCAAGTATAATGGAAGTTGAAGGTATGCTATGACCACTTTCCCACAGTACTTAAGAACTAGTCATATACGTATTATATATAGTATTTAATGTAGACTTTGAAAAACCTCATTTAGTTCCTGCAAGTCTTAATATCTCGAAATGGTTGGTTGCCTTATCTTTGATTTTTTAATACCATTTGCAGATATGAACAGCTGCAAGCTGCAATTAATTGTAGTATTCTTTTGTAAAACACATTATTTCTATCAATCGACAATCCATACCTATGTATCTTACATGTAAGTAGATTCTGCACATCCAAATTATTTCTTATTGTATAAAATTCCCAAATTCAAGTTATTTTATCACACAGTAATTGCAGGATACTATATAACTGGTTCTTCATTTAAAACCTAACAACAAAGCACACAGCGTTTTGCCTCCCATGCAAACTTGCTGGATTCCCCCCATTACTGGCTGCTGTTGTGCACAAGGGTTAGGAGTGTGTACTCCACTCAGCAGCATTGTACCGGCCAAAAACAAACATGTGCTTGACTCTAGAACACATTGTCCCATGTAAAAGTTAATATAAATGGGAATCAACAAGCCCTGTTCGCACACAGTATATTAAAAAGTTCCCTGGTGAAGTGCCTCCTTCCAGATTTACAATCCACGAGATTGTGAAGAAATCTCAAACCACTTGTTCTGTGGCAAACAAAAAATGAAAGCGTCAATGTACAGTGTCAACAGAGGAAAAGTCAAGACATAGATGCATGTTTTGACTGTTCACCAATAAATCCATCCCCCAAATTAGAACAGATGGGAATTTTTAAGTCTTCTGCACATAGAGCAACTAAATTATTAAAACTAAAACTGAAAATGTGTACAAGTGTCCATGCTTTAAAACAAGGTGACCCAGTATCATGAATGGTTTCAAATCAGTGAATGAGTGATGACTGATTCACAGCTTCTGTTCTTTTCCAACGAGACGTAATTCCACATCGGTGGTCGTGTCAACACTCATAACAGGTACTGGGCCTCTGAAAATCCACATTGCATTTAAGAAATCCCTCATTAGATCAGAAAGTTGGAATTAGGTGTGCTGTCAGCATTAAACGTATAATAGGTTCAATATTCTACAAGCAGAGAGGTACCGAAATTACATTTTGATTCCATTTTATCACGAACTGACAGAAGAGAAATCATATGGGTGGTTTCAACAAGATTCCACTACTGTACATAGAGCTAAGTCCATGAATAAAATTAGGGAAGTGTTTGAAGACAGTGATTAGTGCTGGTGTAAGGGCCTCTCGCACTCCAGATCTAACAATCTGTGATGTTTACTTGTGGGGTAACCTGCAAGACAGTTTACAAGACAAATCCTCATACATTGGAAGAACTAAAACAAAATATTAGAAATGAAATAGGAAACATTACAGTGGCCTAACTTAATGTGTGTTTAAGTGTATTTTTGCAATATGCTTGTGTAGCTGAGGGTGGACGACATTTCCAGCATATTCTATAAGGTAAGAGTTACTTATGTTTTATGTGCAGAGTTTATGAAAGAGCAAGGCCGGCTGTGGCACACCCAATCGCACACAGGCAAAATGCCAATCAGCCATTAGGTTTTAAACGAAGAAGTGTGTATGTGTGTGCGTGTGCATGCGTGTGTGTGTATAAATTCACAGAGTAAATACTTATGATAGGCCATGATCGTAACATGCTGCTTAGTTATACAATAAAGGATTTAGTACTCTATGTGCACATTTTCTTGAGTGCTGTTTTATAGTGTAGTGCAGGCATGGGGGAAGAAGAGAGCTGACAAGCTCTTGTTTCTGCAGTGTGGTCAACCAAGAAAAACACAATTCAGCACAATAGTATGCAAGATAAGCAAATCTATTTGCAGCAAGTGTGAGATGCATGGACAAAGAGTAAACTGAACTCGATCCGATAAGCAGTTTTTTTTTTGTGCAATTTACTTCCTCCGTTAAGCAGGTGAAATGATGCTCAAATGAGTCCAGGGTCTACAGAGCTTAGGGCTACCCAACATTTGTCTTTCAGCATAAGGGAAAACCCCGAAAAAAAAAAATTATCCAGGTAACACACTAACCGAGATTTGAACTTGGACCTCTTGAACATGAGGCAGACACGCTACCATCTATGCTACCGAGGCGAGCCCCAATAAGCTGCATGCTTATATACTTACTATTTATGAAACACATAAGAGTAGAAAACAAATATTATGACAGCTATAAATATCATTAGCTTTGTGATTTTATGATTTCTGAGTCCAGTGCATCACTTTCATCGCTGGTATCCTCTGATGTGTTGATAATTTCATCAACTGCATTGTCAATTACATCTTAATTTCTCCAATATTGCATTTCCAGCTCTTGGACCTTCCTGCAGTATCCTTCCCACTCTGTTGTAGTTACAGAAGAGAATGCTTCTATAGCAAGTTTCTGCAGATTTATGGCTGACATCACCAGTAACGTGCCCTCTGAAAACATGTTTGCCCACGCCAGTTCAACTGCATTCAGATCACAGTTATACGGAGGAAGACGAATAATAGTGTGTCCCCTTTAGAGAGCTATAAAATCCACAATATAGATCTTTCTTTTAGATTTGTTGTAAACTCGTTAGCTAATAATTAACCTTGAAATTGCTCAAAATGAAATGGTGCAACTGTGAAAGCTTATCATATTGGCCACTAGATGTCAAGAGTGTATTGCGCATTTCATGTTTCAAAGTCGTCATCTGTGTTTATGGAATTAGGAGAAACCTACCGAATGAGGACTTGGGACCTGAGCACTCAAGGAAATGTGCAAGCATAGTATAACACTGAATTACCTTGACAAAGTTGTTATCCAGTTGAACTGCTTTTCTAGCATCATCTAATGCTTCTTTATACTGATGTAGCATCATGTAACATGCTGAGCGGTTCCCATAATAGGCAGCCGAGTCAGGGCATAGATCTGGAAAACAAAATTCTAAATAAATGCTTACAAAGTGGCATTTAACTCTATTTTATACATACTGCATAAAATGGCCCAAAACTCAAATGTCATACTTCAGTTATGTTCCTTTGTTTTTAAAAAATTTATACATATACATAAAGAAGTGTCTACGATAAGTTGAAGTGCTTAAGTACGAAAAGCAATCCCATTCAAAGAGTGATGAGCACTGTCAACTTCATTTACGTAATCAAGAAGAAAGTTTGTGGTGATTTATTAAACATTATTGTTCAAGGTAATGTTTAAAACATCTTGCTTATCCAAACTAATAGGCATCATTGACATTTTTTTGGAATAACTTTTTCAGACCCCCCCATCAACAGCAAGAAAGAGGGTAGGAAGACAAAATCAAATTTGCAGTGCCTCACACAATACCAAAACTTATTTGAGATGTTCCAATGCCAAATGAGGTTTCAATCATAGCAGCAATTAAAAAGATAGTAAGTAATCTTTAAATTAATTGGGAGTCGATTAATGACACAAAACAACACTTACTTTTGTGTCATTAATCGACTCCCAATTAATTTAATTTATACAACAACACTGTTTTCAACACTTCCATGAAAGGATTTAAGTAATCTTTATTTCTATTTCAATTACAAATTATTATACATTTACATTATTACTACATTGAGTTGCTGGTTACCCTTGGGCCCAATAGACTCAAACTCTGAGGTTGCCGAGCTAATGGGTCCCTATTGGCATCTTATCTAAATTAACTTCATCTTCATTTTCATAACATTTATTTATCTTCCTCAACCATTTGGCTCTTACTTTGCCCAAAAAGTTCAATTTCAATTAAGTTTTTCCTACTTTTTACACTCATCTTCATTGCTTGAATTTATTTTGGTAGCCTTGCCCATTTTCTTTTACCTATCTTCTCCCTAAGCAACCTAGTTTCTTTACATTCTAAAAGCAAATGCCATTCTATCCTTTTGGTGACAATGGGCATTTCTCCAGATCCCTCCTTCCCAAACCCTTCAGTTTCACTACCCCTGTTCTGGCCCATGCAAAGCCTTATCTTGCTGCTTTATCACAAATGTCAATGTATTTTTCCCTGTTCCACATCACTTTCATCTCTATTTCAAGTTGAAGCTTTCTAACATTTCTTGCCTTTCAATATCTTCTGTTCTTAACCTAAGTTCTTTCCAAAGTCCACTTTGCAATAATTCCCAGTTTTCCCAATTGACACCCAACCCTATTTTTAACATCATTTCCGTTATCTTATTTAGCCACGAATCTTTCTGATTTAGTCTTTCCTGTACTATCAAGCATTGACGTAGAATATTCTGCTCATCTAAACTCCTAATTCTCGTCCAATAATTTAACACCCTTTCCACCATTATCCCTCTAGTTCCCAGTCTTCCCAATTCTGCTTGTGCTACTCCATTTGAAGCTCATGGTAAGCCCAAAACTTGTTTTGCAGAAGTTTCTATGTATCACATTCATATTTGCACACCCCTACTCCAAACCCCATATCTCTATCCTATACAGCAATTAAAAAGATATGTAATACAGAAAGAGGAGCAGAAGAAGAATAGATGCTTAAGATTGAAATCAGTATTTCAGTTCACTAATACTTGAAACAATCCCATTAAAATATTCTGAAAATTGTTCAGTTTTAGAAGCTATTATAAAGACAATTTATAAATACTCAAAGGTGATTGGATAGTTTTCCTATATGGAAATAATTTGTTATAAAAAAGAAAGCAAAAAATAATGGAAATTAATAAGATTTTCAGAAACTCAGCTTAGAAGAAAAAATGTTCCATATGTTTGGTACATCTTATACAAGTACGTTCAGCATCACAAAATGGTTGTTAAATTTACCATAAACATTTCAATAACAAATGACAGGCTGGTCCCGTTATCAGTCAGTAGAGCAATGCTTGCTGTGTGAGGGGTCCTGAGTTGATTCCAGAATGGGGGGTTAGGAATTTTCTCTAGCCAAGATCATTCCCTATCCTCCCTAAAATAGGAAAGTATGAATGACTGTGAATGTTTTTGATCTATGTATAATTTAAAGAAAATCCAATAAACTGTATAAGTTTTAATACCACTGCCAGTATTGCAGTATATTCTAAAGCCTGCTAATATAACCATTTCATCTAAGTGGAATTAAAAAAGAAAAATCCAAAACAGTATAATTATGGTAATTGCACATATGAAACAGATATGTAAGGTAGAGCAGCTGTATCTCCAAAAAGTCCCTAGAAGTGGCAATGATTCCAGTAGGTGAGCCGTCCAGTCATCACATGCATAAACCTGTATGCACGTTGTTGGTTACAGATGGGTAAAGTACTGTATGGGATCAAGCTCTGACTAGTTGTTGGATGCGGGAAGTCTGGTGTAGCAATGCTTGCATGAACAGAAATCAAGTGAGACTGTTATTGTTACTTACATGAGTAAAGCAGATGATTCAGATTGCATTACAGAGCTTCCCCAATCCCCTTAAGAGTAGCGCACACACATCAGACCACCTAACACTCCCACTGAGCTGGATGGGACTCACTTCTAAGCTACTTTAAATGCAGGGACTAAGTGCAGCTACTCTATCAAGATTTGTAGCTGCATTTTGTTCCAGAAAAAGATGTACTTTTGATACACACAAATGTAGCTATGAGAAGATTATTTCCTGAAACTTTTAAAGTTACCATAGAAAATTTCAAGAAAATATGCATAAAAATAAATGTATCAATACAAACAGTATTGAAGTAGATATGGGATAAGCAGCACATTGAACAAATGCCACTCCCATTATTGCTCTGTACTGTGTGAAAACAGAGACAAAGAATGCAACAGCTGTGCCTCAACCCTTGGCCATTAAGCGGTCATGCCAGGAGATTGAGTTTTTAGTACTTCCCAGTTACCTTAATGGAACTCTGCTGATCAGACAACATCCCAAAGTACAAATATAATTTTTAAAGTAAATTCTCTTTTGCTGTAATGAAAGGACACGTTATATTACATAATGCATAATGTTTTATACGTAACCCAGTTCTAAATAACTTACATTTATAGATAAATTTTTGTAAGTCTCAGAAAAAATATAATTTAGAAACGTGTTAATAGAGCCTTAATTATACATAACAAATTTAGGTATAATTTGCTGTTATAAGTATTAAACTTCATAAAATATAACCGAGTTTTATGAAATTAAAAGAGTATACAATATGCACAATCTTAAAGAAACTCTTGAGGCATATTTTCCTTATCTCTGTTGATAAAGATACAAACTGAGCGGGTGGCTTTCATCTGTGAAAAGAAAAGGCAAAAACATTTGCTGATAGAGCCAGCAACTTTTGGCACAACAATGTCGCAAAAACAAACAAGAAGTGCAGATAAAAATTTGCGGTATCTGGTGTTTACTATTGAACAGTGGTTTTGTCTTTCAGTTCTCAGTGGATTTTAATCAACCATGGAGAACAGGAAAAGGAAATATTATACACTAGATCAGAAAGTAAAATTCATACAAGAGGTTTATTAATCCACACAAAGCCAAAAACTGAAACTGCTTCAGATTTATGAACTGCTTATACCACACTTTCTAGTCATCGTAACAGAAATGCTATTTTGGACAAGTTTTTAAAATTGAGAGAAAAATCAACAAAATGGTGCTGTCGGCAGGAATTTAGATATGCTGATTTGGAAATGGCCATTGCATGAAAAGTGGGTAATATTTGCAACAGCTTATACCTTCATTAGACATATCTCCACACCAGAAATGAGAGAACGATAATTTTCTTAAAGCTGTTAGCAATAAATTGTTAGGACTGGGTTATTCTGCAACTCAAAATATATGTTCATGAGGAAATAGATTACAGGTATGGAAAAATGACTGGTTCTGCAGAAAATCGCGACGATTTCACTTAGGCCAAAACAGCCCTCACATATTAACTTCTGCATTTCCTAGCTTCAAGCACGTTGTTTTCCTTCAGCCTGTAAAACCAATATCAGGTTCTGAAATGGCCGATATAACAAAAAAGGTTGTGAAAATGATTGTAGAAAGTGGCTTCAAAGTACTGTGTTTCATTTTAGATAGCAAAGTAAATCAGAACATGTTTTTCATTTTAAGTATGGAATCTAAAAATGAATGTACATTCTTTATGCCTGCAATTGATCATGATGTTTACTTTATGTACGATACTGTCCATTTGCTGAAAAACTTAAGAAATAATTGGCTAAATCAAAAGGATTTAAATAAGACATTTTCATTCCCTGATTTTGAAGTTCTCAGTAAACCTTTCAGTACAAATCCAATAAAAAAAAGTGGAATTCAATCATATGAGAACTGCATACAAGAATGGCAGAGAGAGCATTGTAAAAAAAGGTTACAAATTAAACTACAAGACTTTATACCCAACTAATATTGAAAAACAAGTATCCCTTGCTTTAAATGTTTTCCATGAAAGCACTAGGGCATTAATGGCTATTCATGGAGATAACGAGAAAGCTGATCTTCATATATGGAAATGTTGGTCCATTGTAAATATGAAGAATTCTGTTTGCGGTGCATGCAGAAATAATGAATTCAGATATCCATTTGACTCTATGGAATATATGAGATTGCAGTTTCTTAAACATTTCATTATCTGAGTAAAAGATCGGATGAAATTTGGTGAGCAACTTAAAGGGGAATCACTAACAAATGACACTAGCTAAGCTTTAATACAAAGTACAAAATGTCAAATATTATTAGAGTCTCTCTACTTTAAATGTGAAATATGTGCTGTGTGGAAAATTTCAAATTGTTAAGTTAGAAAAAATGTTCAGTATGTATAGGCAATTTAGTGGTTGAAACTTCAAAACTGGCGTGATTAAATAATTGATGCAGAGAAAAAAATTAGACCAAAAACCATGCTTGGAATAAAATCTGCACAATATTGTATGCTCTTTCTGGACCTGGATTTAATTAATGGCAGTAATGAAATGAAAGTCAGAAGAAATTGACAATACCACAGTTGTAGGTTATTTTAGAGATAATGATTGTGGTGTGGTACAAGAAATTGGTAAATCAGCCCTGTTATGTTTGTGGTTATGCAGCATTTAAAACTGCCATAAAAATAAAGTGCGATCATTGCACAGAACTATTTAAAAGGGAAACCGTCAGCAATGTATACTCTGAAGTAGCCAAGAGAAGAGGATTGTTGGTCCCAACTGCATTCATTATTAGTGTGGGGGAAATAGCATTTAGAATAATGAGTATACTTTATCTGAATGGTATGAACATGCATTCTTTCAAGAATGCGACAAATAACATACACTTTTGTGTAGACAGTAAAAAATGTGTGTGAAAATGGAGAACTAAATTCAATCATAATGAGAAAATGTCTGCAGAAATGACATACGTAAAATTAGACAAAATTGTGTGTGTGCTGTATAATATTTTGTTAAACTATAAACAGAATGATTCATTATCAATGCAGAAGAAAGGAACATCAAGAAAACTAAAAACACAACAAAATTAACAAGGTACATGAGTAGATGTTTTAATAATATTTAACCTAAACCTCATTTTGATAGGACTTGTCATGATGAACTCCATGCTATGTGATGGCCTTTCTACATCACTACGCCCTCCACCAACTTTCCCGCCTGTATACAGTCTGCCGTGAAATGGCACTTTTCACATGGTTCCAGGAGATACAGGCTCAGCTCTACCACTGACAACTTGCTGAAAGCAAAAGAGACAGATTTAGCTAAAATATGAACTTCACGTTTGATTTCAAAGCTTTATCAAAACATCTATAACAGATGAGACTGGCCCATTCCACAATCTCCTTCCCAGAAAGACAGCTGGAAAGGGTGACCCATGCCATGGAGGGAAGGAAAGCAAAATTCATGTAACAGTTCTACTTGATGGATCAAAGTTCTCCTATTTGTGATAGGAAAATCAGAGAACCCAAGGTGTTTTTAAAGAGTGAAAACAAAACCTAAGGAATATGAATCCAATAGGAAGTCTTGGATGACAATGATTTTATTGAAGCAGTGGTTAAAGAAACTGGACATCAGAATTAAAAAGAAACAGAAGATCCTCCTTTTTATGGACCAATGTACAGCTCATCCACATGAAATATTGGAGAATGTTCGAGTGGAATTTTTCCTTCCCAACTGTACCAGTTGCCAGACACTGTACCAGCCACTTGATTTGAACATCAGTGCAAATTTAAAAGCTCATTATAGAAAAATGCTGGTACTACATTTAATAACTGACACGGGAAATGAAAATCTTTCTATTAACTTACTACAAGTCATGGAATTTCCACTGCCTGGAAACAGGTGTGACCGTCCTCAACCAAACAGTTTCTTTAAATCTGGTATCTAACAGGAAGAAGCTGCCTCTAATGCTGGTGATGGTACCAATAGTAATGAAGTTGTGCATAAACAAGCTAGCTCTACTGGAGAGTGCCAATTTCGATGCCTTTGAGCATTTTGATGACAATTTAGCTGTGTGTGGGGAAATGCAGGTTGAGATCATTGCCTCTGTGTCTAAAACATGGTGGTAATCAAGAAAGCGGCTCAGCTTCAAGCAATACTAACAATAATGTGGATGATGACTCAAATCTTGAAATACCTTAAGTGAATGAACATTAAGTACAATAAATGTGTGTAGGCATTAAATCAGTACAAAAAATTGTAGTGAAAAGGCTGTAAGTTCAAGTTCATTAACCCTTTCCAATGCCTAGTGTAGTAAAGAGAGTGAAAAAATGAATGACCTGTTGCGCACAGCATAGAACGTAGTAAACCCCAGTTTTTATGAGCTGTGTTGATGTAACTTTTCTCCTGCTGCAATGTTAAGTGTTTTTGTTCATGCCAGAATATAACAAACCATAAATAACACTAAGAAATTAATGCAGCTGCATAAGCAGTTTTCCGATGCATTTATAGCTACATCAGTACCATGAGGCTGTTTCAAGTACATCACAAGCTAGAAAACACTGTAGTGAGAAGATATTGGTAACAGAAGAGGAAATACTTGCAGCAGTTTATGAGAAATTACATTGCGAAAGTAGTTCTGACGAATCTTGGGTTTGGCAAGTTAGAGGAAGACAATGGTGGCAGTGAAAGTGCCGAGGAATAGGTAGCAGACCATGGGCCTAAAATACATGAAAAACAAACAAAAACTAAAGTAGTACCTGCACAGTGGACCTCCAATTTGACTTCCAATAAGTTAGAAGCATTTTTATCCCCTACAGGTGCCAATCATGCTATTCCTCCAGGAAGTCCAGAAATAGATTACTTTGAACTTTTTATATATTCCAATTTTTGTGGCAAAATTGCCGAGGAAACCAATAGGTATGCAGCATAGATTCAAGGTAAAAAGTCAGATCCCAAATGGGAAGAAACAAATACAAGGGAAATACAGACCTATTTAGGTATTTTGATATATATGGGATGGTGAATCTTCCTGAAATTTGAGATTACTTTTGGGAGGAGGGGGGGCGCTGTGCATTTGTCCAATTGTAAGACAAGCAAGACTTTGCTCCACGTATACCTTCATCTAATCTCTGTTTCATATAAACCTGCCCAGCTGAACTGTATCACTCCGCGTTCAACAACCCTCCCCCTCGCCTAATTGGCTAATGCTTTCGCGTCATAGGCCATAGGCGGTGCCTCCCCCATCACATTTAAACCTGCAGTAAATGTCATAATAATTGCCGGGAAGATAAATAAAATCAACAAAAATCATACAAATAAGGATATGAAGGCATGCAAAAATACAAGTTTATAATGAACTCAGCAAATTGAAACAGAATGACTGAGCAATTAAACTGAAAGAGTTTATTTATAATGAAAGGCCTTTGGCCTTTTCCACTGGGATTTTTTAAACCTGCACACATACCTTTCAAAAATGCTTGTCTTTCAGTCTTAAAAGTCGTGTCACACCATACTTTACTTTTCGTGTGTTCTTCGTGTATATTTATCGATTTGTATCTCGGTGCACTGTGGTTGTCCTTAAATAACGTCTTCGCCACACAGCAATATCACCTCTGTCTTTTAGCACATTTTTCTTGCCTCTTTTTTCATTCACAAATCCCAGCTGTATAAGCAATCTGCTGAAATTTGGTAAATCTGCATCCTCATTTACAGCAGACGAAATGTTACTTATGTTAGGGAGTTTGTTTCTAAAGAAAAACTACACACATGACGACGCACAACACTTTTCACGTATTTTTTCCGAGCACGCACTTTTGTTTATTCCTGCTTTTGCTTGGAGTGGTAAGTTTTCCTGTTTCCTCAATTTCATGCCGCGATGTTCCTACAGATCTAACACTCACACCTGTAACTTCAGAGCAAAGCTGTTCGACTTCTCTCACTGACAAGACGGATTCTTCTCTGTGAGTGCATTAAACACATGCAACACAATTCTTTTTTCGCCTGTTTGTAAATAATTATCCTTGCAATACTTCAGCGAAAAACTGGCGGTAGACTCTGCCATTATACATATAATAAGTACATGCGCAATAAACGATCAATAAAATAATTTAGCTCTCACACTCTCGAATGGCGATGCATGACTAATCCAGTTCAAAGCAAGGTCAGTGACAAAAGTCATATAAAAAAATGTCACCACTACCACTAAATCACGTGCTATCGTGCCATGTGCTTGAGAGCAAAGGAACCTCCTCTTTAATTCGTTTAAGAATTAACATGCATTTCAGATAAATCAACTCTGTTGCGTAATATATTTAATTAAAACAGTTACGAAAATATAAATTTGACAATTCTCTTCCAACATATGATATATCACCATGTTAAATAACGAACTAATTTTTATCGCACGACAGTCATTACCACAACAACAACCAATGAGAGGTGATTAGGTCACGTGACCGTTAAGAGATACTGGGCAAGCTTACGTGAAACAAGGTATAAATGATGTATCTGCTAAGCCACAATTAGGGGCAGATTCTTATGATTATCTGTATAAGGCATGACCTGCTTTAGACATAATCAGAAAGTTTGCAAATATCTACAAACCAAATCACAATCTTTCTGTTGATAAAGCAATGATAGGCTTTAAAGGGTGCTTCTTTCTAAAACAATATATGCCCGCTAAACCAACAAAATGGGGGACAAAGGCATGGGGTATTGCAGACAGTAAAAGTGGGTATTTGACATGTAAAATTTATCTGGGGGAAAAAGAAGGCAAGAAACAGTGATCTACTTGGGGAACAGGTTCTTTTAACATGTGCGAAAAATACAAGGGATTGTGGCATGTCTATTTTGATCTTTTTACTTCCATATGGCTAGTGAAATTGCTTCTGGATAAGGCAATATATGCGTGTTGTACAAGTGTTGGAGGACTGGCCAAAACAGTTTTCAAAGCCAAAACAATTAAAACTGAAAAGGGGTGAATCTTGCAAACTGCAACATAAAGATGTAACTGCAGTTGTTTGGTGTAACAGGGACATTCTTTTATTATCTACTAACTCTGATCCCAGAACAGCTGGAGGGGTAGAAAGGAAGAGTGGCAAGGGAAAAGAGAAAATTAAAATACAGTGCCCTAATGCAGTGATAAATTACACTCATAATATGGCAGGGATTGACCTCGCGGACAAGAAGGGAGTATTATGGTGTCAGCCGGGCTTAAAAAAAAAGTGGCAATATTTTTTCCATTTCGTCGTGAATATTGCTACTGTTAATAGCTTTATAACATAAAATTCCAAACAGACCTGCTTCTACATCTCATAGCAATAGACTTCTTTAATACAAGCAGACTTCAGTGCAACAGCTAATTGCAGACTTTACGTCAGGTAAGCGAGTGGGGTTTCAGAGATTTCAGCATAGCCTACCTTCTGCCACCCCTGTCCCTAGTTCTCTTCACACCCTCATAAAAATATCAGGCTGGGTGAAATCATGTGTTCAGTGCATTATGAAATAAAGGAAAACACAATCAGGTTACAGTGTGCAGTCTCAATACAAGTGCAAATAGTGTGATATTGCCTTGGATACTTCATCAGTTATCACCAGTGGAAATTCAAAACTAAAACAAGGGTGTACATTCTAAACCATTAACTTTAAGTGTATACAGAACACCTTTATTTACAATGGAATAGTGTATATAACATTTTACGGACAATCTGCAATATGTTCATGCAATAATGGCAGGGATGGAAAGTACCATAAAAGTGTTACAAAAATTATTGTAATTTTATTTAGCTGACTTAAGGACATTTTAGCCCGGTTTTTAACATTGCAAAGTAAAAAAATGTACATCAAGTTGGTATAAAAATGTTAAAAAGAGGTGCACATATATGTTTGCCTACAAAGGGGTTGAACTTTTCAATAACAAAACGTTGAAATTAAATTTATATGTTAATCACTGCAAACCAATTTATATAATCTATTCATTAAGCAATTTAATTTTGCCAGTTGATTTCTAGTGGACAACACAGCACTGGGGCAGGTTTTCTCCAGGATCTCCTGTTTCCCCCTCCATCTGATTCTACCTGTGCTCCATCTTCATCTCATGCATCATCAGTGTCACCGCCTGCAGTGCCATATGTAGTAAAAGCTGGCGTTAAACACTATACATTTCATTTCAGGCCAAATTAACTGATTTCTTTAAAGCAGAACCAAGTTCAAAATAATGCTTTCTTCATACATATCTGTTATTTGTAAAATTTTACACATGTAGGTGCACTGTATTGCAGCCCTCCTTTTTTTTTTTAATGAAGTATCAAATTATCATTTGCAATTCTGAGTTACAACGAATCTTCCCTCTTCTCCATATGCCCAAGTCAGGTTCAACTATAATTCTTGGACTACATGGTGTTCATTTTTATCTGTAATTGACAGCGCAAAATTTGACATCCTCAATAGCATCACTGATGGAGCGAGTATACATACTGTGACTTTGTGGGTTCGTGAAATGAAAAGTCCAATTTCACCACTCAAAAATGTTCTTTATTTCCACCGACTTACAGTTAAACACTTGCCAATTACACAAAATTACGTAATGCACACAATTACGATTCACCAGTTCGTCCGTTACCGTCCCAATGCACGTACACAGTCTTCTCGTTCCTTAACACGGCGCTCCTTCGCTAGCACGTCAAACACTGACTAACTCGACGTGCTGCTTATATAGGGCCAGCGGGTCGATCGGAAGGTTCCAGATTAGAGGAAATATCCTGTAAGTTCGAGAACACAGGTGGAACAGAAACAGACGGCACAATGATGTTTTTTCTCCCAGCCACCGCCTGTCACCACTGTAAGACAAACGAGGGGGAGCGTGGCTAACACGGACCTCCCCTGCTTTCCGCTCTCAGCTGCTTCTATAGGGTGTTCCAACGCTCGGGTGACAATACGATTACCCTAGCAGCCTGAGATCGAATTTGATATGCTGACAGCAGCTTTGAAACCTGCCTCTACCGGCAGATAAATATACTATTTAAGAGATGGGTTGTACCCACGTAGTATAAAGGTGTGTAATTTCGCCTGGTGCATAGATATGATAACTGTTTTAATTTGTTTTAATGAATTTGAACACTATAAATGACATAAATTGAACACTATAAATGACAAATACAAACAATATCTTGCAATTTAGTGTTTCTCTGAAGATATACAACATAATATACTTTAATAAAGGAATACCAAATTAATATCAGTATGTCTCAAAACATTTTAGTAAAGAAACAGATTCTTTCAATAGTGCACATCATATAAAATGATGAACGAATAAATGAATGAAACAGGTAATATGATTAATTAACTTTAAAGAGAGTCGATTAAAGACACTAGACAACACTTTTAAATTTTTCCGGAACATGTTTCTGAGGCTTTGCCTCTATCATCGGCCGGCTCTCGACTGGTTCTCGTTGGTGTAGCTGACGATATTTTGTCACAGGTCTCCTCAGGTGGCGGTTCAAGGAACTTGCTGAACAAATCTTTCTGGGGGATGTCGAAATTGAATACTTTGTTCCTATTTTTTGAAATGAAGATTTGTTCCCATGTGGATAGTTCTTGTTTTCCTGATGTATGTTTTAGTAGTTTTGGTTCTGGATTTATGTTGTGGTTTTTTTCCCAAAAATGTGTGGCAACTGCTGATTTTTCTAATTGTTTATATTTTATGTTTCTAAAGTGTTCCTTTGCTCTTGTTTCTAAATTTCTTTTTGTTTTTCCAATATCCAGGGTCCCTAGAGTTACCCGACATTCGTCTTCAAAGGATAAGGGAAAACCCTGTACAGAATCTTATCCAGGTAACTTATCCTTAGTGACATTCAAACTTGCGACCTCTTGACTGATGCACACAGGCACGAAACAGAGGTAAATTAACCGAATATGAGCTGCTTCTATACATTTATCAAAACAATGAAACCAATAATTGTTAAAATTTAACTTCTGTGAACAGCTTTATGGAAATTGAATAACAAGGAATAGCTGAACACAAATAAGTAAATAAGTAAAGCTGATGTAAAAAACTGAAGCTGCTGACAGTGAAGTAAACTAGGTTATTAATAATAACTAAACACTAGTAACACAACTTCACTTATCTTATTTAAATCCGAGGACCGGTTTCAAAGCAAACATCTGCTTTATCCTCAGCCACTCAGCTTGACACTCACCCACTTACTGACTGACTGACCTTGACCACTACCGGAGTGGAAGAATAGCTCCTTATCTAACTGCCATCTACCGGGGACAACACAAACTTATTAATAATGTCTATTGGAGGGATATCAAAATTCATTACGCGATCCTTATTTTTCAAAATAAATATCTTCTCCCAAACCATTAAATCTATCGGTTCCTTCAATTGTTTCAATAATTTAACTTCTGGATTTACTTCATGATTATATGACAAAAAATGATCAGCCACTGCCGATTTCTCGGTCTGTCTATATTTAATATTTCTAAAATGTTCTTTCGCTCTGGTTTCTAAATTACGCTTGGTTCTGCCAATATAGATCTTGTCGCATTCTAAACAGTTAACTTGATAAATACCAGATTTTTTGTTGTCTGAAATGTTGTCTTTTTTTAGAAAACTGTAGCAAATTCTTTATACTGTAATTATGAGGTGCTAGTATTATACCCACTTCTTTGAAAATTTTTTGGAACTTTTTATTTGCCCATGGATGATAAGTAAATTTTTTGAAAATATAATCCTTTTTTACTTTTTTAAGAGTGGAAACATCATTAACATTTTTTTGATATTTAAATTTTTCAATTCTTCCGATTATAAAATCTTTATTAAAGCTGTTAATTAAAGCAGTGTTTATAATATGTTTATATTCCGCATTAAATTCTTCTTCATTTAGAGGTATGTTTATCAATCTGTAAATCAAACTATTAAAAACAGCAAATTTGTGTGATATAGGGTTAAAACTTTTATTTTTGATATAATTATCCGTGTGAGTTGACTTTCTATAGATGCCAAAACTTAATTTATTGTTATTTTTCATTATTTTTAGATCTAGAAAGGGGATGTAGCCATTGTTTTCAATTTCTATTGTGAACTTGATAGCTTTATCCTGTGAATTTAGAATATTTAAAGCCTCATCTATATATCTCTCAGGAACTATGGCAAAAATGTCATCTACGTATCTATACCATATTTTAAAAATTGAAGGAAAAGCTTTAGTGACTTCTATTTCAAAAAAACTCATAAATAGATCAGCAAGAAAGGGTGAAAGGGGATTACCCATAGCTACTCCTGAAATTTGTTGAAAAACATTTCCATTGAAAGTAAAGAAATTTTGATCTAAACACAGATTAGTAAGTTTCATAAAATCCTCTATTGACTCCCCGGATTTAAATAAGATAAGTGAAGTTGTGTTACTAGTGTTTAGTTATTATTAATAAGTAAAGCTGAACCAATGTCGCAAATTAACTATCAGCGCTTCTTTAATGAATAAATTAACATGACTGCTACTGAGAGCAGTCTTTTACTCTTTTCAACATATGCTCATATGCATCTTGCAGCATTGCAGGTGTAACTGGTCATCTCATACATATATGATATAATAAAATAAGAGCGAAAGTTTCCAATCATACCGAGTGCAAGCAAATAGAATCAGATGGTAAGCTACTTAAGAGACCCAATAGAGATAGCAGAAGCTTTCCATAACTTATATAAATATTAAGAATAGGGCAGTTAATAATAAACAAAGTAACAGTGGAGTACAAAACCTAAAATTGATAATACTAATACACTATTCTTAAATCCAACTGATACACAAGAGATAATAATTGACTCATTAAATCCTAGCACATCTACAGGACTTGATGGTATAACAAGTAATATCCTGAAAGTATGTAAGCACTGTATAGCACAGTCATTAGTAGATATCATAAACGCTTCCATGTCAGAAGGTATGTTCCCCTCTTGCCTAAAGAAGGGTGAGATAACACCTGTATTTAAAAAAGACAATACCGAAGAAATTTATAATTACCGGCCAATTACAATTACGTCAGCAGTATCCCAAGCTTTTGAAAAAGTATTTTAAATAGATTAAGTTTCATCAAGAAACAAAATATTATATGATAGGCAATATGGCTTTCAAAAAAAAAAATATATATATATATCCACAAGAGATGCAATAACCAAAACATTTAATATCAAATAAACTGAATAACAAGGAGAAAGTCACAAGACTTTTTCTTGATCTTTCAAAAGCTTTTGAGTGTGTGGATCATAAGTTAATAAAGAAACTTGAAGCATACAGTATCAGAGGAATAGCAGGTAAATGGGTAATATCTTATTTTTGATGGATAGAATCAACATGAAATATTCAATGCCATGGCCGGGATTTGAACCACGGATCTCCTGGTTTCCATCCAGTCGCTCTAACCCATTGAGCTACCATGGTCAACGTGCCGTCCTGACATCAAATTCTCCAATTGACTCATTTTCCCGGTAGACCACTAAGGGCTCTCGCATCCAAGATACACTGTTTGTGGCGGCTTACTATCGTAAGTACTTGAGTCCCAGGCTTCATCATTTAACTCTTATTATTTTAGTTAATTGATGGAAATTAATCATTTCTTCACACTAGCCGTATATAGGCTAAGGTTTTTGATGGATAGTCAAGATGAAAAATTCAAAGCCATGGCCAGGATTTGAACCACGGATCTCCTGGTTTCCATCCAGTCACTCTAACCCATTGAGCTACCATGGTCAACGTGCCGTCCTGACATCAAATTCTCCATTTGACTCATATTTTCCTGGTAGACCACTAGGGGCTCTCGCATCCAAGATACACCATTTGTGGCGACTTACTATCATAAGTACTGGAGTTCCAGGCTTCATCATTTAACTCTTATTATTTTAGTTAATTGATGGAATAATCATTTCTTCACACTAGACGTATATAGGATAAGGGTTTTGATAGATAGTCAACATGAAAAATTTATTGACCATGGTAGCTCAATGGGTTAGAGCGACTGGACAGAAACCAGGAGATCCGTGGTTCAAATACCGACCATGGCATTGAATTTTTTATGTTGACTCTATCCATCAAAAACCTTAGCCTATAAATGGCTAGTGTGAAGAAATGATTAATTTCCACCAATTAACTAAAATATCTTATTTGTTCGACAGGAAACAAAGTACCAAAATTAGGTCGACTGATAGTAAAGGTTACACAAAACAACATTTATCATTGTTACAAACTAATGAACATGGAGTCCCTCAAGGTTCAATTCTAGGTCCCATACTGTTCTAATTACACGTAAATGACTTGCCTGAACATCTAACAACTAAAGGCACTGATATCACATTATATGCAGACAACACCACTTATTTCAGCAGAAAATGAAGAGCAGTTAAATAGCAAATGTATGGAGGTGTTACTAAGTCTGGAAAAATACTTTTATACTCACAATCTTACCCCAAATATTAATAAAACAAATTATAGGAGATATATAGGCAGGAGCTATATCTATAATGGACTGTATTTGAACATACGAAGAGGAAAATATATTTAGAGTGCAAAACACAAAATTCTTAGGCATTAACATTGATGATATTCTGTCCTGGAAAAATCACATTTTGACTGTTTACTCTAAACTTAACAAGACTGTGTTTTTGTTATGTCAACTAGTTAACATTTTACTTCCTCAAGCAATTCATAACATATATTTTTCTTTATGTCATTCACATCTGGAATATGGGGCTATGTTATAGGGTTTTGCTGGTAAGACCTTTTGCACACCTATTTTCAATCCAAAAGATGTCTATGAGTTTTAGCTAAGCTGCCACAATCTGAGTCATGTAGATCATACTTTAAGAAACTCAAAATCTTACCCCTCTTTTGCATATACGTAAATTATGTTTTGTATGTAAAAAAACATTCAACAATATCCCCTTGCCTAAATAAAGATATACACAAACACCACACTCGCAGACAAAATGACTTTTCTTCAAACATATAGGGGCCAGTTTGGAAATAAAAATATTATTTATGCTGGATCAAAATACTTCAACATATTACCAAACAGACTGAAGTCAGCAATAGACAGAAATACTTTTAAAAACAGAGCTCAAAATTTATTTGTTAACCCATTGATTTAATAATGAAGACGAGTTTCTTAACCATATTGGAAATTAATCACATTTTAAGCATAGTTAAGTTTTTGACACATGCACAGATATACATTATGAATATTTAGGTTAATTTTATAAACTTTTATTTTTTATCACATGACTGATGTGGTCTTAAGAACAATTCTCTATATATGTATAGTGTTATTTTATACTGTAATTATTTTGTATTATATACTGATGTGATCTATGTAACACTGTTTTCGTGTATACTATAAGACTGAAAATAAAATAAACATGATTAGCTGCTGCAGTTGCTCCAAAGTCTCGGGTCGCCTCGAATAAACCCAATTTAATGGGAGTAAGATCTAGAGATCTTGGTGGCCACATAGAAGGAATGCTAATGGATCTGTTGCGGAGAAAACATGATAATTCAGGTTATTAATGCTGAGCATATTCCTGAAATTATAATCTGGAAATTTGCTGTCTTACTTCCCAGGAAAATGTCTTTCAAGGAAAGCAATTGTATCACTGGTGGTATGTGCAGAAGCACCATCCTGCTGGAACCAGCCACTGGATTTTTCATTTTCATCCAGTTGGTCAATAAACTCAAGATAAAATTTCCTCCCTATATCGCCGAACATTTGGTCTTCCTTCAAAGAAAATGTTGACACTACCTTTGAAGAAAACCCGAACTTCAAGTTTATCAAGATACTTACAAAGACACACCTATCACCTTCAAGGAGTTCACCAAACCAACATCTATTAGTCGACAACAGCTGATGATGTTAGAAAGATCCTAACGAAACGCGTCCTAGTTAAATACTAGCAATAAGTGGAGCATTGAGTACTTGTTTGACTCAAAATTATATTAAAGGTAAAAGTGTTTGGATTCTTCATTTATATAGTGGAAAACGTCACTGGCTAATTCTCATTCTAAAAGTCTCACATAAAAACTTCCAGCTTCAAAGTTGGCAAGGAAATAATGAAACTATTTTTTATCTATGCACAGAACATCTCCAGAACCAAGGTATCCATGAATTAATACTTTAACGCAAATGTTTTCAGCATGCAAGGCACACAAACCAGGCAAGGCTCACACAGCCAGCAAACCTGGTTCTTGTGTCTTGATAGAAACTAGATGCGGTATGACAGTTCCAGGGGTGATTGTGGATCATACTTCAGTGGTTTTCAGTTTCTAGGTTTCGGGAATCTGACGCATATGTGAGTTTTACAAGTTCTCTGGTAATCATATGGATTGCAGTTAAGCAATCAAAGCACAATGTAGTCCGCCTTGGTAGCATAGATGGTAGCATGTCTGTCTCACGTTCATGAGGTCCCGAGTTAAATTCTGGTCCGGGTGAGTTACCTGGATAAGGTTTTTTTCCAGGTTTTCCCTTATTCAAGACGAATGTTGGGTAACTAAGCTACATGGACCCTGGACTCATTTGAGCATCATTTTACCCAATTACTTAACATTGGAGGATGTAAATTACAAAAAGGCACAATGTATTCCAGAAAAAAAGGATGAAATTAGAAGTGGCAAGCAAAAGAATTCTTATGATGTTTGTTTACTTAAAGGTAAAGAACCCTGGATGCAGCAACTTATTCATTGCTACTGAACTTCTTAAGACTGGCATGAGTTTTTTTTAGATTAACAAAAGAATGTACGAAAGGTGCTATCTTACACCTCAGAAGAGAAGACAAATGGAACATGCGTACAAAATTAGCAGGGAGGTGAAATATAGTCATTTTGTATGCAGTGCTATACAATGCAAATTTCATGAATTTCTATTTTACAATTTTCTTACAATTCTGTCAATGAAGATAAAGATCAATGAAGAAGACTCAGCAAATTTTAAGTATTTAGCCTTTTATCACATAGTGAAGGAAATGGGATTTGATTTTGAAAAGAGAGGAAATCACTTATGTTTGAGAGACATAGCATGGTCATAAATTCATAAATATTCATAAGAAATATGAAAGAAAACTGTTCAATTTAGACCACCTTTGAAGAGAACCTTAACTTCAAGTTCATAAAGATACCGAAAGATGACCCTATCGCCTCCAAGGATTTCACCAAATCAATATTCAATAGTTCACATCAGCTGAGGCTGTTAGAAAGGTCCTAACGAAACACGTTCTAGGTAAACTCTAGCAATAAATGGAACATTGAGTGCTAGTTTGACTCAAAATTATATTAATTTTGTGCTTCATTGTATCACAGTCCTTATTCGTAGGAAATTTATTCAAGTTGCTCAATACCAGATAGACTGAATTCTTCACAGAGTACGTTTAGGACACATGTCTTGCTTTTCTATAAGCTTTCCTGTTTGCTGTAGTCTTTTTTTATTTAAAACCCTGTTCTCTCACCTTTTTTGTATAAGCATGACTTACTGCCCTGAATGCTAATACTTGCTCTTAAAATAATAATTCTTCTAACAACACATTTGTTAAAGTCATCTAAATCTATTGTTTCAGAAGGATGTGTTTTTTACCTGGAGTTCCAAAGATGTGCTCCAATTTTCATTTTGCTGAAGATGAAGAAAATACTCCAAAATAATCCAGGGTTTGAAAAAATGAAAAACATGTCCTTCATCTCAAGGAACATTCTAGTGTCCAAATAACTTAGGAGCCTACCACAACAGCACCTATGAAATTTGCACCTATGACATGTAAGGCTGAAGGATGATTTATCTGCCACCAAATGCATTCTGAGAGAGAAAGAAGTTAACAGCTGAGAATCTTAGTGATGTATTGTAACCAAGAAAAGTGCAAGTGATTTTTTTGTCAGTGTTTCTCAATTCTGTATTAGTGCCTTAAAATATATGCATTGTGAGTAGCATTCTATGGAACAAATTTAAAATCAAACCCCTTATTATAACATTAAAAATTCATTTAAAGAAAAACTCAACATAAAGGTCTTTAGCAATGATTATAAATTTCTGAATAACAGATGTTTTTATGTTGCTTTAGCTTGAACAATATCTTATACAAATACAGTTGAACCTGATTTATGCATATATCAAGGGGAAGAGGGAAGATAACTTGTAACTTAGATGTACTTACAAATAACATTTTGATAATGCACCATATTGTCTTTTTTTTTTTAAAGTAATACACAGGGCCTCTTTATGTAAAACTTTACAAACAACAAGGACATGTAGGATGCCAACATTTAGAAATTGGCTCCTCTTTAAGGCATTCAGTTAGTTTAGCTCGTTGCATTAAATGCCTACAATTCATTTATCTTTGTGAGCAAAAACCCATATGTGGGTGACCTGTCCAATGCCGTAAAAGCAGAAACCCATAGATGGGTGAGCAGTCATAGAGCTACTGTAGCACAAAATATGCTTTCAGACATTGGTGATCGGTAAATCCTAAAATTTGCTGTTTCAGGAATTAATTTAGTTCTCACCCGCGAAACAATCCATGTTTGCAACAAATATGCTTGATTGTATTTAATTTTTCGACATAATGGCAAGAAGGAAAGGTTTGGACAAAGGAATTGTATTTGGATAGGTAGTCAAATTGAAAAATTCAACGTCGTAGCTGAGCCAGCCTCGGTAGCGTAGACAGTAGCATAACTGCCACACGTTCATGAGGTCCCGAGTTCGAATCTCGGTCACAGTAAGTTAACTGGATATGATTTTTACCAGGGTTTTTCCTTATCCTGAAAGACAATTATGATTTACTCTAAGCTCTATGGACCCCAAGTTCCTTTGAGCATCCTTCACCCATTTCATTCATCATCTGATGACCTAATGAAGAACCTAAATTTAGAATAAAAAAATAAGTAAATAAAAACAATCCATTGCCAGGATTGTAAATAAAAACAATCCATGGATCTTCCAGTTTCTGTTTCTTGATTTAAAAAATTTAACTCTTTTCATTAAGGTTAGACTTTTATAAATTAACACCATTACTTTCAAATGTTAAATACATCACTGTTTCTAACCTTTTGCTTCAAATAACATTATCTTTATTAAATTTTAGATGAGTCGTATTTTTTACACATCTGCTTCACTTTCGTACCTATTTTGAGGACGTTTCGCAAATCATCGTTTGAATCTACGGCTCTTGTGCGACTGAAGCTAGATCCAGCGGTGTGGGTAATTCTGGGGTTGTTGCTGCCATCTGTTGATTTAGTGATGAACTTAAATGTGGGATTCTCTTCTAGCGGGATTTCAAAGTTCATTAGTTGGTTTTTATGTTTTTCTATGTATATCCTCTCCCATATGACGAGTTCACTATGTTTTTGTACGTATTTTAGTAATTCTGTGCTATCTTCAATTTCATGATTTTCAGACCAGAAATGAGCTGCTATTGCGGACTTATCATATTTTTGTATCTTAAGTGCCTGAAGTAAAAACATAGTGAACTCGTCATATGGGAGAGGATATACATAGAAAAACATAAAAACCAACTAATGAACTTTGAAATCCCGCTAGAAGAGAATCCCACATTTAAGTTCATCACTAAATCAACAGATGGCAGCAACAACCCCAGAATTACCCACACCGCTGGATCTAGCTTCAGTCGCACAAGAGCCGTAGATTCAAATGATGATTTGCGAAACATGTCCTCAAAATAGGTACGAAAGTGAAGCAGATGTGTAAAGAATACGACTCACCTAAAATTTAATAATTTTTCGCTTCACTGTGGTGTTCCAATACAGTTAAATATCGAAACATTATCTTTGTTATTTTTAAATTTTAGCAACCGAATCTCCTTAGTTATAATAGGTGCCGGGTGTGAAAGGTTCAGGAGGAGCACCACGGAGTCGATAATCTGGTATTCATCTGTGGCAACAGCAGTGGGGGAAAGGTGAATAAACTGTGCATAATATAGTGAAAGAGGATCAAAATTCCAAGTGCATGGAAGAAAAACTTTCAACACCTGGTATACATTGCCAACATAAAAAAAAAAGGTTCGATCTTGATGAGTTTGAAAAATGTGTTGTTTACAGAACTTTTCTAAGAGTTGTGACCAGTGAAGAGAAATATCTACAGTATGTCAACTAATGAATGCTGTTAAAAGCCTGGGACATCAATTTTGCAAGAAAAAAATAAATAAAATAAAAACACTGGTCTGTTATGTATGCTGTGCTGCTGTTTTGATGTCGACTGTACCGTGCTATATTCCAGTCTACTCTGACCTCTCTAAACTGAGCCAGGTACACCTATGACCTACCCAAACAACTGCACTCATTTGCCCGACAAGTTATAAAAATATTACGTTATAGACAAAAAGGAAAGAAAAAAAAACTCTTAGGTTTCGTTTGCTGTCTGATCATTAGAAATAATAGCAAGTCAATTGGCCTCAAAATCCTTCATCTCTCCTCATTCATAACTTATTCCACATTAGTGTGTTTCTATGAATATGCCTGTTCATTTACTTCCATTACATACAACATGTTATAGGTATTAAAGTGATCTTGACAGAAGCAAATTGCAATTTTCAACATGATCAGCAAAGAAAATTTTTTAAGAAAATCAACTTTGTTAAACATTTTTTTGCTTATATTTATTCCATCAAATAAACAACCATGATCAAGAGATTTTATTTTGTCAAGCTGTTCTTATATATATTTTTAGAAACTCAACTTCTGTCTAGTTCACCTTTTAATCTCTGCAGTATCTTATAATTGTAAACTGTATGTTAACTTACCTATGGCTTCAGTATATAACGGAAGTGCTTGTCTGTATTTCTTCTTTTTATAGAGCTCATTTCCATTCTCCTTTTTTATTTCTGCAAGCCTAAAACAGTAAAAGTGAAAAATTGGGTTCTTTTACACATTCTTATAAAGATAGCAAGAGAAAGATGTGAACGGTGCTTGGAAATGTTTACACAGTAGCTTTTTATAGCTTATATGTTAATGAATGACTGAAAATACATGAAATCTCTGAATATACTCAATGATGTTAATATACTACTGCCATCTACCTGGCAACTGCATGTGTCACAGAGTTATCATTGGGGTGCTGTGCACCCACTTGTGGACAACCTGCAATTTCTTGTTGTTCAAAACCTTTTATCTTACAGTGTGTCCATGTTGCTAAATAAACCATAACCGCATGGAATGAGATTCAGTGAACATGCTGGTTGAAACAATATACATCTAGTGATGTCAACTTTGTGGTCACAGCATTGCTTAAGCATTGTCATGTTAGAAGAACACTGTGGAGCACAGCGGTTAGAACAGTTACGGCATTAGGAAAATAAAAATTATTAGATAATTTGAAAAAGCTAGTGTTTCAAATACATTAGTTAATGCTCCAGGAAAACAATATAGTCGAAAAAAGAAGTTTCAAATGGACTTCGATAAGTGTATTGGTCGCAGAACTCTGAGTATTATGAAGTGCGTGAAGAAGTTATTCTATGCAGTAAATGAGCAAATTAAATTTCAGTGGTGGACAGAACGTGGAGCGCCAAGATATAGATTGCTACCTTATCACGTATTTAAACCCCAATGAACTGACATGGAATATCATGAAGGAAAAAATAGCAGAAAAAATGTGTATTCTATGACTTTAAATGCACTTAGGGCCTGTATTATGATCTCCAGTTACTAGCCGAGGTTTGTTACCCTTCAGTTATCGTTAACTATTAGTTAGGTCCAGTTCCTCGTATTACGGACTCGATTTACCTGTAGGTTTATTACCCTGTGCATTATGGTGGAATGTGATTGGTTGGCAATATTTTCCACTACGATTTTAGCTTGTTTGCAACACTATCTTGTGTTTACAATGTGAATTAGTGGGAAAGCCAAACACGTGTTGCATTAGGCGTCTTGTTTATTAGCCTTTTTTTGTATATTTTCGTAATATTTTAATTACTAGTTGATTCCAAATAAGGTTTAGCATTGTTCTGTATATTTATTATAGTTCTTTTATAGTTTTAATTTTTCCATAGGTTAGATTAGCGTTAGGTTAGTGTTTAGATTATATAGGTTGCGCTAAGTTAGTGTCTTATAGATACTGTGACTTTGTGGGTTCGTGAAATTAAAAGTCCAATTGCACAAACTCAAAATGTTCTTTATTTCCACCGAATTACATTTGGAACACTTGCCGATTACACAGAATTACGTAGCGCACACAATTACAATTCGTCAGTTCGTCTGTCACAGGTCCATGCATGCACACTGTCTTCCAGTCCATTCATTCACTCGGCGCTCCTCACGGCTGCTTGCCAAGAACTGACTTGACTCGTCCATTGCAGGACTTATATAGGGAAGATCGCCATTTCTGGAAGTCTCGCGGTTCAGTGAATCTTTCTGAGTGTTCCACACGTCAGGGAGGGGGAAAGAGATGGCTAGTGATGTTTTTCCAACCATCCCCCTCGTTAGCGCTACAAGATAAATGGGTAGGCGTGGCCTGAATGCCTCCTGTCACCTATCCGGCTGCTAGCTGGTCGGGCCTTCCAATAATTAGGTGACAATATGATGGAGATTATTAAGAAGAGAAAGTGTTCCCCCAATTTTACCGAGGAGGAAAATATGCTGCTGTTGGGGTTAGTTCAACAGCACAAAACTACAGTAGAAAATAAAGCCACAGGAGTGGCCACGTGGAAAGAGAAGGTGGGTTCGCATTATATTTATATTTTAGTGCTTTTCTTACACCGTTGGGTTTTCTTACTTTATATAAATACTCACAATGTACTTATACCATTGTAGGAGAAAGCTTTGGAGCTTATTGCAAAAGAATTTAATGTACAGATGGCAGCGCAAATCAGAGAGCGGTACGAGTCTCTGAAGAAAAGAGCTTGTCAGGCAAATGCCAAAACAAAGCAAGTGATATACGGAACTGGAGGAAAGCCCCCATCTCCAAAGCCGTCACCAGCAATCGAGGTGCTCAATTCATTAATGGGCAACACAAGCAGTGGAATGGAGTCTATCACTGACTCAGATTTTCTTGGTAAGAATTGCAGCAGATTTCCTCACTGTTAACTTGTAAATATGACTATAGCCTTATACTAATATATAATGTTATTACAGGTGACACAACAGACGTGCTGGAAATGGCTATCTCAGAAGGAGAATGTCCAACTCTTGTGGATGTGTCTGCTCAAGCAGAGCAGCAGGCTGGAACACCAGCTTTAACACAAGGTAAGGGCAGCATGTAACACTGCACGCATACCAAGCCATCAGTAATAAAACCATTTTACACAGGGAAAAGCTGCAGCAGCATTTTCCACTATGTGCTTCAGATTTTCATTCAAAGGTTAAACTGCAGAATAGTGGCATCAAAGAAATGAGGTAAGGAAAACAAGCTGTAACCAACTGCATAGTTCTGAAATATGCCAATACAGCGATAAGTTGCCATGATATATTCTTGTTGTTATTCTTGTTACTATTGTTGCATACAGATGTTTTTGACCATATTGCATAGAATTATCCATCTTTCTTTCAAGATAGAGAATGCTTCTATTAAACAAGGCTATCCAATAATACATGCAATGGCACATCCAGATCCTTTGAAACATGAAACCATAAAGTATAATGCAGACGGTTATAGGAACATGTTCATCCATGAATATGGAATGTGATTATTAAATTTTAGATGAGTCGCATTTTTTACACATCTGCTTCACTTTCGTACCTATTTTGAGGACATGTTTCGCAAATCTCCGTTTGCATCTAAGGCTCTTGTGCGACTGACGCTAGATCCAGCGGTGGTACCCACACCGCTGGATCTAGCGTCAGTCGCACAAGAGCCGTAGATGCAAACGGAGATTTGCGAAACATGTCCTCAAAATAGGTACGAAAGTGAAGCAGATGTGTAAAAAATGCGACTCATCTAAAATTTAATAATTTTTCGCTTCACTGTGGTGTTCCAATACAGTTGAATCTCGATATATGGAATGTGATGTTTTAACACTATAGAAAAATGACAGTAACAAATATCTGGACAATAGCAGTATCATTATATCCAAGATGTTGTTAATAATTTGACTTAGTTTGAGTGGAATTGTCGTGCAGTACTTTGGTTATGCGGTATTGGTATTTTCAATGATGCATGTTTTCACTGTTGGCAATGCTCCAGCCACCAATATCATACCTGCCATTCTGCACGCCATTATTCTGCAGTTTGACTCATTCAAAAATTTAGCCATGTAGGAAGGTTTTGTCTTTGATCCATGGTATAACAAACAAGTTGTGACATTGTAAAACAGTGCTTACAATTTGACTGTTGCAAAATTACGACTCCCAGACTGTTTAATAACTTCTACAGATAAAATTATTGTAATTGGATTGCCACATTTTTTAAAGTACCTTTCTTGTATGACAAGTTATGAAGTAATCTTAGCTAGTGATTTTACGTTGAGATAAAATTATGATTTCTGAGCTTGGGCTTTTCACATGGTCTTTGCATTCAGAAGGTTATGTGTGTCCTATAGGAATATTTCTGGGGCTAGCTGTCAGAGAATATTTTAATTGGGAACATTCTTAAATATTGCCAGAGTTTGAAGCATAATACTAGTTATTTGAATACAACCAATTTCTCAACAGAATCAAATTTCAGAGTTTAATGGAATAAATGCCATAGCACTGAATTTATTTTACAGTTAGAATATATGGCTGTTAAGACAGGGGGACAAAATAAAAGAGGTAATCTTATTTTTTATCTTAAGCGAGCATGTTATGAATAAAGAGGAAAGAAGTATTATATAGGAAGTTTCTGTACACATTATACAAATGTGAATTAAGCTATCTCTAATATTATAGTAAACCGAGTTGTAACAATCATCATATCTCCACCCAACTAATTGAGTTAACTCTTGCTGAGCTCCATCAGCAAGTGTAAGAAAATGTCGAGTTCCATTTTTTATTTGTGCTTGGATATTTAAAATCTATGCAATTCACATGTGTATACATTGGTTTTTAAACTTATTGCATTTCTTACATGAAGCCTCAAAACATTTGTTTTCTTATCTTTTGGTTCCTGTGTTATGCTTTGTGTACTGTAGGTGACTGGTAAAATATAAAACTGTAATAATTTTCTAATTTACAGATCTTGACTGGGCAGATTTCTCAGCTAAAATGCTGCGAACACCTAGAAATACAGCTCTACGACCTACTGGCAGTGCAGGTAAGGGCTCTTTAGAAATGTGTGAATGATGCTAACATAACCTGCCATCATAAAAGGGTTGAGTATGAATTGTGTAGAATGTTCAATGCACCTCCAAACAATTTAAAGTTCCACAGTATCCTACATGTATGTAAAACATAATTCTGTTCTGAAGAAATTCCTGTGGAGTGAATTCTATTACTCTCAGGAATATATGGATGAATACTGAATGTCTATCACAATAGTCTATAATCATTTAATTTAAAAAACTTTTTGTAATTAACTTTTTTTGAAACTTAATCACTTACAGTTAATGGCCATGTTTTGAAAATTATACAGTGTTAAAGAATATAAAGTTCATATTTTCAAAATTTTGTGAGGTAACATATGGAAAATATTTTAGAACAAATGTTAAAAGAATATTCCAAAAAGTAAGAATGTGGGTCTTTTAATATTATTCTGTGCTAGCCAAAAACAAAAATTCAACTTAAAAACTTAAATCTTTTGATGTGTAGAGCATATTTTATACAGCCAGTAATTTTTAGAATATTTCCCCACAAAAAAAAAAAAAAAAAAAAAAAAAAATTATTTGGTGTAGCAACATGCAACTTTGCACACAAGTTTAGAATGATATTCTAATTATGTGGCTGCATTTTCATAATGATAGATTTATTATATAAGTTGAAATTTTCAGTGTAGCCTTGCCTTTGGTTTTCTTTAAAACTGGGTATCTATTTGTAGATGCCAAGATGTTTTGTTCCTTTAAGTTCTTTTTGAATTTATTAAATATTTTTGGGTGATGTGTGAATGCACAAATATGATATTTTTCTTTTTCTTTAGTAGAGAAAATGGTTGCTTCCCTAATGGTTTTCTTTAGTTTAGCCTTTTTAATTTTAATGCAATTACATGTGCTTCATCTTGCCTGTTTGTAATTGAGGCATCTCATTTGTAATAAATGATATTTGTTTCTATAACTGTACCATTTTTAAAAGAAATATTGTGGTCCTCTAACAGCCATACATTTCACTATCTCCAAATAGAAAGAAACCAAAGTGTCCCACTGCTGTTGTGTAATCATACATTTTGTACTGTTCACAGAAAGAAAACAGCAGCAGATCATCTCTCTCTGCCAGGAAGCTTCATTCCTGGGCAAAGGAGAGGAAAGAGGTAGCTCAGCTTCAAAAACAGTTGCTGCAGAAAGAATTTGATGAAAACCAGAGGTCGCAGTTATTGTTAGAAGCAGAATTGCAAATGATAGGGAGAAAAAAAAAAAAAAAAGTAATCTAATAGATTTAAAAATAAGAATGGCAAAAGAACTCCTGGAGGAAAAAAAATAAAGGACTTCTTTTTTTGTTGAAATTTAAATGTTTAATTACCCATTGTTAATTCATTCCCATTATTCACAATTCCTGCAAACAGATTATCAGCACATAACCAACAGTGAAACAAAATTGAATTCTGATGGCTAAATACAACTTTTCTGTAACAGTAGTGAGCAATTAACAGAAGATAGAATGAACATTTAACACTCAACTGTTAAATCATAATTTATTTCTATAGCACTTATCCTAAAAGTTAATATATTAATTTGCAGGAAAATGAAATAAATCTGAACACTTGATAGGTCAAAAGCATTTTCACTTACAGTTTAAAAGATAAAATACACATCTTGTGCTGTAACTATCTCTCTATGCCTGTAGTCTATTTCTGAAATACTGCACAAATCTTCTATGCACAGCATCGCGTACTCGATTTGGGACATGCACTTCTTGAAGTCCTGCTAACACACGCTCCTCTTGCATGTATCCCTCTAACTGCTGTTGGATATCAGCCTCAACTGGAGGAAGCTCATCATTGTTTGCTTGTGCTATATTGTGAAGCACAGCACATGCAACAGTTATGTTCTGAACCCAGTTAATATCTGTCTGGATCCCAAAAGAGAGAATTGGGAACCTTGCTTTTAAGACACCGTAACATCTTTCCACAATGTTCCTTGTTCGGATTTGTGATTCATTGTACAGCTGCTCCTCTGCTAGTTGTGGAGTCTGCAGGGAAGGCAGGAGATATGGGCCTACTGCATATACAGAATCACATACAACCACACTATTTCCAAATTCATTGTTTTCAAGTCGATTCCTCAGTCTCGAATGCTTAAAAATGGTAGAATCATAAGCAGAACCAGGCCACCGTGCTACAATGTCTCTGATCATAAGATCAGCATCAACTAATGTTTGAACATTAAAGGAAAAATATCCTTTTCGGTTATGAAAATGTTCAGCATCTTCACCACCCGGAGATTTGATATGAACATGAGTGCAGTCCATGGCACCTATCACTCTTGGGAATACTGCAATATCAAAAAACTTACACTGGACACTCTAGTCTGAGGTAGTGTAATGTACTGTAGTCTTAATGAGGCAATGGCAGCCATAACGTTGATGACTCGGCCTGCTGTTGCCTTATGCACACCACTAGTGTCACCAATAGTAGTCTATGACCCAGCAGTTGCATAGAAGCACACTGTCATCAATAATTGCTCCATTGCAGGAAGACAGGAGTTTCTGAAAAGATAAAAAATCCCTTTAGTTTTGTTTGTGAACAGAAATGTCAGAAGGTAAGTAATATTTCAAAAGGGATCCAGGTGCATCAGGTTCAGTGAATTCAAATTACACTATTAAAAGTAAGTGAACTTGTTCAATACAGTGATTTACTATTATGTGTGAAAACATTTCAGTAATGACATAATCCTTATACTGTACAAAGTGATGATTATGGAAAAGGCAATAACATTTTATGCAAAAGGATTGCTTTTGTTTGAAACTGAGAATTATGGGTGGAAAAATTCTCCATTGGTTGAATCCTTTATTGCATTAATTACTTTTTATTTTGGTAAAATGAGGCAAAAGATGCAGTTGTCAGTAAGCTGAAGGAGCTAGATGTGTCAATATTTTATTAGAGTATCAGTTAGCTTCATTCAGTTTAGATTACCAGGGATTAATCCTACAACAAAAGGTAACTTAGTTCTTTTTTTTTAATTTATTTCTTGTTCTGACTAATAACATTTTATGGCAGTGGATTCTAAATTGTCCTACAGGGGGAGGGTGAGGAGTTAGAAAAGTTTTTCAGCTCAAACAAATATTGTTACAATATGAAAACTATAATAATCAGGAAAAGAAATTGAGTGAAACAAATATTAAGAAAACTTAACTACGGTTGCCATATCAATTTACTTGGAAAGTTTTAAACATGGTATCACAACCTTATGGAGTGCTTTGCTAAATTATGAACACCAAGAGATTTCCAGTCAAAAAATTTAAAAAATAAGGCCACATCACTGCTATTAATTCTGATGATAGTATTGCACAAATGTTATACTTTGGCTACAATCATTGGGTTATAGTTTATCCTTATGGATAAATCACCTCTTTTTATATGAATTATTTCACAGAGGTATATGCAAAGAGGGAAGGTCCACAAATTGCAAGCCAGCCATGAATAAAACCAAGGTTAAAAAAACAAAAAAGGTTATAGAAAACTTATATTTCTTCTTGGCACTTTATAATCAAACGACCACATTTCAGTGACAGCATTGTGCCCTTGATTGAAAAACCTAATTGAACAAATGACTTCATTTAAATACCACAGGATACAAGATGGGGGATGTTATAATATTTTTTACGTGTGCAATTTGCAGCAAATGTAATTATGTACTGCATTTGCACCACCTATGGTAGGTATGGCAAAAATGAGAAGTAATACTTCAATTTGCATTGAGACAGCGCACAAACTGCAGAAAACCACAGTATAATTAGCGATGTGGTATTCATTAAGGCAAATTCATTATGGTATTGTACATGAAACTAGCTACATTACATATGTGAACAGTGATGCAATAACGATTTGGACATAGTACAAATTACATAACCCAAAAAATTGTTTTATTCATTGTTTGCTTTACAGCTTGTTACGTTCCACTCGTAATGCTTTAACGAAACGAAAATTCAACATTGCGCCCACTATTAGCAAAATCGAATGTTTACTACTTCAGCATGTTTCTGAACTTCTATACATACCGACCCATATCGTGTTAAGTGTATTTTCCGGTAAAGGTTTATTCGTTTATTACATGTTCCTTAAAACATATTGGGATATGATCGGATAAAATATCGTATCTATTGCTTGCAACAAGTCACTGACACCATGGTTATGGATATTATCATTCCATAACCTATTACAAGATATACCTAATGCTCATTTGGTTTATTTTATTTCATTTTCAACGTGTCACAAATGTATCACATTATATATATTATATATATAAACACTTACCTTTCTGTCTTAAATTCAATTCAATGTCTAATCTCCTCCAAAATCCCTGATACAGTCTTCTTTGACAAACGATAGCATTGTCGGAATTCTTCTTCGTCCCACTCCCCGAAATTGTCTTTCCGCATCCTAATTCTTTTGGCTCTTCTTCCATCAAAAAATACTGTGCCAGCATATCGTCTTCAGAATTGCCTTTGACATCCCATCTGGGCTGGAGGTATGCCATATTTTTTGTGTGTGAAGGTAAACTCCAAGTTATCTCACTAACCGCTACTCGAGGTGAGCGACAAAAATAATTTTTGGAATTTATAGGAAACCAACACATTCAGAAAATTAAATAAAAAATAATAGCCACAACCCAATTACACATAAACATGCAATAATAAACAGCCTTACACATAGACTAGTCAACATACCCATGGAATGTTTCAAAGAACAAAAAGCAATACTACACATAGCAGAAGAAAATGGATATAACAAAAGTTTGGTGTTGAAGAAATTTAGGAAAGCTAAACTAAAGAAAACCATTAAGGAAGCAACCTCATTTACAAAAGAAAAAGAAAGCAACAACATATTCAGTTCATTCACATATCACAAAAAAACATTTAATAAATTTAAAAAGATCTTCAAGGAACAAAATATCACCTTGGCACCTACTAATAGACACTCAATTTTAAAATTGCTAAATTCAAAAACCAAGATGAAATCCCATCAGTTAACAGATCCGGAATATACCAGATAAGTTGTAAGAATTGAGAAAAATACTACATAGGTCAAACTAAAAGAAATCTAAAAACTAGAGTGAAAGAGCACTTTAGAAACATCAGATTGAAACAAGATAAGCCAGCAGTAGCATTTCAGTTTTGGAATGAAAATCATGACATTGATCCAAATCCAAAATTATTAAAAGGAGTGATAAACCAAAATATATTGACAACATGGGAGAACATATTCATAAGGAAAAATAAGGATCATGTGATGAACTTTGAAATCCTACCAGTAGATAATTTGACAAAACAGTTCATAGTTCCACCACCAGAGAGAGCAGACAACAGATGCCAGTTGGAAAGAGATTGAAAATGGAGGCGATTGCCTTTGAAACTAGTCTCTCAATAATAAAAAAAAGTAAGTGACGAGTATCAATAAACCAATTACAAATAGTTTTGAGAACAATTGCAAATGCTCACAACCCACGTAAACCAAGGCAAATTGCCACAAATATGAAACAAAGGAACTTGCCAATACACAATCTCTAAATGTAACAAGAGCATCAAAAAAAAGTGAAGGCATTGTGTTTATTGCAGCATTAGGAGAGCAACCAGTGGCAAGGTACCATATTTACTGTAGCATTAGCAAAGGTAAGACATGCATTTACTACTCATTTGCCCGCACGTCATACTAAATATGTGTTAGAATATCGGCAACAAGGGTTTAGTGTCTAACGTCATGGAAACTTGGTCCTTCTAATTGTTGCCATGACAACTTATGATGCACTCATCCCCTCCAATTTATTTAAAGCACTCTTCCACATGGTTAGTACATATCAATCTCTTTCTAGATTGGCTACCAGTATACACAACAAATCCTGCTGTGCATGACCACATACAAAGAACGCAGATCTGCAAAAACCAACAAATAGTTTTAAATGTGCTCCAAAAGAAATTTTACTATTCTGCATAAAAAAAAAATCTGGTTACCCAAAACTGATCCTAATCAACATAAAATCTTCTGCTTTAAAGATATACGTTATACTCGTTCCCCATATATTTTTTAAGGAATTCTTTAATCCTCTTTTACGTTAGGTCCTGCAAAGTTTCTTGTACATCCAACATCAGATAGGGAGAAATAAGTGTTGACGGAACCCACCAAAGTTGGCCATGTATAACAGTGCAGGTGACCTATACCTTGTTTCACATAAGCTTGCCCCGCATCTCTTAACGGTCACGTGACCTAATCACCTCTCATTGGCTACTATTATAGTATAGACTGTCGTGCGGTAAAAATTAGTTCGTTATTTAACACGGTGATATATCTTTATATGTTGGAAGAGAACTGTCAAATTTATATTTTCGTAACTATTTTAATTAAACATATTGCGCAACAGAGTTGATTTATCTAAAATGCATGTTAATTCTTAAACGAAGTAAAGAGGAGGTTCCTTTGCTCTCAAGCACATGGCACGATAGTACGTGATTTAGCGGTAGTGGTGACATTTGTTTATATGACTTTTATCACTGACCTTGTTTTGAACTGGATTAGTCATATATCGCCATTCGACGGTGCATTGTACCCAGTGCGTGAGGAAAGTTATTTTTGGATCGATTATTGCGCGTGTACTTGTTATATGTGTAATGGCAGAGTCTACCGCCAGTTTTTCGCTGAAGTATTGCAAGGATAATTCTTTACAAACAGGCGAAAAAAGGATGTGGTGCATGTGTTTAATGCACTCACAGAGAAGAATCCGTCTTTGTCAGTGGGAGAAGTCGAACAGCTGTGCTCTGAAGTTACAGGTGTGAGTGTTAGATCCGTAGGAACATCGCGATGTGAAATTGAGAAAACAGGAAAACTTACCACTCCAGGCAAAAGCAGGAATAAACAAAAGTGCAAGCTCGGAGAAAATACGTGAAAAGTGTTGTGCGTCGTCATGTGCATAGTTTTTTCTTTAGAAAAGAACTCCCTAACATAAGTAACATTTCGTCTGCTGTAAATTAGGATGCAGATTTACCAAATTTCAGCAGATTGCTTATACAACTGGGGTTTGTGAATGAAAAAAGAGGCAATAAAATTTACTAAATGACAGAGGCGATATTGCTGTGAGGCAAAGACGTTATTTAAGGACAATCAGACTGTACCGAGATACAAATCGCAAAATATACACGAAGAACACACGAAAAGTAAGGTATGGCGTGACAACTTTTAAGACTGAAAGACAAGCATTTTTGAAAGGTATGTGTGCTGGTTTAAAAAATTCCAGTGGAAAAGGCCAAAGGCCTTTCATTATAAACTCTTTCAGTTTCATTGCTCAGTCGTTCAGTTTCAACTTGCTCAGTTCATTATAAACTTGTATTTTTGCATGACTTCACATCTTTATTTGCATGATTTTATTTATCTTCCCGGCTATTATTATGATGTTTACTGCACGTTTAAATGTGACGGGAAGGCACCGCCTATGGCCTATGGCGCGAAAGCATTAGCCAATAAGGGTGAGGGGGAAGGTAGTTGAACGTGGAGTGATACATTTCAGCAGGGCAAGGTTATCTGAAACAGAGATTAAATAGTTGCAGAGCAATTTTTTGCCAAAGTCTAAATTAATGCCCTAAACATGTCTTACAGATTAGTATTACAACTGTACATGTCCAACACATGTGCCATTGTTAGAAGCAAGATACCATTACTGTTCACTGTGAAAGTGAGTATCCTTGAAAAAAAACCAACTACAAATAATTTTCTCAATTAATTTTGATATCACTGTTGCTAAATTGCTCCAATCATGCATAATGAGTATCCTGTTCAGTCTCAACCTTTCAGTAAATAAGCTCTGTAAGTGTTTATACAAATATAATAATTTGTAACTTAAAACTTCATCTATCTTATAAGAAATGATGAAACTTTTCTTATAAATTAACAGTTGACGAGTTTGTGATTCTGGTTGACAATGTGGAAGAATGTGTACGAAATCGCGATCCTGTTCAATTTATAAGAAAAGTTTCATTTCTTGTAAGTGAAGTTTTAAGTTACAAATTATTATATTTGTATATTTATTAATTTTTAGATGAGTCGTATTTATTACACATCTGCTTCACTTTCGTACCTATTTTGAGGACATGTTTCGCAAATCATCGTTTGCATCTTCTGCTCTTATGCGACTAAAGCTTGATCCAGTGGTGTGGTGGGTGTGGGTAATTCTGGAGTTGCGGCTGCCATCTGTTGATTTAGTGATGAACTTAAATGTGGGATATATTTGTATATGTTTGTTTCACTGTTAATAGCTTCATATTTTACGTATCTGTAAGTGTTGTTTCACTGCTATTGCTAAATTCATTAATATTGTTGATCTCACACCACTGTCTCAAAAACAATGTATACAGTTTAAGAATGCGTATGGTATGTCCAGAGTGTGATGCTGCTCCTCAGAATGCTAGAAAATGGGATTGCTGATACAGATATTTTTGTGTAGGTAAGGGCATGAACAGCACCTTGAATACATTGAAAAAGGGTATCTCGTTTGAGAATTCTAGATTGCCACTTGGCTAAGTATTCGTAGTACACTCAACTATGCCCACACATTTTAACATGAAGTTGTTTCAAAGGAGAGAATCATAATCTCAGAGCCATATAGTTCAGCTATTGACAGGTGCGCTTATCCTCCATGTGCAATAAATACATAAACAGGGGCAAAATAGGTAGTGCTGGCCATGTCGCTCTGACTGATGAATGCAAAATTGGAACTGTGAAGTATTATTGTGGCCATATGATGGAAGAAACTGGATCAGGATGACAATATGCCCCAATAACCGCAGAAACAGCCCCACCCTCTTTGCTTTGAGGGGCATCTGTAGTTTGCCAGCACAATCCACACCCATAGTAGGATACATGCAACATTTGATGGTTTTGCAGCCCATCTAACTAAGCAAAAGCCTGTATTTCTTGAACCCAATAACAAATGCCCAAATAAACATTTGGTTGAACTGGCGATTTCTTCAGCAGTAAAACTGAATCAAACGGATGTACATTTGGCTAAGTACCTGTGGTACTAAGATTGCAAAAACAGTACAGGTAATCTATGGAAATTGTTCTTTCACACTGGCCGTGTGTAGGCTAAATTGTGGAAACGTAGAGTCAGACTGAAAAATTCAATGCCATAGCCGGGATTTCAACCACGGATCTTCTGGTTTCTGTCCAGTCGCACTACCATTGTGCTACTATGGCCAACGTGCCGATATGACATTAAATTCTCCAACTGACTCGTATTTTCCCGGTAAACCACTTAGGAGTTCTCATAAACACATGAGACAACTACCTTAATGGCGACTTACTATATTGTAAGTACTTTAAGGCCCAGGCTTTATAGTTAGACACTATTAGGTCAATTAATGGAAATTAATTGTTCTTTCACACTGGCCGTGTGTAGGCTAAATTGTGGAAATGTAGAGTCAGACTGAAAATTCAATGCCATAGCCGGGATTTCAACCACGGATCTTCCGGTTTCCGTCCAGCCGCACTACCATTGTGCTACTATGGCCAACGTTACGATGACATTAAATTCTCCAACTGACTTGTATTTTCCCGGTAAACCACTTAGGAGTTCTCATAAACACATGAGACAACTACCTTAATGACGACTTACTATATTGTAAGTACTTTAAGGCCCCGGCTTTATAGTTAAACACTATTAGGTCAATTAATGGAAATTAATTGTTCTTTCACACTGGCCGTGTATAGGCTAAATTGTGGAAACGTAGAGTCAGACTGAAAAATTCAATGCCATAGCCGGGATTTCAACCACGGATCTTCTGGTTTCCGTCCAGCCGCACTACCATTGTGCTACTATGGCCAATGTGCCGATATGATTTTAAATTCTCCAACTGACTCGTATTTTCCCGGTAAACCACTTAGGAGTTCTCATAAACACATGAGACAACTACCTTAATGGCGACTTACTATATTGTAAGTACTTTAAGGCCCGGGCTTTATAGTTAGACACTATTAGGTCAATTAATGGAAATTAATTGTTCTTTCACACTGGCCGTGTGTAGGCTAAATTGTGGAAACGTAGAGTCAGACTGAAAATTCAATGCCATAGCCGGGATTTCAACAACGGATCTTCTGGTTTCCGTCCAGCCGCACTACCATTGTGCTACTATGGCCAACGTGCCGATGACATTAAATTCTCCAACTGACTCGTATTTTCCCGGTAAACCACTTAGGAGTTCTCATAAACACATGAGACAACTACCTTAATGACGACTTACTATATTTTAAGTACTTTAAGGCCCGGGCTTTATAGTTAAACACTATTAGGTCAATTAATGGAAATTAATTGTTCTTTCACACTGGCCGTGTATAGGCTAAATTGTGGAAACGTAGAGTCAGACTGAAAAATTCAATGCCATAGCCGGGATTTCAACCACGGATCTTCTGGTTTCCGTCCAGCCGCACTACCATTGTGCTACTATGGCCAACGTGCCGATATGACATTAAATTCTCCAACTGACTCGTATTTTCCCGGTAAACCACTTAGGAGTTCTCATAAACACATGAGACAACTACCTTAATGGCGACTTACTATATTGTAAGTACTTTAATGCCCGGGCTTTATAGTTAGACACTATTAGGTCAATTAATGGAAATTAATTGTTCTTTCACACTGGCCGTGTGTAGGCTAAATTGTGGAAACGTAGAGTCAGACTGAAAATTCAATGCCATAGCCGGGATTTCAACCACGGATCTTCTGGTTTCCGTCCAGCCGCACTACCATTGTGCTACTATGGCCAACGTGCCGATGACATTAAATTCTCCAACTGACTCGTATTTTCCCGGTAAATCACTTAGGAGTTCTCATAAACACATGAGACAACTACCTTAATGACGACTTACTATATTGTAAGTACTTTAAGGCCCGGACTTTATAGTTAAACACTATTAGGTCAATTAATGGAAATTAATTGTTCTTTCACACTGGCCGTGTATAGGCTAAATTGTGGAAACGTAGAGTCAGACTGAAAAATTCAATGCCATAGCCGGGATTTCAACCACGGATCTTCTGGTTTCCGTCCAGCCGCACTACCATTGTGCTACTATGGCCAACGTGCCGATATGACATTAAATTCTTCAACTGACTCGTATTTTCCCGGTAAACCACTTAGGAGTTCTCATAAACACAAGAGACAACTACCTTAATGGCGACTTACTATATTGTAAGTACTTTAAGGCCCGGGCTTTACAGTTAACCACTATTAGGTCAATTAATGGAAATTGTTCTTTCACACTGGCCGTGTGTATGCTAAATATTGGGAACGTAGTCAAACTGAAAAATTCAATGCCATAGCCGGGATTTGAACCACGGATCTCCATGCAAAAACACAAGTGAATTCGAAACTCGAGATATTTTTGCGGGACCTAAAGAGGAACAGGATTTTTTATATTTCGTTGAAATAGTTAAATTTTGAAGTGTATCATTGCAATGGCGATGGTTTACAATTTTTCCACTTATTACATAATGAGTACTGGCGGTGGTGGGTATTAATGCATATTCCATAAATGTATGACATGATCAATATTCGGGAGCTTCGCTCAAGGTAGGACCAAACAAACATCCGAGTATACCTGTTTTCGTTTGTGCATTGTTGGCTTGTGGCTATGGTACTACTAAGGTCGAAAGGAATAAGTCAATGCAAATAAGTACTATAATTAACATTTATTTAAAATATTAAACAAATTTATGTGAAATAAAGGTATAATTTAAAAACTTACAGCTCTCCGCCTTCAGTGATAAATCCATCGTCATTTTCCTGAAGCTCTGTATCACTATCATACATAATGTCAGCCATGTTTGTGTGTAAGGGACCATCTCTTTTTAGAAGAAGGAACCAACCACGTACCAACCAATCATCTTACAGAATGCTTACCGTTTTATGCCCTCAATTGTTTAAAAGAACGAGTCTATAGCAATGGTTAGTTCAACCGCCCAATGAATGCACTCCAAGGATTTCGATAATGGTGTCTGGTGTTCTTTGATAATGGTTGACTACATAAGAAAAATTAATACGGTTGGAGTTTGTGTTACAATGGAATAAGGTGAGCTATGCGTATGTTGCTGGGTATATTCTTCCTTATGCAGTTCAACTTAATATAAGAAGCAAAGCTAATGCCGTTTTGTAGAAGAGCGTATATTTAAAGTCACAATTGGCAGTTTTCATTGAACCTACCGGCAGCACATCAAAAAAATGTTTTTGCATTTATCTTGTATAAATTAGAAGCAAACTTTTCGAAATAACCAGCTATTGGTAATATTTTTAATTACAGGATTCTCCTAATATGAAGAGAGTGAATTGGACTACGGTTTATTTTTATCGAAGTCAGATGCCACAACATCCGTCCAGATAAATAATCCAGTTTTCCATTCGGAGATCCAGTTGACAGATTAATAATTTGCATCAATGGTTTAGCAGCCAACTCCAATCTTGTTTTCCCATGTTCATAATAAATAAATCGTTGGGACCAAGGTAGCAACAGTTATGGGAAATAAAAATAGTTGTTGTGCACATTCTAGTCCTCCTCCAGGACGAAAAGATGTGCCTCATTTTGAAGAGTATTTGCCAGAAGGGCAGGAAAGTGTTGGTAATCTACAGCACATTAGTGAGCGTGAACCGGAAGACTGGGATGCAGATCCTTCATTGCATCCAAAAGCAGGAACAATATTTATGGAGAGGTCAAAGGTTTCAATTGAAAGTGAGTATTTTATAGCAAGTGGGTGTTTTTAATGTTTGGGTTAAGAGGTTCGGGAAATTGTGTCAATTCAAATAACCATTAAAATTTAAGAAAAGAAATTTAAACAAAGTGCTGCAAACGTGCTACCTTTTAAAGAAGTAACAGCTTTTAATAATAGAATTACTTTAGGAAAACTTTGTAACTTAGCTAAGGCATTTGACTGCATAGATCACAACCTCTTACTGCAAAAGTTAAAATTGTATGTTATTAGTTCTCTATAAATTGGTGAATATCTTGACATATAGTAAAACTATATATACAGTAAATTTGAAAAGTATAGAAAGAGTTGAACATTGTTTTAGTACTTGGTCAGTTCCACCATCTACCACATAGCAAGGATATACATGTAACATACATAACATTTATAGCAAAATATACTGAATGTCCTAAGCTGCAAAGCATAGCCGAGGGATGTTTCTTAAAAGCAGAGGAGTGTAGCACTTGCAGCCTAAACTCCAAAGAGATTGCAAAGTGTAGCTGAAACATCAACATAGCTAAAACCCAATCATCCCAGATTACTCTTTATTAACTCAAGATTAATACGCTCCTACTTGAATAGCACTAGCATAAGTTTTTTCAAGCTTTAGCAACCATAAAGCATATGAATGTGGAACCCAGTGGAATTGACTCCAAGTACTAAACAATATGCGAGTTGAGAAACATTGTTTAAATGCATGGTTTTTTTATGACAGGAGTAGACTTTGCTTCTCTGAAAGCCTGTAACCCAGCCACCTTTTTAATATATACTACTGTTATAAATTGTCCCATGTCAGACCAGTACATGTCATAATGGCAGTTCAGAATGAGAAGAATGGCTGCTACCAACTTACCATTGGGTTTTAGCTATATTGATGTTTCAGCTGTGCCTTCTTGTTGGTATGAAATTGCAGCCTTTAGCTGCAGTTCATCCACTCCTGTGCTTACAAGAACATTCCTAGGTTTGCTTTGTGCCTGGATAGTAGAGCCTCATGCCGTGGATAGTATTTATTAATCTCATGTTAACATTTGTGGTGTCAAAGTTAGTTGGTGTTATCTTCAGTGAGAATTGGAAACAGGGAGTGGGACCAGGACCAGATGAAGTGACAACAAAATTTGCCACTGGTATAATATTTGGTTTCTTTGTTTGGTCCCATCATGAACAAACTCAGACATTAAACATGTCTTACAATTATGGAACAAGAATACATTTTCTCCTTCATCTTGCATTATGTAAGAAAAAAATAACATCTTACGAGTAAACGTTGCAGCATGCATACAGTTGGTCAGTATATTGCTCGTAAAAGTTAAAGGAATGTGAACGCTGGCCAATGCTCAAGCAGAGCACTGTTGCCAAGCATAGCACATGTACCAGTAGAGGTTCTGCACATAAGAGCACTTTTACCCGCCAGCAAAGGTTCTGCCTATTCTTCCCGTAATTAAACAACACATTAAATATTCCTAAAGCATTTAAACCTTACCTTGACACATATCACAACAGTGTAACAGCAAGCACAGTTTATAAACCAGTAACTCGCTTTCCAATTTTGAAATACAGACATGCTTCCTTTTTCTAGTAAGTATGAAGCTGCGCGCGCACGTGCATATTTGTGTCTGTGTGTACACTACCTATACCACAAGCTTCCACAGTTAATTGCTGGGTTTTTTAAAAATCTACAGTTGCCCTATATTCTGGATTGGAGAGCTTTCGTAAAAACTTTTTCACTTGTTCTGCTCTGAGAATGATTAACTTCACGTTTGTTGATCAAAAAATCACTTTTCTCATCTTCAAGGAACATGTTCACTCACTCAGATCTCAAACACTGGAAAAAAGATGTGTATAATAATGATTTAATGTAATATTAATCATATTTCAGCTTGAGTTCAACACACACTTAATGATACCATTCACTTTAACTATAGCCTGCTCACATCCCTTTAAGCCTCAGCACTTGCCAGCTGGAGTGTTATGACTAAAAGTTAGATTTCTCCACTACTCACCATATGGCTCTGGCTGATGACCCCTCTGCAACCCTTTTTCAGCGGACATCTGCAGTGTGTTGGCATTACAGATGCAGAACTTTCCAATGCAGTGGTTTACAGTTTAGGAATTTAGGTTTTTCAAACACTTCCGTTGTCGCAGAAGCAATGCACCTTAATATCACAGGAATATGTTCACCTAGCAGTTCTGAATGCTTTGAGTTCTCTGCACACACGTGATAACAATGTTGCATTGCTGGCATTATGTATTCCTCTATGTTTTTTCTCACACATACTTTAGGTAGCTTAGGTACAGCACTTGTTATAAATTTCTCTATAACTGCCAAAAGAGAAACTCTGGAGAAAGGTAATAGAACGTGGAGTTTTTGTCCCTTTTGAATATTAAGATTTACAAGAGATTCTTTTCTTGGAAGTGTTGAAAACAGTGTTATGATAAATTAACTTTAAAGAGAGTCGATTAATAACACTAAACAACACTTACTTTTAAATTTTTCCTCGATGGCCGGCTGAGGATAGAGGCAAAGCCTCTGAAACATGTACCGGAAAAATTTAAAAGGAAGTGTTGTTTAGTGTTATTAATCGACTCTCTTTAAAGTTAATTTACAAGAGATGCTATACACTTGGCAGTAGACACTTTTATAAGACAGGTGGCACAAGAGAATTCGGCCAATTTTTTTAACTATAAAATCTCCTATATATGCCAGTGATGATAAGTGGACTGTTGCATGAAGCGTGGCTGTGTAGGAAGAAAAGAAAAAAACTAAGTAAACAGTTAAAAGCGTTAGTAGGTCTTAAGACAGAAATTCACATTACGTTTAATGTTGTTCAATTTGCCCAATATTGCAATTGTGTCTGGAAGCTGTGTTGCGGTGTACAGTGGTGTCTTTTATCAGTAATTGAATTGATTTATGAAAATTATTGGTTTCATAATAACGTAATCTTTCTTAATTTGCTTGTTGCTTGTTTACAAACTCTTTGTGCCTTTTATTTGCTCTCCATAATTTACATCTCCCCTATTCTCCCTTTCCAGTCTCTTTAATTTGGAAATTAGGTCTTCCTCAGTCTGAATTGCAGCGCTGTTATATGTACATGCATCTGTGCCATGATCCAGCACATTAACATCAGCAGCACTGTTAACACTTTCTTTGCTAGAACTGCGTTTCAGTTTTCTCCTTTCTGTGTCTAAGCGTATTCTTGAAATTTGTTGCCTTGGTGTTGCTTGTTTCATTCATTTATAATCTGGATAGTTCGGAAAAATGCTTGGAATACTTCCGGTTTTCAGCACTTTAATTTTACAGTCTGGCTTATAGTCCTCAGTAAAATGCAAACTGCACACGACTGTTGAATTAGATTTATCATTTACCACAAAATTAGAGCGCGATATAGCTTTTAGCCATTGTTTACATAGTTCTTCTACTGGAAATTCATAAAAACTGATCCCTTTTGATTTTCCTTTCTTACTTTTACAGAATGGTAAGCAACATTACACTATTTGAAATACAAAGTATTGAGCTCATAATTGCTGCTATGCTGTTTGTTGTAATTATTGTTAATACTGTTATGATGATAATACGTAATTGTTACATTTGGAGCATTGCTATCTATGGTTCGGAGACCTGGACTTGGGAAAACCGGAGAGCTTTGAAATGTAGTGCTGTCTATTGTAAATTTTTGTACTATAAAGCTGTCATGGAAAGTTTACCTACTAAGATAATGAACTGCCACCATTTACGGCACAACAGTAAAAGTAATAATAATAAGCAATGACATGTTGTGCTCGTACTTATGCTTATATTATCTCATTTATACCCAGTTTTCTTGTTCGCTTACCTTAGAATGTCAACAGCACTTCATGTAAAATTCACTTTCAATACTAATTTGAGACCATACAATTGGTTCAACTGTCACCACAAAACTAAATGTCGGCAAGGCCACTGACGGCTCTACAAGGGGATACTTTAGGGGTCAGCCTTGATAGCTCCAAGCGGCAAAAAAGGCAAACACCGCTTGGTCGCTTAAATGGGTAAGAATCCGACTGAGTGCCGAGGCTTAAAGGGATGTGAGCGGGCTATGCTTTAACAAAATAACACACTTCTACTCTGAAAACGAACTGAAAATTAACTCTGTTTCAAACTGTGTTTTCATAGTAGGTGCATTATTTTTGCCTGAGATATTGAGGAAAGAATGGTGTTGTTTGACAGGCTTATCTGTGTTAAATGGATGGATGTTGGGTAACCATAACCATGTGAAGATAAAACGTTCATCGCTCGCGTTCTAAGTGTTGTAGAGACAGGATTTTTGTACGGTCATGATCAGAAAATAAATTTCTTTCATATGAGATTGGCAACTGTAATTTTCAAATGCTTATCCATAACTTTTAACCATAACTATTCGAAGATAAAACGTGATTTGCTCGCGTTCTAAGTATCCTAGACAGGATTTTTGTAGTCATGATCAGAAAATAAATTTCTTTCTTATGAAATTGGAATCTGTAATTTTCAAATATTTATCCATAGCATTTAAATATATCCATGTGAAGATAAAACGTGCATCACTCGCGTTCTAAGTATCGTAGAGATAAGATTTTTGTGTGGTCAGGATCAGAAAATAAAATTCTTTCCTATAAGATAGGCATCTGTCATTTTCAAACATTTATCCGAGCATAATTAATATAATGTTCTCAGTTCAGGCGTGTGAGATGCGTGTGCCACATTCAGCAGTGCTGTTAGGAGGTGCAAGCTCAGGATTCGCTGGGGTCTGCAGTGCTGCCCGCCTCCATATGCCTTTAACTTTAGCGAAGATTATAACAAATGTATAGGTTCATGCGTCCATGATTTACCATTTAAGGAAAATTTTTTTTAAGATGTATCTATCAGCCACATTCAACAATATTATGACCTCCCTTTTTTATATGGTTGGCAGTCATCAGAGTACAGTATCTTAGAATAATTTTAGGCAGGGTACTTCGAACGAAAAAAGTTGGAAACCAGTTATTGAACATATGCACAGTAACTGACAGTTTTGTCCCACAAGTAGACCAATTTACCAGTAGATCAGATTAAAATTTCAGCAATAATAAGTACAGAATGAAAAAACTGAACATGTGAAGTAATCATACTGCTTGGGTCTCAGCAATGCGGCCTTGTTTGATCCCAGGCGACCGCAAAGTGAAGTTATGGTGGACAACATGGCGCTGTAGCAGGTTTTCTCCAGGTCCTCCGGTTTCTCCTGCCAGTATTCCACCAATTGCTCCATCTTTCCTATCATTTCATTTCACTCTTACCAGGCATCAAGCTGATCACCCATCCTGGATTCTCTTTCTCACTGATCCAGAGATTCCGTTCCTCAACGTATATGTTGTAGGTACCATCTGATGTTTCTAATGGAAAGTTTGACATTGTAGACCATAATCTACTTCTGACATTTTGTAAATATAGCGTCATTTGTTTTGTGTACGTTAACTTGAAAATTGTCTCAACAAAAACGTGGAATTAACTCAAGAAAATGTTTGTGCAATGATTTATTACGACTTAGGAAATGGATTATCAAGACGAGTGCATCAGTCAACTAACTTCCACATTTGGCAACGAAGATCTGTCCTTTGCCACTGTAAAATGGTGGTATAACGAATTTAATCATGGTCGCCATTCGCCCAATGGTGAAGTTAGTGAAGGTCGTCCAAAATCAGTTGTGCCAGAAAACATGTTTTGCAAAAGCTAGTAGTGTAAGATCGTCATGCGACATATTGTGAGATTGAGGCAACCCTAGGCATTAGTTCACTAGCATATGTAAAATATTCCATGATTTAGCCGTGAAAAAGGTTTGCTCTCATTGGATCCCACATAATTTTATGCAATCTCAAAAGGATGCTCATGTCGATCACTGTAGAAAAATGCTCAAGAAATACAATGGCAGTAAAGACACAAGATTGTAATTGATGACAAATCGTTGATCTATGCATATGAGCCAGAACGTAAACACGATTGTATGGGTGTTTCAAGATGAAGCAAATCCAACAAATGTTCGCACTCGAAGCAAATGGTCATCTGCTTTTTCAGCAAAACTGGCCATATGGCAACATTGCCTTTAGAGGAACGTAAAACAGTCAATGCTGAATGGCATACAACCATTTAAGTTTGATTTATGAGTCACTATGTTTACACTCAATCTTCACTTGTAAATTGAAACGTTTTCAAGATCATTCGATCTCATCCTCAGCTGTTTGGTGACTAAATGAACCTCCTTCTTCTTCCACTACTACGGAGCTCCGATCACTCTGCCATCTGGTGTTAGGGGCACTAAGTTTTAATACTTCATTTAATGCCGGTATTTCAAAATTTATAACTTTATCACTGTTTTTGTTTATGATTGTTAAAGATTTTAACAGTTTAATGTTGTAGCCAATGTTGTAGTTTTCTGTCCAAAAATGGTGTGAAACTGCAGATTTTTCTGTTTGTTTCAACTTAATGTTCCTCTGGTGTTCTTTTTATATTTATACAACCATTTGTTTGCCAGAAGTCTTCGGTGAAGTTAAGGAAAACCAACAAGAACAGTAGGATCGTACTTCATCAAGACAATGCGAGCGCACACACCTCTCATCTAACAACAGAGTATTTGAAGGCCCAAAAAATGAAATTGAAGGGTCATCTGCCATACAGTCCTGATTTGGCACACAGTGACTTCTTTTTGTTCCCAAACATCAAGAATAAATTGTGTGGACAACGATTTTCGTCAACAGTAGAAGCCGTTGATGCCACCATGTTTTGGAGGTGTCTCAAGAAGACTGGAATAAATGTTTTGACAAATGGTTCAAACAGATGCCGAAGTGTATTGATCATAAAGGAGAATATTTTGAAAAACATAAAGCCAGTTTTCAATCAGAAATTATTTTGTTTTAATTATTAGGCTCAAAATATAAATAGTGCCCATCGTATGTGCCCACATACTCTTCCAAACATTTTTATGATCTTGGCTTATTAATCTGCCACATAATTTTGAATGTGGTCACTATAAGAATTTTCATTTCTAGTTCTCCAAAAGACGAGTCATTTTATCATATCTCATTTTCACTCTCCAAACTGTAAATGCTGAGCCTAACAAATGACCTTGTAGCTTGGTTGTCTTTTTGTTTGTGATCACTAGTTTCAGAGCAGTTCATATACTCTGATGTTATTTACAATTCTCTGTGGTGTCATTGGCTCATGGGAAAGATCTGTTAGCCTATGCGTAATTTGCACAAATTTGCTCTGAAAACAAACACAAAGAAATTTATCCAAATAGTTGTCAATAGGTTCATTCCAGCATGACAGAAGAGAAATTTGGAATTGATTCAGAGTTTCAAATTTTTTTTCCAAGATATTTGAGAACTGGGAACCATTCAGAACTCTTGAAATTGGTTCTTGATTAGGACTAGGAAACTGAGAGAAAATGTCTTTTATTCCTCAAAAGAATTAAAAAATGCAGTTATGCATGATTGGAGGAATTTAGGAACAATAACGTCAAAATTGATAAAACTATTTGAAGTTTTTTTTTTTTTTAATTGAAAACTGCGGGTTTCATAAAATGTTTCATTAATGAGGTGTTGCTATTGTATCACATACCATTATTCATTGTATATACCGTTTTCATATTGAAATTCAGATGTAAATAACTAGACATGAAGCCTTGTAATATTTATAAAATAGGTGAATAAATAAAAGAATGTGGTTACGGGAAAAAATGAAAGTAGAAATAGAAATATGGGGAACTTGTTTTGGAAAGCTAAAGAGAAATGGATGAGAAAAGTGAAGAGTGGAAAAGAAAAAAATGTTAGGACAAGGGGAAACAAACTAGAGTAGATGACTGGAGGAAACTATGCTACTCAGCAATGCTAGAAGGCCTGGGTACCAAGCAGGCTAAGCTAGCTGGTTAACCCTTTGTGATGCATAGCGTAGTGAAATAATGAATTTCCTGCTGCGCACAGCATATTAGAATGTAGTAAATGTGTTTGTTTCATATGGGTTCTGTTTATGCTGACCCCAGTTGTTAGGAGCTGTGTTGACGTAACCAGTCTCCTGTTGCAATGTTAGTGTCTTTGTCATGCCGTAATATAACAAACCATAAATAACACAAATAAGAGTGCAGCTGCATAAGTAAGCAGTTATCCAATGTGTTTATAGCTAAATCAGTACCATGGAGGCTGTTCCAAGTACATCACAGGCTAGAAAACACTGTGGTGAGAAGGTATTGCTAACAGAAGAGGAAATACTTGCAGCAGTTTGAGGAATTGGATCGCAAAAGTAGTTCCGATGAATCTTGATTTAGCGAGTTATTGGAAGATGGTGATAAGGAACAAAGTGACAGTGAAAGTGCTGAGGAACAGGTAGCAGACCAGTGGGCTAAAATACATGAAAAACAAACTAAAATATAGTACGTCCACAGTGGACCTCCAATTTGACTTTCAATAAGTTAGGAGCATTTACATCCCCTACAGGTGCCAATCATACTGCTCCTCCAGGAAGTCCAGAAATAAATTACTTCGAACTTTTTATAGATTCCAATTTTTGCGGCAAAATTACAGAGGGAACCAATAGGCATGCAGCACAGATTCAAGCTAAGAATTCATATCCCAAATGGAAGATACGAGGGCCGTTCAGAAATTAACCTCCGATCGGTCACAGTGCAGGTAGTGGGGGGAGTAGCGATGCCATCTGTGCATTCACACACTCAGCAGGTCAGTCGGCATTAAGCCGTGGTCGAGTGGATGTCGTATCTGCGCTAGTTTAGTGTTTGTGGCCGTTTGAAATGTGTGCTGCAATAGAAAACCCCGCCAAATGTGAAGTGCGTGCTGTTATAAGGTTTTTTACAGCCAAAGGATATTCTGCAGCAGCTATTCATCGTGAGCTTTGTGCCGTGTACGGACCAAGAGTTATGAGTTAAGGAGTGGTCCGTGAATGGGTACGTTTATTTAAAAGTGGACGAGAAAACATTCATGATGAAGAGAGGAGTGGTAGACCATCATTGGTGATGGACGAACTCGTTCAGACAGTTGATGCAAAAGTTCGTGAAAACCGACGTTTCACAATGTCGGAGTTGTCTACTGATTTTCCACAGATTTCTAAGACTCTTGTACGAGATAGTGACAGCAAGATGCGGTCACAGGCTGGCTCCAGGCACAAGCGGGTGATTTTTATGCAGAAGGAATTTCAAAGCTTGTGAACAGATACGATAAGTGCCTCAATCGTTATGGAGACTATGTAGAAAAATAGTGCAAAGATGTAGTTGTAAGATGTATATATTAAAATATTTTTATTTAACTTGGTGAATTTTTTGCAATCAATCGGAGGTTACTTTCTGAACGGCCCTCGTACATATTCAAGGGAGATACAGGCCTAATTAGGTATTTTGATATATATGAGGATGGTGGATCTTCCTGAAATTCGAGTTTACTTTTTGGGAGACTTTTGCATTTGTCCAATTGTAAGACAAGCAATGACTGCTCAGTTTTCAAAAGATATCACAATACCGGCCCAAATGACCTTGTTGTCGACGGGCCCTAAAACAACACACACACACTCACACTATCACAATACCATCATCTAAATGACAAATCTGCTAAGCCATAATTAGGGGGTATACTTTTATTATCTGTGTAAGGCACGGCCTGCTTTAGACATAATCTGAAAGTTTGCAGATGTCTACAAACCAAATCGCTTCGTCTTTCTGTTGACGAAGCAATGATAGACTTCAAAGGGCGCTTCTTTCTAAAACAATATATTCCCACTAAACCAACAAAATGTGGGATAGAGCCATGGGTTATTTGAGACAGTAAAAGTAGGTATTTATTGACATGTAAAATCTGGGGGAAAAGGAGGCAAGAAACAGTGATCTACTTGGGAAACAGGTTGTTTTAGACATGTGCAAAAAATACACGGGATTGTGGCATGTCTATTTTGATAATTTTTTTACTTCCATGCGGCTAATGAGATTGCTTCTGGATACGAAAATATATGCATATGGTACGACTCGTGCTGGAACAAGACTGGCCAAAAGTTTTCAATGCCAAAACAACTAAAACTGAAAAGGGACGAATCTTGCAAATTGCAACATAAAGATGTAACTGCAGTTTGGCATGATAATAGCGACATTCTTTAATTGCCTACCAACTCCGATCCTAGAACAAATGGAGAGGTAGAAAGGAAGAGTGGCAAGGGAAAAGAAAAAATTAAAATGCTGTATCCTAATGCAGTGATAAATTATTCATAATATGGCAGGGATTGACCTCGTGGACCAAAGGAGGGGGTATTACAGTGTTAGCCGGCCTTCAAAAAAATGGTGGAAATATTTGTTCCATTTCATTGTGAATGTTGCTATTGTTACTAGTTTTATAATATACATTTCAACCAGACCTACTTCTCCAGTTCATGGCAGTAGACTTCTTTACTACAGGCAGAATTTAGTGCAACAGCTAATTGCAGACTTTACGTCACGTAAGCGAGTGGGATTTCAACGTAGCCTACCTTCTGCCACCCCTGATCCTAGTTCTCTTCACACCCTCGTAAAAATACCAAGTGCAGACAGTGTGACATTACCTAATGTAGACTAGGGTGCTTCCTCAGTTATCACTAAGTGAGGGGGGTTGAAATTTAAAACTAACACAAGGGTGTACATACTAAACCATTAATAACCTTTGTGCAATGGAATAGTGTATATAACATTTTACAGACAAGCTGCAATATGTTCGCTGCAATAATGGCAGAAATGGAAACATTACAAGGGTGAGTACCACAAAAATGTTGCAGAAATTATTGTGATTTTATGTAGCTTACTTTAGGACAAGTTAGTCCGGTTTTTAACATTGCTAAGTAACAATGTAAATCGCGAAAACGTAGAGTCAGACTGAAAAATTCAATGCCATAGCTGTGTGTAGGCCAGTGTGAAAGAACAATTAATTTCCAATCTGTTGGTATAAAAATGTGTTAAAAAGGGGTGCACATATATAAATATTTGTCTACAAAGGCATTGATCTTTTCAGTAATAAAATGTTAAAATTAAATTTATATGTTATTCACTGCAAACCATTTTATACATTGGTGGTCTGAAAAGTTTCCGACCTAATAAAGATACTAGATATTTTTTCAGAATATTTTTATTTTTCAACATAATCTCCTTGTAACTCTACACACTTCTCCCAGCAATGCTCCCTCTCTGTAACCCATCCAAATAGTACTCTTCTCTGCAAAATAATTGTTCATGAAGGTGATTGCCTCTTCATTTGACGAAAGTCTGTCCTCCGAGCACAACTCATAGATGAGCGAACAAAAAGAAGTCGCTTGGGGCTAGATCTGATGAGTAAGGCGGATGATCAAGCAGTTCAAACAGTAATTCGTGGATTTTCACATTGCAACCGCTGAAGTGTGAGATGGTGCGTTGTCTTGAGAGAAACAAGATCTTCTTTCTCTGCAAATGTGTTCGTTTGTAGTATGCTACTGTAATGGTTTTCCCTTTTTGAAGATAATTGATTAAATAACTATGACTATCCCAAAAAAAAGTCGCCGTCACTTACCCAGCCGAAAAACAGTTTTTGCTTCTTTTGGAGCCGGTTCCCCCTTTGCAGTCCACTGTTTGGACTATTTTTGTTTCAGGGATATAATGGTATATCCAAGTTTCATCTACAGTAATTAATCGGCGCCAAAACTCGAATTTATTGTGCCTAAACTGCGTCAACAGAGCGTTGGAAATGTTCATTCGAACACGTTTTTGGTTAATGTGAGCAAAGATAGCACCCAACTTGCGGACAGCTTTCTCATATCTAAATGTTGATTCAATGTGTGACAAATATGTTCATATCTCTGCTATCTCTCACTTTCATTTGGCTGTTGTCTAGCCCATTTGGTGAACTTTGGCAAATTTTTCAGGTAATTGTAGTTTTTTGACGTCCCGAACGTTCATCTCCCAAGTTCTTACAGTCACGTTTCAGCTGCCCAAAATTTCACTGTGGTAAATGATGGTGCAGAGTCCCCATACACAGAATCCAGCTCATGTTTGACTTGCATAGGCGTATTGCCCTTCAAAAACAAATATTTAATGACAGCTTGATACTCGATTTTGTCCATTTTCATAAAAACACTCACATCAACTCAAACGACTGTTACATAACAACTGAACATCCAAAATGGCTGAAACTTTGGTGAGTAACTGTCAACAGATGGACAGCGAAATTCACTAGCTTTTATTTACAAGTGCTGCCATTTTCATGTTGAGGTCAGGAACTTTTCACACTACCCTCGTATAAGCTATTCATTGAGCAATTTAATTTTGCCAGTAAAAATATAATTATGCAGATATATAGGCCACTTTTAGTTTGATGTCTGTAGTAGTAGTTCAGAATTTAAATGGACACAGGTCTGCTTGAAGAAGTAGCTACTACTGTGTGCACAGCATAGGGTTAAAAAAAGGGGCACCAATCAATTTATACAACTAGACTAAGAAAATATGTAATGTAAGATCAAATATTGTAAATATCAAGTTTTATAAATAAATTGTATTCTAAATGAATGTGAATGAACAGAGTATAGGAAATGAGGTATACTGTGTTAAATTCAGCAATAGTGGAAGCAAGAAAGCCATGAAATGATTCCATCCTCCAACAATACAAATAACCGAAACAGTCCTAAGGGAATTAACTAGCACATATGCATAACAAAATTTTGGTATTACTTTGGAATGCATTCAGAACCTCTTATTGGAATGAACCTAATAATGGAGATGTAGGCTAAATTTTCGCCAGTTAACATGTCTATTGATCGGTGCATAGTGCTTTTCTGTAATTTGAGGGTGTCTCATAAATTGATACCATTATTTTGTCTCCAGGAACTCCATCTGTAAATGTACTCAACCCTTTGTCAATGTGGAAAATTTGATACACCAAAATTATAAGCTGCTTTTCATGTCGGACAGCATTAATTGCAGCAGCCATTGCTTCTGGTGTGCACACATTGTTTCTTTGTACCCATCATTGATAGGCCACAAACAGTCTGTTGAGACAGTCTGAGAATGTACAAGAATTGTCTAAAATAATGACTGGATTCCATTATTTAAACACCTAAAAGGGTTAAAACTAGATGTACGCCTTATATCTGATTTTGAATATTGGACAGAGTTTCATACATTTGCTTTGCTAGTAATAATCAAGCAGATATATTTATTAATTTATCGATGAGTCGTATTTATTATACATCTTCTTCACTTACGTACCTATTTTGAGGACATGTTTCGCAAATCATTGTTTGCATCTTCGGCTCTTATGCGCTTAAGAGCTGAAGATGCAAACGATGATTTGCAAAACATGTCCTCAAAATAGGTATGTAAGTGAAGCAGATGTATAATAAATACGACTGATCTATAAATTATTAATTATTTCGCTTCACTGTGGTGTTCCAATACAGTTAAATCTCGATATAAATATTAAGCTCTGTTTAAGCAGTTCTTAAGATTCAAATTGTGAATAATTAAATGTGTTAGTGTTTCTGCAACAAACATTTGTTTCTGTGACAGTAAACTTTTATGTTTGTTTCTAAAAAGAACATTTTGTTTAAGTAATATTATGCACAAAAATTCAAGTCTAGGCTTAGGTAACTTGAGAATTATTTACCTCTGGTCTATCCAGTGTTTGCCCTGACCATGACCAGAGGTGGACCATCTTCAGCAAAATGAAAGTTGGACTCAGATCAGTTTATTCTCAATGCATATCTACTGGTTGCATGTTAAATTAGAAGGTAAATATCAGAAGTAGATCAATTTTTTGTTTGTTTGATTGGTTGGTTCCATCATGAGCAAAGTTCCTACACATTGAATATGTCATACAATTATGCATTATGCAGTACCATTTGTAATATTATACTTGCCGTAAGAATGCTTTTTTTTCCCTCCATTTTCCACTATATAAGAACATACAAATCTTTAAACCATTTCAAGAATAATCTTTGCAACACGCATTACAGGAGGTCTACAATAATAAGTAAAAATTGCCATCAGATGCAATTTGTATTATTGCATATTTAGTTGTTAGACAAGATATTAAAGAATTTCCCCGTAGTTTGTACATGGGGAGCATATAAGATGATGCTTTTCTTCTGCCTTGGTGGCATCTAGATAGATTTAAGGAGAGGAAATTTGGGAAATAGATGAGGGATGGAGCAAAATGAATTTAATACTAACAATAGACAGTCAACATGAAAAATTCAATGCCATGGCCAACGTGCCGTCCTGGCATTAAATTCTCCATTTGACTCGTATATTTCCCCAGTAAACCACTAGGGGCTCTTGCATCCGAGACACACCATTTGTGGCGACTTACTATCATAAGTACTTGTGTCCCAGGCTTCATCATTTAACTCTTATTATTTTTAGTTAATTGATGGAAATTAATCATTTCTTCACACTAGCAGTATATAGGCTAAGGTTTTTGATAGTCAACATGAAAAATTCAATGCCATGGCCGGGATTTGAACCATGGATCTCCTGGTTTCCGTCCAGTCGCTCTAACCCAGGAGATCCATGGTTCAAATCCCGGCCATGTCATTGAATTTTTCATGTTGACTATCAAAAACCGTAGGCTACATTCAGCTAGTGTGAAGAAATGATTAATTTCCATCAATTAACTAAAAATGAATACTATGAAGTTTCTGTAAATTAGTTTTAGGGGTTCCTAATAATACTGCAAATGGAGCAGCTTTATTAGTGTTAGGGGAAGTAGGTGTGAGAGGGTTAATGATGGAAAAATTATTTATTTAATGATTTTTTAATATTTTAATGATTTATTGCAAGTGCAAGGGTTATGATATTGACATAGTAAAAATATCCCAGTTGCCCAATCACGGATACCAGTTTTTATGCCTAGTCTAGCCATAAATACTGTTACAACTTGAAAAGTGAATAACACAAATAGCATGCAAAATATTTTAATTGGCTTCTAATATGTTGTACCTACAGGCATCATTACATACAGCATCAATCACTTTTCCAAATGACCACCTTTTGCACGGATACAGGCTCTGAATTTTTGTGGCCACGTCTGTGGCGGAATGGATGACTTCCTGGGGGAAATCTGCCACTGCTGACATCAAGGAACGCTTTAAACTCCTCTTGCAGGCGATGTCCTCAAGCAGTGACCACAGTCCGTACTCCATTGGATTCAGGTCCAGACTGCTACTGGGCCAATCTTCAGGTGAAATGAAGTCAGGGACATGACACAAGCCATGCTTGCGTTAAACTGGCCTTGTGTGCAGGGGCAGAATCCTGCATGGTTGGTTTTGAAACAATGTGCCATTTGAGTTCTTGACAATAGGCTCCAAAACAGTGCTTTTATACATTCTGGTGCTGGTTTTAACATACTTTTTGCAAAAATGTAGCTGGGTGGTACCAGAATAACTCACCCCCCCCCCCCCCCCCATTACACCATCACTGAGGAGGAATGATGGGCTCTCTGAACTTTAGGAACTTTATTACTGGCTTCCCAAGATGTTGACGCATAAAGCCTGTCGCTTTGCTCATTGTTTTATCATAATTTAATAATAGCTTATTTGCTTCAAACCAGATGTGCAGCTGATCAAATGCTTTGACAGAATTGCCTAATTGCTGATGTGATATTTCAGATATAAGTGCACTAGTATATACAAAGAGCATAGCTTTTGATTCTTTGTTAGGATTGTATGGCAAATCGTTTATAAATATTAATAACAAAGACACAAGTATAAAACCTTGTGACTAACGCCTTCAGAATCATAACCATTTATCCTGGTTTTCTGGATTCTATTTAAATAAAGTGTGAAACATTTATAGAAATCTCATTGAAACCACAAAATTTTAAGTATTGGGGTTGCTGTCAAATGTCTTGGCTAAGTCACAAAATATTTCAAATGCAGTTGTTTCTCATTCTAGGCTTCAGAAGTTATCTTGCATGTTTTATTTTCTGTTGACATGTTTTTTCTTTTCTAAATCTAAAGAAGAATGAGAGAGTCTTGTTTAACTTCAGTACTTAATAATCTGATTGTAACAGCTTTCTTCATAAACTTAGGAAAGGCTAAGAGCAAGATATGCCTTTAATTAAACTTCTATCTTAAATAGGGACTTCTATAGGGAGATCAGTTTAATAGCAATATGAGGGCAAATTTACACAGGAATAATGGCAGAAAGATTGCAAAGATGAGTGGAGGCAAAAAAGAAGCTATTGAAATTTCAATCAGGGTTCAGGAAAGGGAGGACAAATAGATGATGTACTAATTATTAGAATAGTAGATAAGTACACAAGTAGGAAAAGAAGGAAAGTTTAATTTTTTTGTAGATTTTGAAAAGGCTTTAGATACAATAGTGAGAGAAGCACTATGGTGGAAGTTACAAAAGAAAGGAGTCAGCAAGAAATTTATTATAGGGCTAGAAAAAGTTTGAGGGAATAAAGTTTGTAACTAGAGTAGATAAGAATGGTATAACGGAATTAGTGGAGCAGAAAATGGGATTAAGACAAGGCTGTAAACTTAGCCCTACATTATTCAACTTGTTCATTGATATAATTGAGAAGGTTGAAAAAGTAACAGCTATTGCCCAATTATTAGGAATAAGGTAATACCAGGGTTACTATTTGCAGATGATTTGGTAATAGCATCTATAACAGTGATAGGATTACAGAGAGCAATAAATGAAATTATTAGCTACTGTAAGGAATGGGGGATAATCAATATAAGCAAGTCAAAAATAGTAGTGTTTAAGAAGAGTAATAAGTTAAGAAAAGATGAAAAGTGGTATCTAAATGACCAAAAAGTGGAGGTGGTAAAGGAATTCGACTATTTAGGGATGAGACTGTGCTATAATGGGGGCTATAAGGGATCGACTTTTGTCACATCTAAGCTCACATTTCGATACACCGTGGAATCGTTTCAGTGCAGAGGTAAAGCATGTCCCCCAACAACCACATTATTTCGAGCTTCTACTGTATGTAGAAATTTTAATTTTAGATGAACACTGAGCATGTTGACCACCTAAACTATGTGCAGATTGAGTATTACCAAATTAAAATTTTGCATTGCAAACTTGGAGTTCCTTGGATTGGATCAGTAATGGAGGGGTAATGGTCAGCTAAGAAAGAATAGAAGCAGTTAAAAACATACCAGCATCAAGAAGCCTTAAGTTAAAATCATTCCCTTATATTCTAATTTATTAAAGAGGAAATTTATCCTTAGATGTGCCATAGAGATAGCATCTTGGTGAGTGTTTTTAAAGAAAACTTGGAAACCTGGCAAAGTGAATTGCTTACCTGGAGGATATAAAAGGATTTTTTTGGCAAAATCTGTCTTATTAGAGAGAACCAATTGAGAATCTCTGCTGTTTTACGTAGATATCTCAGACATGGATACAGGGCTTGCCCTGGCACAGGCTGGAGATAATTAAATATCATTAGCACTGCATCAAGAGGTTAAAGCAAACAGAAAAAGCTATTTCAGTCACCAAGTTGGAAATTAGTGCAGTGTACTTGCACTTCAGAAATGTTGGCCCTACATTTGTCAGTAAAACATATATGCCGAATACATGAACTTGTTCATGGAAACACCTCTAAGCTAGTGAATACAAAAATTTCAGGTATGTAATTAAATCCTATCTTACAATGTTGAAGTAAAACATAATACCGGGGAAAACCAACTTCTTCAGCAACTTGTCTAGATTCGTGCTGAAATACTCGAAAGAATAGACAGCCCTTAAAATGAAGTAATGCTGATGAGAATTGAAGTATCAAGTAAGGTTTTAGTGATGGAATTAAAAACAATTGGGGGACATCAGATGAAAAAATGATAAACAAAAGAAATTGAGAAGCAGTTCAACATTTTTTCATATCATTCTTGACATTAGTTGTTTTGAACTTGTTTTTAAGGTATGATTCTGCTTCAAAAGTTGTAAATGATAAAACATTTATTATTTTAGATACAATTTTTCTGACCACTTTTCTTCTCTGTTAGAAAGCTTGTGCTGGATCATTTCACAATCAGATTTTGGCATACATCTTATACATTTGTATTTGGTGATTTTGAGGTTTGCTGATGTTTAATTAGTGTTATTTTTAAATGGCCACATTCTCATACTTCAGTATTTCTGTAGTGTGTTAAGGTCCTGATGTAATTCAGTACCCTGAGTTACAATTTCATTGAAGGCATTATCAAGATACAAATCTAATTTATTCAGCTATTCATCCAAATGTATTATTACTGTCATGTAGGAAATTATTATATCTTTGAGATCTAGAAGAGTAAGATGTTTTGTTTGTTTAAAAGAACCTATTGGCAAGATTCAATATTCCTGTGGATCTGATATGCTAATGTGATTTTTAAGCTATGTGTGTTTGGAGGAATTTAAAGTAAGTGATGAGTGTCGATAAACCAACTACAAATAGTTTTTACGATTGATTTTTAAGCCTTTGTCATTTACCACAATGTAAAGAATTTTTGTTTGCTCTTCAATTGATGTAGTTTACTTAAAATGTTGCATTTGGAATTACTAGAATTGCCCATTGTAAATACATTTATGTATTCAGTTTATTTAAGTTAATCTGGGATTAATTATTATAGTGGTTACTAAGTGAGTAAACAAATGTGATAGGGCAGAATATGCAAATTTTGAATGTCTAGCACAGTTGAATTATATTTGTCTTCTGTTTTGATTTTTCAGATGGAATGGTCAGGAAGAGGAGCCAAAATCATGTATGTATATAGCAGAAAATAAATCATTCTGATAAAGAATTTTCAATATTTAGGATCAAAACCTGGTCATTTATTCACAAGATATCCATTCTATTATAAAAAGGAAGAAACCTGGATAGTCATATTTTAAGTATTGCTAGAGTATTCTCTGTTTTATCAGTATGTCTCTTTTTCCAGTTGGTAGATGTTCGTCCATTGAAGAAAAGCAGCTCTTGTTCAACAATATATTTAGATGACAGCACAGTCTCTCAGCCAAATTTAAAAAATACTGTGAAGTGTGTAGCTCTTGCCATCTATTATCATATCAAGAATCGAACCTCGCACCGTCAGTTGGAGATATTTGATGAGAAATTACATCCTTTAACAGTAAGGAAACCAATTTTTCTTTCCATTCTTTCTTAATGGGAAAATAAAAGTTTTTGTTCTTGGTGCTAGAGTGCATTTAGCAATTTTGAGTAGGGATGTCAATGGATGAGGAGGGGGGGTAAATTATCCAGATTGATAATTTAATGAATTACTAAGCAAAAGTTAACACTTCTTGCAACTTTTATGATGAATTAGTTGTTACATGTTCTTTGAAGTTAAAGTTGAATGTGTTAAGACCACTGCAGTGAAACCACAGGATTGTATGTTTCCTGTTCAGTTGAGATTGGGTCAGATGTAGGATAGTGATAATACCAGCAAGAAAGTGATAGATTGATGCTTTGTCACTAGTATATAGTTAAGTAACATGTGTGAAGCATGTAACACTTTAGTTTTCCATTAATTTTCTACATAAATTCCATACTTATGCAATAATATGTGCCTTTGTCAGGAAATAGTAATTGTAAACAAAATACATTACATAAGGTTTCTGTTATGCTACAGCCTTGTAACTATTTAATGTTTTCCTAAAGTCATTTGTTTAATGCTTTATTCAGTAATGAGAAGTTTTGTTTCTCATTAAATCCAGACTGATATAACTGTCAAAGAATAGAAAATTGAGATTTATTTTGTAATATTGTATTTCAGAGAGATGGTGTTGCAGATGATTATGATAAACATAATCCAGAGCACCGCCAGATTTATAAATTTGTCCGGACTTTGTTCAATGCAGCACAGCTAACAGCTGAATGTGCAATCATCACACTTGTATACTTAGAGAGGTATATTATCACTTTTTTAACTATTTTAAATGTGTTTTTTGCCATTATATTTTTGCACACAAGGCATACAGAATAAAAAATTATGTTCAATGCAGGCTCCTTACATTTGCGGAAATTGATATTACACCAGCCAACTGGAAGCGCATTGTATTGGGAGCCATTCTATTAGCATCCAAAGTTTGGGACGACCAAGCAGTTTGGAATGTGGACTACTGTCAGATTTTGAAGGACATTACTGTGGAAGATATGTAAGTAATTTCTTTTGCTATTTGCAGCATTTAAATGCAAATCAGATGTATATAGTAAATACATAAAATGGCATAATTTTGGACAGTGACTGCAGCATTAAGTTTTTTATATCCATGAAAGGAAGTTTTCTTGAAAATATGAGGTAAATGTTATCATTTGTCCTGTCATATTGTAATATTTCACCTCAGAAGGCTGGGAAATAATGTAAAGCAGCATTTGAAAAATGTAAACTCATCCTATCCTTTTTAGCCATTAACCGCTTCGCCGATGGCCATTCAAACCCTGCACGGCCGGGAAGGGATACCCAATAAACATAACAAGACATTTAAATTGTTAAATGCTGCAATTTATTAATAATAATACTTTATTATCACCTTATGTTTTACAAGCATTTTTGAAAACAGTCAAGTTATTTTAGCGAAACAAAAACTGGTTTAAAGCCCATTAAAGGCAGTATACATCTTCGGTATCATTAAAATAGAGACTATATTAATAAATCGTTGAAATTTCATTAATTTGTACCACTGTAGAGAAAATGAATGAGATTTACAGACTACTTGGTCTAATTATGCTCATGGGTGTTTTTCGTAAACCTAAGCTAGACATGTACTGGTCTCTGTACTTGATCAGGGTAGGACTGTATATTTAAATAATTGGTACAGTTCCCCTAAATTATTCATGGCCTTACACAAAAGAAAAACAAATGCATTTGGAACAGTATGCTGAAATTGTATTGGTTTGCCAAAAGATGTGAATATGAAGGCTCTAAGAAGAAGGGAAATGCAGGTGCATCAGCTCCCACCCTTGACCTATGTTGCTTAGGCAAGACAGGGGGGTTGTTACAGCATTATCCAATTGCAGCTCTAAGATTTTGATGATAGATACTGGAAAAATTGATGCTCGTAACAAAATGTCAATTTTCAAGCCCGATATTATCCAGGAACACAATATGCATATGGGTGGAGTGGATCTAGTCGATCAGGTATTACACGCACATCCCTCTTTGCGAAAAACAATCAAATGGTATAAAAAAGTATTTTTACACCAGCTGGATATAACCATATACAATGGTTTAGTAATTTGGAGAGCTCTAAACCCACTGAAAACAATGACGTACCTGGACTTTCGCATATCAATAGCTCGCAGCCTAATTGAGCAGTATAAAATTCATAGGCCTCTCCATACTGGGGGTAAGAAATCCACCAGCCCAGCACCCCTCAGACTTGAAGGAAAACATTTTCCTAAAAGGGTACCACCCACAGCAAAAAAGTTGCGTCCCTTTAGAAAATGTCTTGTGTGCCTAAGAAAGGTGTCCAAAAGGAAACTGGTACGATTTGCCGTGAATATGGAGATGTGCCCTTGTGTGTTTATCCTTATTTTGAGGTGTATCATTCAAGAAGAAACTTTTAAAGGTAAGCTTTTACTTCTTATAGAATTTATTTAAATTTACTGTAAAACATAAAGTTAAAAGAATTATCATTAAATAAGCATTAAATGCACGTATGCACAGGGCGTCTATACACGTCCATATCGGTTTGGGGCCTTTTAACTTGGACGTCATATGACGTCCATATCGGTGAAAGGGTTAACAGTTGAATTGCTGTTCAGCAAGTTGCCTTAAATAGGTCACCTTTCTTTGCCATATGTCAAAATGTACTATTTCCTAACATCATTCTGTTAAGTGTATACCTTACAGAACGAAACCAAAAATTTAAGTGGGAAATATCATTTCAAAAAAAAATTAAATCAGCCTATAACAATTCAGCAGTCATTCTCAAAAACCAGTTCTAAAACCATTTATTACCAGTGTCATAATTCCTTGCAGCTAGTGCAATCAACTCTATAACTTAGTCCCAACTTAATTACGGCTATAATCCAGGAACCTGCTATATTTAAAGCATACAGATTGTAATTCAGCACCATGCCATTTACAAATGTGTGCTCTCACCTGTCCTAGGTGTGAGAAGCTGAAACCAGATTTCTGGTCCTCTTCTAGATGAACTTGTAGTTAGGGCTATCCTCCAACTTTGTTTAGAATTATTAAACAATGCACAAACTTATGGCAAATTATTTCCCATGTTTTTAATTTTGTCACACATGCACGCTGAACACAAACAGAGCAAGCAGCTTCCATAATGTATTTAATGTACAACCAGCTTGTTTTTCCTTCAGTATTATCTATCCTTCAAAATTTACCAATGAGTTCACATGTTAACTTGTTTTACTAATGTATTGGTCAAGATTCATAGAGTAAAACAACAGCCGCCTGAAATCCAAGTTTTCTAAAATTAGTTCTAAATAGTGGAGCTATTTTCTTGGAAGTAAGTATATTGCAATACACAATTCTTCCAAAAGGAATTCAAATAGTGTTTATAGCATTAGTGTTTGATGCAATCGATATGTAGTTTATAATATCTCTTAACCTACAGATTATTTGCAAAGTGTTTCCCCCCACTTTTTTCCCAGAATGGAACATTCAGTTAAATACAGTAATGATTATTAATTTTTAGATGAGTCGTATTTATTACACATCTGCTTCACTTTCGTACCTATTTTGAGGACATGTTTCGCAAATCATCGTTTGCATCTTCGGCTCTTATGCGAATAAAGCTTGATCCAGTGGTGTGGGTAATTCTGGGGTTGCTGATGCTATCTGGTGATTTAGTGATGAACTTAAATGTGGGATTCTCTTCTGGCGGGATTTCAAAGTTCATTAGTTGGTTTTTATGTTTTTCAATGTATATTCTCTCCCATATGACGAGTTCACTATGTTTTTGTACGTATTTTAGTAATTTTGTGCTATCTTCAATTTCATGATTTTCAGACCAGAAATGAGCTGCTATTGCGGACTTATCAATATTTTTGTATCTTAAGTGCCTGAAGTGTTCTTTCTTTCTAGTGCCTATGTTTCTTTTTGTCCTCCCTATGTAAATTTTTTCACAGTTCTTTACACTTAATCTTGTAAATGCCTGACTTTTCCTCTGGTTTTATCTTATCAGTATTATTACTGTGAAGTAGGTTTTTAATGTTGTAATTGTTTTTTGGTGATAAGATAAAACCAGAGGAAAAGTCAGGCATTTACAAGATTAAGTGTAAAGACTGTGAAAGAATTTACATAGGGAGGACAAAAAGAAACATAGGCACTAGAAAGAAAGAACACTTCAGGCACTTAAGATACAAAAATATTGATAAGTCCGCAATAGCAGCTCATTTCTGGTCTGAAAATCATGAAATTGAAGATAGCACAAAATTACTAAAATACGTACAAAAACATAGTGAACTCGTCATATGGGAGAGAATATACATAGAAAAACATAAAAACCAACTAATGAACTTTGAAATCCCGCCAGAAGAGAATCCCACATTTAAGTTCATCACTAAATCAACAGATGGCAGCAGCAACCCCAGAATTACCCACACCACTGGATCAAGCTTTAGTCGCATAAGAGCCGAAGATGCAAACGATGATTTGTGAAACATGTCCTCAAAATAGGTACGAAAGTGAAGCAGATGTGTAATAAACATCTAAAAATTAATAATTATTACACTTCACTGTGGTGTTCCAATACAGTTAAATCTCGATACAGTAATGGTTGTAACAATGAAACCAATTTTTAAGAGCTTCACAATGGATATTTTATACAAAATGTACTTATTTTAGCAAAACTTCACTTATCTTTAAGGAAATTGATGAAAAATTCAAGGAATTGTGTGGAACTGGTTTCATAAACGTTTGTTTACATCCTCATTCACTTCCACTTCTTTTGTCAACATTACTGTCACTAGAGGTTCCATACAATTCCTTGACATTGTCATCGATTTCCTTAAAGATGAGTGAAGTTTTGTTACAAATAATTATAGTTTTTGAGTATTTGTTGCTTCACTGTGCCAGCTTCTATTTTTATGTACTGATACTAAATGTTCATTATGTTTGTGAAATACCCTGAAAAACCTTAAAGCTGCACCACAGTCTTTATCTCATATCTTGTTACCCTCCATGTCTTCTTTTTTCTGGCATCACACAAAAAAGATATCCAGCAAGTCATATTGTAGTAGGTTTTCTTGTTTGATAACCCACTGCTTTCAGCAGAAATTCTTCCACCTAATATTTAGCAATGACTTTCATAGAGATAGCCACACAAGTTGGAGGAACCTCTGTTTCCTTCATTTTTTCTTTCTCTTCCACCTAAATAAGTCCCCATCTCTGTGGTGTTGGGGGCAGCATGTCTGCCTCATATTCAAGAGGTCCCAAGTTAGAATCTGTCAGCGCAAGTTGCCTAGATAAGGCTTTTTTTTTCTGGTATTTTTTCCCAGATTCTGAAATATGAGTGTAACTCTATGGACTCATTTGAGTAACATTTTACCTATTTCATTCATTGTCTAATATGACCTGCATTGGAGGACGTTAAATTTAAAAAAAGATACATTCTAGTTAGAGTATTCAACCCAAAAAATTCAATACTAAGATTTCAGTGTAGAAACCAGTTTTGAGGTCCCCTGAATCCAAAATATGGGATTTTTAGAAAGTCTTCCTCCCCCTCCGTTTTTTTGTAATTTACATCCTCCAACGTTAAGTCATATCGGACGATGAATGGAATGGGTGAAATGATGCTCAAATGAGCCCAGGGTCCATAGAGATTAGAGTTACCCGACATTCGTCACCCCCCCTCCGTTTATTGGTATCAACTGCATCCTCCATGACATTGTAATATTGCATGTTTTACACAATTATATTATTTTAATTGTAATTTTTTATAGTTTCTTGAACAATTGCAATTTTAGATGCCCTGGTATTTTCTTACTTGTCAGCTGATTCAATAATTTATGCCAACTCCTAATTTATTACCTATACAAACTGTGTGAATATATTTACGAGAAATTTGTTGATATATCCTGTTTTATTTTTACAAGCTAACAGAATGAACATTAACAAAATGGTTTCAGATATTGAGTACTCAATTTTTAGTTAATGGCCGGCCATGTCCGTCCTTTTTTGTGTACTTCTGCTATCATTAGAGATCTCTGCTGTGGTCGTGCATTCAAAGATTAATGGCCGTGTACACCAATCTTGATCAAGATTTTACTGCTGTAAAATACTGACTTTACTGTGATGTGCGGTCATTTGTGTTGCATCGTCGACAGTAAATTACATCCAGGTTTTCATCGCCGTTTAACTCTTGACCGTCTGTGAATGGCGGATTATCGTCGGTTAACTTCGCTCACAATTGTAAAATGGTGGCTTATGTTTTGGAAACGCGACAATTTCGTGGGCGAGTTATTCATGCAACACATTCAAAGTGGTGACAATAATCGCATGCCCATTATAGTGGATAGAGGAAATCACAATAGGAAATTTCAAGAACGATTCAGATTATCCAAGGAAGAAGTGTGGTGGTTAGTGGACAAATTGTGTGATAGGTAAGAATTCCCAGCAAACATAAATAATCCAATATCACCTCTGACCCAAGTGTTAACGTTAACAGAAAAGGTTATTTTTCACCCAATTGCAAAACTGTGAGTGGTCATAATTTACTTATTAGGGACATTGTTACAAGGTGGCCAGACTCGGTGCATTATAGTACTATATTTAGAAACTCCAAGGTTTGAAAATGGAGAAATGTCTAATGGATATTTACTAGGAGATAGTGGCTATGGTTGCAGACCATATTTAATCACCCCAATTATAAACCCACAAACTACTGCTGAGCAACGTTTTAACAATGTGCATTAAAGAAGCAGAAACACAGTGGAGAGGCAGTATGTAGTTTGGAAAAGGTGTCCAGTAATGTCATTGGGATTAAGTTAGGAGTCCTCTTGGTTTTGGTTTCCATTACGTTGATACTCTATTTCTGCTACGGCTGTTTATACATGTGTTACTGCCTTGGCAAATGCTAAGCGAAAAACAAATTATGAACACAAGGCAGTGAACTTCCAGGTGTGTTCGGCAGCCTTCTCAACAGTAACATTTGAAATGAGTGATGCGCTCTATGGCAGCGAGCGCCTGCCAGATAATCACAGCCAGCTATACCTTGTTTCACGTAAGCTTGCCCAGTATCTCTTAACGGTCACGTGACCTAATCACCTCTCATTGGTTGCTGTTGTGGTAATGACTGTCGTGCGGTAAAAATTAGTTCGTTATTTAACATGGTGATATATCATTATATGTTGGAAGAGAATTGTCAAATTTATATTTTCTTAACTGTTTCAATTAAATATATTACGCAACAGAGTTGATTTATCTGAAATGCATGTTAATTCTTAAACGAAGTAAAGAGGAGGTTCCTTTGCTCTCAAGCACATGTCACGATAGCATGTGATTTAGCGGTAGTAGTGACATTTGTTTATATGACTTTAATCACTGACCTTGTTTTGAACTGGATTAGTCATGCATCGCCATTCGAGAGTGCGGGAGCTAAATTATTTTATTGATCGTTTATTGCGCATGTACTTGTATGTATAATGGCAGAGTCTGCTGCCAGTTTTTTGCTTTAGTATCGAAGGATAATTATTTACAAACAGGCGAAAAAAGAATTGTGTTGCATGTGTTTAATGCACTCACAGAGAAGAATCCGTCTTTGTCAGTGAGAGAAGTCGAACAGCTGTGCTCTGAAGTTACAGGTGTGAGTGTTAGATCCGTAGGAACATCGCGACATGAAATTGAGGAAACAGGAAAACTTACCATTCCAGGCAAAAGCAGGAATAAACAAAAGTGCGTGCTCAGAGAAAATACGTGAAAAGTGTTGTGCGTCGTCAGGTGTGTAGTTTTTCTTTAGAAACGAACTCCCTAACATAAGTAACATTTCGTCTGCTGTAAATGAGGATGCAGATTTACCAAATTTCAGCAGATTGCTTATACAGCTGGGATTTGTGAATGAAAAAAGAGGCAAGAAAAATGTGCTAAAAGACAGAGGCGATATTGCTGTGTGGCAAAGACTAAGGACAACCACACTGCACCGAGATACAAATTCCTAAATATACACGAAGAACACACGAAAAGTAAAGTATGGTGTGACACGACTTTTAAGACTGAAAGACAAGCATTTTTGATAGGTATGTGTGCTGGTTTAAAAATCCCAGTGGAAAAGGCCAAAGGCCTTTCATTATAAACTCTTTCAGTTTCATTGCTCAGTTCATTATAAACTTGTATTTTTGCATGCCTTCATATCCTTATTTGTATGATTTTTGTATGATTTTATTTATCTTCCCGGCAATTATTACGACATTTACTGCAGGTTTAAATGTGACGGGAAGGCACCGCCTATGGCCTATGATGCGAAAGCATTAGCCAATTAGGGCAAGGGGGAGGGTTGTTGAACGCGGAGTGATACATTTCAGCGGGGCAAGGTTATATGAAACAGAGATTAAACAGCAATTGACAATGGTGCACCAGTATGTAAGCTGTGCCACAATTAGAGGCACTTGTCATCAGAGCTATATTTGTCAAAAGAATATTGGTGAAATCCAGAGCAGATATCAATGAACTACCGAACATGAAATAGAATGGGCAAGTTTTGACTATTTCAAATATATACCATAAAAAAAAAAAATGTGTGCTATGTATTCAGGCTTTTAAGGGTTAAAAACTGAATAAAAATAGCATCTGTGATGTAATTTATTAACATTCTGGCCTAATATTATTGATCAGTACTCTTATCTAAAATTTTAGATAGCTTAGGCAGTTTGTAGTGATTGGGTTTAAACTGATTCTGGGAAGATATTAGGTGACAGGCATCCCGTAACAGTGAGACATGTACAACATATAAGCAAAATATAAATAACATGCTTTTTGAATGTTTTCTTCTTGTCTTAATCAATTAAGGAAGTGGATGGAATGATGCTCAAATAAGCCCATAGAGCCTAGAGTTATCTTTTATATTAAGGGAAAATCACAGAAAAAGCCTTATCCAAATACCTCAACCTGACCGAGATTTGAACTTGGGACCTCTTGAAAGTGAGGCAGGCACACATTACAAAGACAGGCATGTTTCTTACAGGAATATAACTATAAAGCAACACGATATCTTGTCCACTGTATATTAATTTTTTATTGTATTAGCTTCATGTAATGTGCATCAAATATTAAACATTGAAATGTGTTTTACAGGAATGAATTGGAACGTCAATTTTTGGAAATGCTTCAATTCAACATAAATGTTCCATCCAGTGTGTATGCCAAATATTATTTCGACCTGAGGACTCTTGCCGAAGCCAATGACTTGTCATTTCCTGCAGAACCTCTTAGCAAAGATCGTGCTCAAAAATTGGAGGCAATGTCACGTGTGTGCGAGGATAAAGTGACTGCGGAAGCCCTTCGCAATGGTTTCAAGAAATGGTCAAGTCTGGACAACGTTAGTACAGGTGGTCCCCGGCGAAGTGTTGCCATTCTGTCTTGAGCCCTCTTGCTGAAGTGCTGTGAAAGAGTGACCATCACAAAGTCAGTGCAGTAATGTGAAAAGTGAAAATTATTTCTGTTATGTCACTAAAAATGTTTCAAGAGCAGTGAAGGAGCACCCTTTTTATTAGCTCTCAAGTCATATCTTCCTGTACTTCTAATAATGCAAGTTAATCTAGCTAAAAAGATCAATTTTTATAGATGTGATAAGGTGCATCTCGCCTTTCTTTTATGTGTGTTTAAGATGCTACAGGTAATGTAGAGCAAAGTGGATGTTTTCTTCCTTTGAAAGGGTATGAACAGGATATTGAACTTTTAATACAAATATTTCATATGACATTAAGTCCATGTTACAAAAACTTGGGTAAAGCTGAATTCTCTTGAATTTATTGAGAACCATTATGTATTACTGATAACCAGGTAAAAGATCAGTATTTCACATGCCTTCCAAATCTTTGCGCTGCACAATCTTGTGGTGTTTTTGCACATGTAAGGGAAACATTTCAGGCCATTATTTTCACAACAGTACCAGCCTTAATGATCCAGCCTAAATTGTTAAAATGCTAAGAAAATGTCAACGAATAAACTGAAGGGTAAGTTAATTGTATGGTGATAATGTGTAAAGTGTTACCAAAGCATGTTAGAAATGGAATAAATGATTCTTTATTGCACTAGCACTTTAAAGAGTGTAAAAAGTGCTTCATAAATATAATCTTGTTTTTAGGTTAAAGTAATGCCTTTTGTCACAATGGGGTTTATATATCAGTTCTTCCAGCTTTTGTGTAACACGCTTATAATTCCAAAGAGAATTAAATCCCCAAGAGAAATATTATAATTTTCATTCTTTAGAGTAATTAAAAGAAATCTTCAAAGATATATACTATTACTATGTTTATCATTATTATTATTAATTATTAATTATTGACTGCATTTTCTCCATTTGTGGGTTGGCATTTGTAGTTTGTTCTTTCATCTTCAAAGTATTATATTAGTTTCAAATATGAGCAGCTTTAATGGTATTAGTTAATTTACAAGATAATAGCACAATGCCAACCAATGCTTTCTGTGATCATACTATATTTATGCTTAACGCAGTAAATGATTGATGGGAGAGGCATTGATAACATTCTGAAATTATAAATACGTGAATACAGTGTTTCATGTATACTTCCTTTGTTGCATATTTGATTTCTTTTGACATGTTAATATTGTATTTAAGGTTGTTGATGTATTTGGAATCATATGTTCATCTTGTTCAGAATTTTCATTCAGGATACTTAAATAAATTGTTTTGCAATTTATAAAGCTTTCATTGTAAGGATTATTGGTGTGTGTGTGTGTGTGTGTGTGTGTGTGTGTGTGTTTGTGCGTGCGTGCGTGCGTGTGCGTGTGTGTGTGCGTGTAAGTTTAATAATTTATGGTGAGGCTTACACATTGTAAGTTCCTTTCATTCCTATATGGATGTTGCGCATATGGTCAATCAGGGTTATTTTGAACTAGCTTGTTCCAGTGATGCAAAATGAGTAGCAGAGAAATTGTAAGAAACAAAAGGTAAGGTAGTAATTCATAATCCTAATTAGGTCCTGACAAAATGTAATAATATTTCTTAACACTTTAGGAAGTTACATTTTTAATTTTAATTATATTTGCTGCCCCTGTCTATTAAAATAGAACTGAATGTTAACCAAGACATAATATGAAGAATTAAAGCAGCATTTCAGATATCCTAATTTCTTGCCATTTGGGCTCTCTTAAAATTCTTGTGCTTAGTTATAATAGTGACTGCATTGATTATGAAAAATTGTTACCCATAGACAGCTGACCAAAGGTCTGTACATTTTCATTTCTTCTGAGACGTGTAGCTTACAGATTACAAAATATAAAGGATGATGTTGTATGTATGATGTGAAATTATTTCACATTGTGGAATTTTTATAACAAAAAAGTACTGTCAATAAATTGAATATTAGGAAGTATATTTTGAAAAAATACAGAGTTTTATTTAATAAATTTTTTTCCTCAGTTATATTATCTATTTCATCCAAATGCTACTGTTTTAACAATATGACCACACCCACACTATAACAGATAATCTGTCTTAAAATCATTTCTTAATCTGCTATGGTAAAATCCCCATGTGCGTATGTGCAAAACATTATCTATTTGCATCTGTGTTAAAAGTGGTACAATTGGTTCTCATTGGAAGCATATATGCTAGTTGCAATGACAGGCACAGACTTTTGTCCATCTGAATTGTATGCAGCAATTGTGATTCCTGACTTTCTTCCAGAGCCTTTCTCTGTGTCTGCTGTATATAAGGCTTGGTTGTGCTTGGGTAAGTAATATACCTGATGGCAGAAGAATTAACTGCTGCCACAAGGGAAAATGTTATGCTTTTTTTTAATCAAAAAATATATATATCTAAATCCTTTCAGTGTTGTTGTATAAATTAAATTTATTGGGAGTCGATTAATGACACTAAACAACATTTACCTTTTTTTTTTTTTTAATGGAAGAAATGCTAAATAACAGTGAATATAAAACCATTAACAAAAATCCACTAACAGCTTGCATTCAATCATTTGAAAAAACAATAGCAAAATCAAGTATAATATCAAACAAATATACAGTTAAACCCAGATAATCCAACCTTACCTAGACTTTATGGCTTACCCAAAATATACAAACCATCCATAACAATGAGACCTATAGTTAGCAGTATAAATTCACCAACATACAAACTTGCAAAGTGGCTAACAAACAAATTCAACTCATTTCCAAAATTTGATAGCCTAAGCATCAAAAACACCTATGAACTAATAGAACACATTAAGGATACTGAACTAAATGAAGAGGACACACTAGTCTCATTTGACGTTAAATCACTGCTTCTCAGCATACCAGTTAAACAACTCCCAACGTTGATAGAAAAATAGCTCAAATCACTTGGAATGTCATCACTTGAAATTTCAGATTACATCGAACTAACCAAATTATGCATAGAACAGAATTTCTTCCAGTTTCAAACAAAATATTTCCATCAAGCTTCTGGTTTAGCAATGGCCAACCCCTTATCACCCTTCCTGGCCGATCTGTACATGAGTGCACTAGAAATAAGGATCACTAAAGGTTTCCCATGGATGTTCAAACTCTGGCAAAGATATGTAGATGACATATTTGCCATAGTGCCAAAAAAACACATCAGTGATGCACTAAAACTTTTAAATATTCAAGAAAAAAGCATCAAGTTCAATGTAGAAGTTGAAAAAGACGAGTATTTATCATTTTTAGATCTAAAAATAATCAGAAATAAAAATAGAATAAACTTTGGCATTTACAGAAAACCAACACAAACAGACAACTACATAAAAGCTAATGGCTACAATCCAAGATCCCACAAACAGGCAATCTTTAATAGTTTAGCACACAGACTGGTCAACATCCCTCTCACAGCAGAAGAATACAAAATAGAATACAACAAAATTATTGAAATAGCACAGAAAAGTGACTTTCCCAAATCACTAGTAGACAAAAAAAGTGAACTTAGCAAAAAAGAAGAAACTACTAAAGGAAACCACAACCCTCTCAGCTACAGAAACTAAAATGATCTTCAAAAAATTCACTTACCATCCATGGGCCTTTGATAAATTCAAAAAAGTCTTCAAAAAACAAAACATTCAACTAGCTCCAGTGAACCATTACTCCTTAAAAAAACCTAATTTGCTCAGACATCAAAGATGCCATTCCATCTAACAAAAAATCTGGTATATATCAAATTGAATGCTGTGACTGTAGTCAAATTTATATTGGAAAAACCAAAAGAAATTTAGAAACAAGAGCAAAGGAACACTTTAGGAACATAAAATACAAACAATTAGAAAAATCAGCTGTTGCCACGCATTTTTGGGAAAAAAAACCACAACATAAATCCAGAACCAAAACTACTAAAACATACATCAGGAAAACAAGAACTATCCACATGGGAACAAATCTTCATTTCAAAAAATAGGAACAAAGTATTCAATTTCGACATCCCCCAGAAAGATTTGTTCAGCAAGTTCCTCGAACCGCCACCAGAGGAGACCGATGACAAAATATCGCCAGCTACACCAAGGAGAACCAGTTCCGGGAAAATTTAAAAGTAAGTGTTGTTTAGTGTCATTAATCGACTCCCAATAAATTTAATATATATCTATATAGATTTTTTTTTCTTAACAGTTTTTCATTGTTTCCGTTTAGTTTCTTCTGGTTCCCTAAGTTTCACACATTCACTATACACATAAACACCCATGACCAAGGAAGGACTGAACCCACAACCCTCTATGCGGCGGAATGCTAGAGACCTAACGCTCTAGCGACCATGGCTACGAGGGTCGGCTATTAGTACACAACATAGTAGTGTTCAAGACACTCCTCAATTAGAGGATGCAGTGCTCTACATTTGGTCAATACCTAATGTACATTAATAAGGCATTGCCTTTGTGCAATTATAATTTCTATATGTTCATAATTTCTTAAAAATATAAGATCATTCCTTGTATTTCATTCAGAGATAAATACTGCATAATTGACACACATGTGGTGGTGTAAAATAAAAAGGCTATCTCTATTCACATTTGCTCAAGATTTGAAAATTCAGCAAATAAAAATCCACTCTAAAAATGATCAGTTAGTCCTTCCAGGGAAAGTAACAGAAGTGATCCAAACATTAAAGACATGTAAATCAAATACACCAATTTCAACATTTTTCTCCTTGCCAGCCCTTAAGTTTCAAAACTTCAAAGCTGCTAAGAATAGTCCATCCAGAATGCATGTATTTTATCAGAACATACTTGAGGATTATCAGATTAGGACTTATGTCAAAATTCTTAGCTTAACCAGACTATGCTCATAGTGTAATCAAAATGAACTGCTCATGATTAGGCCTAGAAATTAAATTGGAAAATTAAAGCAGTGGTGCTGAGTGCTAAAAGAGCAGTCAACTACAAATTGTACTAGTAATATGTAATTGTTGACCATGTGGACTACCATCTTAGTGTCCAGGGCCAAGTAGAGTGGGCAGTGCAATTTATGTAATAACTTAGTGCATAATAAAATTCTTATTATTAGGCTGTGCTGTGTCCGAGTGGTTACACTGCTCAACTATCACCAAGGTGGCCTGGATTTGACCCCAGGTGATCGCAAAGTGAGATAGGGTGAACAACACGTTGCTGGGGCAGGTTTTCTCCAGGGTCCTCCAGTTTCCCCTGCCATCATTCCAGCAAATCCTCCAGCATTCATCTTTCCTATCATTAATTTCACCATCATAGTGGCATCCATTTCTCTCACTCTCATCCCAGGCATTGGGCTGGCCCCTCAACCCTGGTTGCTCTATCAGGCTCAATGCTTCAGATTCCCTTGCCCTGACTTTCCGGGCTATTGGAACCCAAATCCCCTAAGATTCATCTACCTCGTGTAATTATGTCTCCTCAGCATCCGAGCTGTGTTGCTCATCTCCAGCTCGTTAGATTATCGGCCGTGCTGCCTAGTTACGAGTCTTCTAAGAGTGCTGCCGCTGAGTGCTAGGTAGCGCTAGTGCTGCTTCTAGAGGGAGCAAGAAGTTCGATAATTGAATAACACAGCGTCGGGAAGGACTGGCTCCGGCATATCGTCAGAGAGGATCGTGGATAAGATTACTTCCGATTGGGATCTCGGAGGCACAACATTCCAACCTTCTCTTCAACCCTTTGTAGGTAGGAACATTGGGACAACACTGTTTGGCTTCGCTTCTGCATGAGAGTTTTGTACACGCCTTCTTAATTTTTATTCCAAATTTTCCCTATGTTCTCTCAGGTCATTTAAGGCAAGTTTCGAGGAGTTAGGGCACTTAGAACATAAAAAGAAATTGTAATGGCCTTCAGTGTAATTAAAGAAATTACCAGTTGTAACCAGAGGCAAAGATATTTACTTGGCATGTACTAAACCTAATTGTTAACAGTTTCTAAGGCAAAGAAATAAAAGGTACATTGTTATATTTAGAATCTTGGCAATATAAAGAATGAATTACGAACAACCAACTTTGAAATTTGCTGTGCCTGTTTCCTTAACCATCCTATTTGGACCTTTTTTTCAATTTAGGGCTTCCTTATCCTTACTGATTTTCAAATATGTTGGGTCAGTGAGACCATGCTTACGTATGCTTCCACGTGTTAAGTCATTCACTGAAAACGGTACAATGTAAGGGAGACCGGAACCGGGACAGCCAATTTTCCCCCTTGCGGTATACTTGGTGTTATTTGACATCATGCACACTTCGCGGAAGTAGCCGAACCAGTCCAATACAGTCTGCGAACTCATACATGTATTTCCTATGGAGCACTCCATTATCGTCGTGTCGTGGGATTGTTTTTTGACCGGGCCATATAGTGTAATTTCGGGACAAGTAAGACTGTTGGTAGCATTGCATTCAGTGGAGAAACGAGAATAGTTTGGCTGCTTTGAATTCTTCAATATGGCTACATTACGCAGTAAGTAAATAAACAAACAGTAACGTTAAAAGAATGCCCTCCACCAAGAAATTGCACTAAAAAGTAAAGAAATGATATTAAAAATTATAGTTGTGTATAAAAACATCAAAGTGTGAAGGAATTAGAAAAAAATCGCCACGTCGCATATTAGAAAGAAGAGCCAAATCATCATCATCGTCATTCTGGATCATGAAACTTAAGATGGTGAATGTTTTAAGTAAATCTGTCAGAAGCTCTCCTTGCTGTCTAATGCTAAACTAAAACAGCAAGTTTGGTGAGACTACAGATAAAGAATTAATGACAAATGTATAGATGTATTTTTTAGATACGGTGCATGACCTTGCTCAGATGTTCGCAAGTGACGTCATCCAATGGTAGGGGTAAGATCTCTGCTTTCATAAGCAGATTGCTGATAAAGCTAGTGGGTTAGATGACAGATGACTAACCAGACACCCCTTTTTCTTTCAAATAAACAAGTGGACTCCACCATTAAATTACTACACAACATTACATCATATGCCACGTCTAAAAAATAACTCTTTACGGTTTGAGTATGAGTAGGGACAGGAATTATATGCTCTAATCCCTTTTATATGGATAAATTTATCCAGTGAAAACTTCCAAAATATGCACATAAAGATGCCCATATAAAATATGTAAATATTATTGGGACAAAAAAATCAAGATTTAAGACAATTTATAAGAAATTTTAAAATTAAAACATTGCAAAAACCAGATGAGTGATCTAACTTGGCAAAATTTATCATTACTGCTAAAGAGCTTTAATATATTTTCCTTAAATAAGAAAAAATAAAAACAGCATGGGTGTCATTTAGTTTTGCACAATCTCAACTTCAATTGTGTTGCAGTTTACGTTCACCATATGTTTTACATTTTCCACTGTTAGCCACCTCCTATTGCTCCTTAGGATATCCTAGAGAGAAAAATTTCTCTCCACCGTACAGGAAGATGGAGGTGCATACAGAAAAGCTGATATTTAATCACGTTTTAGAGGCATTTCACTGGACAGCTGGGGATGTATACCTGTTACTATTTCTTCGATCTCACACATTTGTCCATATCTGGGTTTTTTTTTTTTTTCCCCTTCACTACATAGCCAATGCTTCCAGGTAGCGATTTCAGTTTAAGGATTGAGGTTTTGAATGCATTTAACCACTGGGAGAGCTTGCGCTGTTGGTTTCCAAATAAGTAACGGTAGATGGAAAATGAGAGAGAATTGTACAGATATATAAGGAAGGTTAATTCTAGCTCTTTGTTCTTGAATATAACTTGAGCAATTTGAATTGATGCAGAGTTTTGGAATCCAATGAATTCACTACATTCCTTTTTCCCAATTTTCAGTGTAATAGCTGCACATAACCATGTTCCCCAGCATGTTATCATTGGATTCAGTGTTGCTGCTTTGAAGGTTGTTTCCTCTATGATGCTGTAGCAAATACCCTCTTAACAGAAGATACCAGCTTATCTACAATTGGGAAATTTGCAAGTTGTTTCTGCAATCTGATGTTATCTTTGGGCAAGACAGGTCAAATGAATTGACGTTTGTTAGTCTCACAAAAACTCGAGAATGGCTGAAATAATTTGCTAATTGTGGTTTTGAAATATTTGTACAGGTCCAAGGAAGGCTTAAAAGGTGAGAAAAAAATCCTGAAGTGATAATAGACCAGGTTATTAATTAAATGTAAACTTTTATATAAACATGCAAATTTTTACGGAACACATACAGCTTCTTTTATTTTTTGACAAACAAGAGCATTACAAAGTAGAAAGATATTCCACTCCTTGCCAAAGTCTTCAAAGCTATTTCACTTATCATATTTTAATAAATAATGTTTATCGTTTGTTATTAAGACTGAAATATTTTTATGTAGCATGATATACCTTTTGAAGATTAGACACAAAATTAATTTATCAGTGCAGTATAATACTATAAATATTTAACCACAGTTAATTGTTGAATATTGGTGAATCCTTGGATACCTTCTTTATAATTTGTGTTTGTGAATTCATGAATGTGAATTGAATTGACACAAAATTAATTGAATTCCTTTGTGACTTTGAGAAGTTTGCAGAAACATTTTTACTATGCCAAGGAGAAGACTGGTTATAGAAGTCAGTCAAATATGTAACAAGCTATGTTACGTACTGACCACACTGATAAGCAGTGAGATGCAGATAGTGCTAATAGTCATGTTGGTATGTCAGAATTGCATTCTAGAGTGCCTGTTTCTTCCTGGGAAGTTGTTTTCGTACAAATCAGTTGACACAGTTATAAACCAGGATGGCATGGTCAATTATTCCAGTTTTTAAATTCATTAGAATTGATAAGAGTCAACCTGAAAAATTCAATGCCATGGCCGGGATTTGAACCACGGATCTCCTGGTTTCCGTCCAGTTGCTCTTACCCATTAAGGTACCATAGCCAACATGTCCTGACATTAAATTCTGCAGTTGACTCATATTTTCCCAGTAAACCACTAGGGGCTCTTGTATTCGAGATACATCATTTGTGGCAACTTACTATTGTAAGTACTTACATACCAAGCTTCATCATCTTATTATTTAAGTTAATTGATGAAAATTATCATTTCTTTTCACTAGCCGTATATAGGCTAAGATTTTTAGATAGAGTCAACCTGAAAAATGCAATGCCATGGCCGGGATTTGAACTACGGATCTCCTGGTTTCTGTCCCGTTGCTCTTACCCATTGAGCTAACCATGGCTAAAATTAAAAGTAAAAGCTAAAATTAAAAGTAGGATCAGTTATGATCATGCTGCGTAACATTAACTAACCACGATTGTGCAATGGAACGAGGCTGTGAAAAAGCTAATGAATAACGTCATCAAGGCAACAATCATCAAGGGAAAGTACATAGGAGAGGATATCTTGATCCCGCATATTCCGATTATTCCAACGGATTTACCTTTTGATTTTAAGTGTTGATACCGAAATTATGGTTTGCCAGAAGAATCATGATAGATGTCAAAGGAATGTTGGTTCTTTGTCAAGACCAGGGCAAGGCCAGTTGAGTTAGGGAAAGTGTCTAACAAAGCCATGAAAGGAGCAGTGTCCTTAGAAGGTTTCTAAAGGAATTGTCACTTGACGTATATGAATAGGGAATTCTTTGGATCATTTACAATGGCGACCAAAACAGCCACAAAGGGACTTTGGTTTGAAAAAGGAATTTGGAGAGTGAAAGTTATATAAATACACATGCGCAGCTGTGGTAGAGAGGGGAGTCTGAGACGTGAAGCCTATTAGAGCGGTCAACTTGTTCTGTCTTGAGTATTTGTCGGGTCATAAAATTTTTTCAAGTAATAAACGATTAGCAGTCAATAATTCTAAACCGAGATTGGTAACCCTCGGTCGGCAGCTTCCATTTCGATGTTAGAAAAGAAGCAGTGAATAAATAATTTGGAGACGGGCATTCCAGTGTTGTAAAATTTCCTTCTCACACACATCCACGCATACCCTGAGAGAAACCTCATTGCTCGCCAATCATATTTGTCATCGTTCACCAATTAAATTTGCTACAGTGTCTACAATTTCCTGTGCATTTGGCCTTTGTGATGAACATAAATAAATTGCAAGGGCACTCGGAAGTTTATGGAATCAACTTGGAGTTTCCGTGTTTCTCTCATGGACAATTAATTATACGTCGCATGTTCACGCGTCAGACAACTGTCTTCTTAATATTGTTTATTGTTTATTAGAAAGCTTTAAATGAATTAACTTAATTGTAACTGTGTTGTATTTAAACTTCAACCTCAATTGCAAAATAAATAACTAATCCAAATTTGTTTTATTTATATAGATAAGTTCAGACAACTTTGAAAATATAACTTTAAGAGCAGTACCACTTTTATCAGTCAGTCACAAAGAGTAAGGCATGCTCTTGCTGAATACCATTTGGCCATAGAAATGTCATTGAATTGAGGATATGGAAGAACTATTTGTTTTGTCAAATTTTTCCATTGCAAGACATGGTGTTTGGTTCATTTTAATGGAGAGATCCAGCAATAAAATTTGCAGTCCTTCAATGTATTGTGTTTTGTTGATTGACACCCATTTGTATTTGTATTTATTCATCCTTTTGATCATAGTACATGATATAGGACACGTCAAGTACTCATAACTAAAAATTATACAATAAACATATACACAACACAAGTGTAGAAATGAAAATTCAGAAACTGTATGTACAATATAATGACAATTTATCTGTAGTTGACATATTCAAAAAATTCACCTATACTATAAAAACAATGTTCTAACAGGAACTTTTTCACACAGTATTTAAATTTAGGAAGTGCAGATATGCTCTTTAGGTGTTCAGGTAAGCCGTTATAAAGGCAAAGTCCAGTATATATAAAGCTTTTATCAAACAAACTGGTATTATGGGGGAGTATACTTATTTGCTCTTTTCTTCGAGTATCATGATTATGTGTTTGTGTATTAGTGGAGTATAAATGGATATTTAATTTAACAAAGGTTACTATTTCTTGGATATACAAGCAAGGTAGAGGCAATATTTTTAATTCTTGAAAAAGTGTTCTGCAACTAGTTCTTTTGTTTACCTTTAGCATGGTACGTATAGCTCTCTTTTGTAATCTAAATATGGTAATCGCTTTTTTGCAGTTCCCCCATAGTATTATACCATAAGAAATGATACAGTGAAGGTATGCATAGTACAGGGATAAAAGTGCTTCTCTATTCATTACCTTAGACAGTATAAACAGGGGAAAACACAATTTGCTAAGTTTTTTAGAAATTTCGTTAATGTGAATATTCCACTTCAAGTTTTTATCTAGATGTAGACCAAGGAGATTTGTGATTTCAGAGTAACCAATATATTTATCATTTAGTATTATATTAGGGCCACTACTTTGGATACCATGTAAATTTTGAAAAGAAATAGCCACTGTCTTTTCTGCATTTATTACTAATCTGTTTGCTTCAAACCACTTGATTAGTTGATTTGTTACCAGTTTTATATTATCATCTAGAGAATAGAAATTTGGCCCGGTTAGAAAAATACTGGTATCATCAGCAAAAGAAGTTAAATTACATTTCTTGATAAAACACTCTAGATCATTTATGTATATCAGAAAAAGTACTGGTCCGAGAATTGATCCTTGCGGAACACCATATGTTATAGATCTTTTGTGGGACTGTGAGGTATGAAAGTCATTTGTTTTTTCATCTACTTTTGTAATTTCTACAACCTGTTGACGGTGTGTTAAGTAGGATTTTAACCATTCATAGGCTACACCTCTTATTCCTACTGAACTTAACTTTCTTAACAGAATATGATGATCTACTGTATCGAATGCTTTCGAAAGATCCAAAAATAAACCAACATTTTTCTCCTTCCTATCTACAGATTCATATACACTTTTTACAAAATTTGTTAATGCAGTTACCGTGGATTTTCTTTTCAAAAAGCCATGCTGATTTTTCGAGATTATGCTGTGTTTTGTCAGAAAAGCAATCAGTCTTTTGTGCATTACCTTTTCAAATAATTTGGAGAATACTGAGAGAAGTGAGACTGGCCTATAATTAGAAACTTCATGCACACTATCTTTCTTATATAAGGGTTTAACCTTTGCTATTTTCAGTGGGTCAGGGAAAACACCAGTTGACAAAGACATATTTATAATATGACATAGTGGTTTTACAATATATAGGCCAGATCTTTTAACAATTTTATCAGGTATTTCATCTATACCACAGGATTCTCTATTTTTGTGACTATTAATTATATTTACTAACTCAATTTCTGTAACTGGTCTTAAAAATAAACTATTGCATTGTGTGGTGTGCGGCAATGTTCCTGGGCATTTATCTGTTCCCTTGCTTGGTGTTATATTTTTGGCCATATCTGCATAATAATTACTAAAAATATTTGCAATTTGTTTGGGATAATTTACTAGTGTCCCCTCATGTACTAGATTAATATTTTTTGTATTTTGATTTCCTTGTTTAATCTCTTGTTTAACAACTGACCACATGGCCCTAGTCTTGTTGTTTGCGCTCTGTATGAATTTTTCGTTATGGTGCTTCTTTGCTTCGCGTATTATTCTACTGTATATCTGTTTGTATCGCTTCTAATACAGTTTGAAACTTTCTGTAACGTTACCCTGCTTCTTTAATTTATTAAGAAATTTAAGTCTCTCGCCTGATGTTTTAATACCTATTGTGATCCATTTGTGCCTTTGGGGGAGAACTTTTATTTTCTTTTTAGGTATGGCGATCTCGAAACAATAGCTAAATGTTTTTAGGAATTCATTAAAAGCATCATTTACTGAGTGCAAGTTGTAAACAAACTCCCATGTTTCCTTTTGTAACAAATGATTTAAGTACTCTATATTTCGAGATTTAACTGTATTGGAACACCACAGTGAAGCGAAAAATTATTAAATTTTAGATGAGTCGTATTTCTTACACATCTGCTTCACGAAAGTGAAGCAGATGTGTAAGAAATACGACTCATCTAAAATTTAATACTCTATATTTGTTTCATTTATCAGTCTAATTAATTTTTGTGGGGCAAATACCTGTTGGAATTTATAGCCTGATGTATGTTGCAACTTTACAACCTGTGCATAATGGTCAGAGAACCCTGTTTCAATTACATCTAGGTCATAGTTCCAAGATTTTTTGTTGAGAATAATTTGGTCTATTGCTGTTTGGCTAGCTGTTGCTACTCTGGTTGGCTCCTCTACAATTGCTTGCATTCCATATGAATTTAATGTTAATTGAAGCTCTGCATTTACATTATTTCCTAAAAAATCTATATTTACATCACCTACAATAATTAGATTTTTTCTTTTATTTAATGCAGTTTGTAACATTTTGTCAAGGTTTTCTGTTAATGTTGAAATATTACTAGTTGGAGTCCTATATACACAAGATATGTATGTATTTAATTTAGTTAGTTCTATTGTACTAGCCTCAAAGCTTTCTTCAAAACTGAGCACGGTTTGGCAGCAATGCCATTTTTAGCATAAATACATGAACCCCCATGACTTTTAATAGTTCTACAATATTTTGATACTAATGAGTAGTTTGGTAATATGTAGTAATCCATTTCATGCTCTTTTAGCCAATGTTCTGCAATGCAAATTACATCTATATTGAGGCTATCAATTAAAATTTCCAAGTTTGTCTTTTTGTTTGTAAGACTTTGCACATTCTGGTGAAATATACTGATTGACCTACCTGTACCTTTACATTCAGCAAGCGCACTGCTATGTGCACTTTTTGTTTTCCTATCATTTATGTTGACTGAAACCTGAGTCTTGCCCTCTACATTTTCATCCACCTTCCCAATTAAGCGTTTCCCGTTAGGGCAAAAGAAATCACTTCACACAACAGCTCACCGAACTTAAATGAACCTTTTCGATTTAGGTGGATGCTGTCCCTCGCATAGTCCTTATAATCCAACCAAAAATTTCCATCCACCATTGTGTAGTTCTTCACGTTGCACAGCCAATTCAGTTCACTATTTATTCTCATGATTTTTCTTTGGCTTACATCACATCTTCTCAGCACACCACTTATTATAACCTTTGTATTCGGTACTTCCTTCTTGATAGCATTAGCGATGTCCATAGTGTCACCCATTATATCTTCCGCAAACACTCTGCGATGTATATTGTTTGTTCCTGCGTGTATCACGACCATTTAAAGCTATCTCTAATCTGTTCACTAATATTTTGAATAGAAAGATTGTAACACTGCTCCACATTGTGTTTACAGAGAGTAAATTGGGCCAGTATACTGCTCAATGACATTTCTGAGTGTGGGATTGGTGAGTTTACATAATCAAATGTTTGCAACTAGAATTACATTGCACAAATGAAAGAACTGAAAAATCGCTGCATGGAAATTCATTTAATTTTTGATCGGGGACACTTTTGGTGGACTTTAAATTTGCTATCATCCTTGTGTTTATTAGTATTCAAATGTTCAAGTGCTAGAAAATGCTTTTCACTATTAACAACTTTCAGGCTCTGTAATACAAAACTTTATCATCTGTAGCTAAGAAATCTGTTTCAAACTTGCATTGATATCCCTGTTACATAACTTGTCACTTACTTTTACTTTTGGCATTATTCCATGAAAACAAACTTCATCACATATAAGCCAGACACCACTGAACTGAAAGACCTTCAACTTTCAACTGAGAAAAGACTGTAATTTGTGAACTTGTAGTCCAATTTTGGAAGTGAATTTCTAAAACTATTACTAAACACTTGATTATGTTTAGATTCATTCCTTTAATTTGTAAATTATAAAGATAATGGTGAAAAATGGAAGCAATGGCTCCCAAAATTGGTCCCTCAAAAATTAAAAAGTAAGTGACATAGTGTGACAAAACTGACTACAAATGTTTTTTTTTTTAATAGAAAGATACATTTTATTATAAATCAAGTGGTACTAAATAATTAAATTAAGACAGTTAAATTATGATTAAGAACCACAACTGAACTCAATTCCAAGGTCCTCTTAACACGCACCATCTTTCATACTGTTACAATGATGAAACAAACTATATAAACAGAGGATTTCCCGATATGACGAGTTGTCATTGATGAGACAATACAGGTAATGACATCAAGTTTTTCTCAGTGTTGCTAAGTTTCAAGAGTGACTCATATTTGTGCATCACATTCATAATAAGTAAATAAAAATATTAAATATGTAAAAGAAGGAAATGTGCAGCATAATTTGAAAAATGCAGAAATATAGCGTGTGTTAACAAAACATGTAAAATATTCAATTATATCTTCATTAAAATCTTGTTTAAATTCTTAGAAATTTAGTGATTCACTCAGACAAAGCAATTGAGCATACTTTTGCCAACAGAAAAAAAAAATATTTTTGCATATAATTTCTGTCCTATATATGCAGAAGGAATTACTTGAGTAGGATTCACGTATTTGATAAACAAATTTTTGGAGAATAGAATGCACTCAGATTACTAGATATTTGTGGAAGACATGTTGATGGCTATGAAAAATGTAGGTTTTAATATGCGCTGCATTTCCTTAATAGCCATCTCAGCTTTCTCTCTAGGTGAAGAACATGTGGAGCAGTTTCACCAAGGAATGAAAGAAAAAGAAAGGTATTATCAGTGGAAGTGGAATTTTGTGATGTTAGCTGACTACAAGTGTTACTATGGTTTGTGAAGAGAGACCATATGGAGTTGCAACACTCAAAGATCATACTTCTGCAGCAAAAGGAAGCAAGTTTAATTCAATAAATATGCTGGAACTCTCATGTGCCAAAATTAATGTTATATGTTGACAAACAATGTAATAAGCAATTATCTTTAATGACTTCATTTTAAGATAGTTATCTTTCTGTACTTAATTTCCTGTATTCATATCGCAGAGGCATTGTTGTGTGGCTAGTGTGTGGGCATGGATCTGGAAGCTTGCCGAGAGAGAGAGAGAGAGAGAGAGAGAGAGAGGGGGAAGCAGAGAGAGAAAAACACAGATAGTCTGGAATTTCCTGCTGCCATCATGATTGTTGTTGAATGATCCACTGAGTTCTAGAAGAATGACTGGAGGTATAAAAACCCACAAAGGGCCAGTTGTGAGTCAGTTGTGAGTTGCAGTTGTTAATTGAGTGTACAGCTGTGTGAATGTGTGGCAGACGACCTTTAGGACTCCGTTTGTGTGTGCTACATCATTTCGCTGCTGTAAGGGTGTACAAAGTGTCTTTTTACTGAAATAAAGAGCACTTTAAATGTCGGCAAACTAGACTTTTCATTCTACGAACCCACAGTCATATTTGGTGTCAGAAGTGGGATACCACGATGGAAGCTGCATTGGCCAAGATTTTAGAAAGGATGGAAGAAATGAAGACAGCGAATGGCACCCTCGCTGCGAAGACGGAAGCGGTAAATAACAACCTGACCACATGACCGAAGTGAAAGCCGAATTAACCCAAATGACGGCTGCGAACGAGGCCCTCGCCGCCAAATTTGAAGAGCAGTTGGCTGGCGTGAAGGAGGATGTCACGGAGCTGGGCAAGCGGATGGGTCAAGTGGACGAGCGCATCGAAGACCTAGCGAACCACGTCAACCTAGAGAGAAAGCCCGACAGCAACACCAACTTCCTGAATGCCATGGAGGAGGACATCCTCGGCAGAAGATTGAAGGATTTTAAGGCCGCCGCACTGGGACGCGACACAACATCTGCGCGCGTCAAACCACCTTAAGTACGACGGCATTTCAACTTTCGAAGTCTTCCGCCGCCAGTTCGACACAGTGGCCAAGCACAACAAGTGGTCGCCAAAAGAGGCCGCACAGCTAATAGCCAGCCTCCAGGGACGGGCCGCAGAGGTTCTGAACGCCGTCCAGACAGCGGTGGTGCCCAAGGACATCTGGGTGGCCCTCGAAAACCGGTTCGGAAACCACCGTTTGAACGCAGCCTACCGCAGCCAGCTGAAGTCTAGGACGCTGCAGCCAGGGGAGACGCTGCAGGAATTCGCCCTGGCAATCGAACAGCTGGCCAGTAAAGCCTTGGTCGACCTCCCACCAGGACTTTTTATCTCGAGAAGCCGCCTACTCCGTCGACGGGGTACGAGACGCCGAGATACGTCAGTGCCGAATGCTCGGCGACTAGAAGACCATCCATGAGGCGCTAAGGGCCGCATTAAGGATGGAGGTGGCCAAGTTAATGGCTACCCCGACTTCGAGAACAAGGAGTATCCGCTACAATGGAGACTGAGGGACGCCGGAGGAGACTTGCGTGTTTTGGGGGTGTGGCCAGCTGAGACACCTGGAGAGTGACTACCGACACCAGGAAGAGCAGCCGGAAGAACATGTAAGAGCCGGCGTAGCGAGGGGCACGTCGGCTCCATCACCACCATCCCCTCTAGTGACACTGCGCGCCGTCAGCCGACGGATGGATGACGGACTCATCGCGGACGGTTGGATAAAAGGGGGGCTGTGCCGCATGCTTGTGGACACCGGGACAGCCGTGACCATCATCAAATCTGTCGTGGTCAGGGGTTTGCCGTCGAGAAATCCGAGCCGACCATGCCAGCTAGTTACGGCATCGGGTTACACCTTGCCTATGGAGAGGGAGACCCTTATACGGTTGACCTTGGGGCGGAATACCGTGCGTCTGTCGGTGTTCGTCGCGGATGTTGCTGAGGAGGTGATACTGGAATTGGATGCCCTCAGGAGCCAAGAGGCGACGGTTGACGTCGGCAGGAAGGTCCTGCAGCACAATGGAGAAGAGATGATACTCCGGCACACCGAAGAACGCCTTGGAATCTGCAGGGTCATCCTGAGAGAAGACGTGGTTGTCCCCGCGAGAAGCGAGGTGCTGGTGACGGTGCAATTGGAAGGCCAGTGGAGGAAGAACATGATGCTGGACCGGAAGACGACTGTACACGGAGTCTGTGTAGCCAAGACATTGTTGCCGTGCATAGAGGAGGTGTCGGCGAGGCTGCTTAACCCAGCGGACACCGATAACGACATCTAGGCCGGGACGGAGCTGGGGACGTGTGAGCCCGTTGTCAGCGTAACGCAAATTGAAAAGACCCAGGAGCCGGTGCCAACGTAACACCTGGATCCCCGGCTGGAAGTCTTACTGGAGAGCGCGGCCGACCACCTGACAGCAGAACAGCTCGAGAAGGTTCGACAACTGTTGGGATGATACCAGCACGTTTTCAGCCAAGGTAACAGCGACTACAGCTGCACGGACCGAGTGCTCCACCGGATCGACACAGGATACGCCCGGCCTATTCAACAACCACCCAGACGCGTTCCGCTGGCAAAACAAGCGGTAGTACGGGATATGCTGGAGGACATGAGATCCAGGGGAGTGATTGAAGAGTCTGATAGCCCTTGGTGTTCCCCTGTAGTCTTGGTGACGAAGAAGAACGGCGAGCTACATTTCTGCGTGAACTACAGGAAGCTGAACGTTGTCACCAGAAAGGACTGCTTCCCCTTACTCCGGATTGACGATACCCTGGACACGCTTGCTGGTGCGTATGATTCTCGACCTGAAGTCGGCTTACTGGCAGGTGGATCTAGATCCGAGAGACAAGGAAAAGACAGCATTGTCGACAGGTCAAGGGCTTTGGCAGTTCACAGTTATGCCCTTTGGTCTCTGCAACACACCAGCTACCTTCCAACGTCTCATGGAAACAGTGATGAGAAGATTGACTTATGACGCCTGCCTGCTATATCTGGACGACATCATCGTCGGCAAGACATTTGAAGACCATCTCGACAACCTGAGCAAGTTGCTACAGAGACTGCAGGCGACCAACCTGAAGCTGAACTCGAAGAAGTACCAGCTCTTCCGCAAGGAAGTCAATTACTTGGGCTACATAGTTTCACCAGCTGGAGTGGCCACAGACCCGAAGAAGACACAGGCCGTGAGAGATTGGCCTCACCCAAAGGATAAACAAGAATTGCGCAGTTTCCTGGGGCTTTGCAGTTATTACGGCCGCTTCATAAAGGGGTTCTTCAACATCGCCAAGTCCCACACCCGCCTGACCGAAGAACACCGGCCTTATGTGTGGACGGAGGGCGCCGAAGACGCTTTCTAGCAGGTGAAGCAGGCACTTTGTAGTGCTCTTTTTTTTTTGGGATTCCCACAACCATGCGGTGCCTTCATTGTGGATACCGACGCCAGCGACCATTGTTTTAGAGGCGTCCTATCCCAAGTCCAGGACGACCACGAGCGAGTGATAGCCTATTACAGCAAGACGCTGTCCAAAACAGAGAACTACTGCGTTACCCGGCAAGAACTACTGGTGGTAGTGAAGACCTTGGAGCACTTCCACAAGTACCTGTTCGGTCAGCCATTCCACCTGAGGACTGACCACTCCGCCCTAACATGGTTACTCAGGTTTAGAAACCTGGAAGGCTAGACAGCCCGTTGGGTGCAGAGGCTGTAGGAGTACGACTTCATGCCCGAACATAGTAGAGGAAGAGCCACGCCAACGCAGACGCCATGTCCCGAAGACCCTGCCCGGAAGATTGCGGTCAATGCACAAGAGTGGAAGAGAAGGAGTGTGCCGTAGCTGTCAGAGTGACCACGGCAGTGCCTGCGGACGGTTGGGATAGCGCAGGCTTTAGGAGGGAGCAACTGGCGGACGCTGACGTGGGGCCACACTTGATGGAAGTGGAGGCAGGGCAAAACCGACCTGGGATGACATCGCATCCAGAAGCACTGCGTATAAGTCATACTGGGTCCAATGGGACTCGCTGAGGACGAAAGAGGGTGTGCTGTCCCAGGTATGGGAATCACCCGATGGGAAGACGCAGAGAGAGCAATTAGTACTCTCCCGAAGTAAGGTCCTGAAAGTCTTGGAGGAAGTGCACGCCGGTACTTCAGGAGGTCATCTGGGAGCAAACCGAGCAATCGACAAATTCCGACAGTGCTACTACTGGCTGAGGCTCCTAGCAGATGCTGAGAGTTGATGCCGTCAATGTCATGTGTGCGCGGCGAATCGTGGCCCCCCAAATTAGGAGCCGGGGTTGCATGCAGCAGTACAACGTCGGAGCGCCATTAGAACGCATCGCTTTCGAGATAGCTGGATTATTCCCAGTGTCCGACCGAGGCAACAGGTGGCCGTGGACTACTTCACAAAGTGGCCGGAGGTGTATGCCATCCTGAACCAGGATGCGAAGACGATTACAGACTGCCTCGTAGAGCAGCTGTTCTGCCGTTTTGGGGTGCCGTTAGAACTCCAGAGCGACTAAGGCACCAGTTTTGAGTCTTACCTCATGAAGGAGGCACTGGAAAGCCTCTACATCTGCAGTCGGACGGCATGGTCGAGAAATACATCAACACCCTAGAAGAACACCTGAGGAAGGTCTTGGCCAGCCATCAGCGAGACTGGGACGTCAAGGTGCCACTGTTGTTGCTGACCTACCGCTCGTCAACACACGACACCACTGGGTTTACCCAGCAAACTTAATTTTCGGCCGAGAGCTACGCCTCCCTTGTGACCTGGCTTTTGGGAGTCCCCGGAAGCGAAACAGCCAGCAACCTAGTTTGTGGAGAACCTCATGGACCATCTGCACGACATGCATGAGATGGCTCGTCAGAATATCCAGATGGCGAGCGACCGCATGAAGACCCGGTACGACAGGCAAGCCAGCAACCAAGGATTCCAGCAAGGTGACCTGGTCTGGTTGTACCGCCCTGCTTGCCTACCCGCACCAATGGACGCTGCCCAAAACTTTAACAACCGTGGCAAGGACCGTACCAGGGGGTAAAGAGAATTAACGACATGGTCTATCACATCCAGAAGATGCCCGAGGAAAGATGTTGGTGTATATAAATATGAGTAGTTGGCATGCTCAATTTGTAAGATTATTCACTCAGACTGAGCAGGTGTTCACCATTTCTTCCAAAAGCACTTTTCGGCCTTTGCTTCAGACCATATTCAGTGGATGCTGCTCCAACTACTCTGAAGATGGTCTGAAGAAGAGACCGAAAAGCACTTTTGGAAGAAATGGTAAACACCTGCCCAGTTTGAGTGAGTAATCTTACAAATTAAGCATGCCAACTACTCATATTATATAAAACATAACTCACTTTTAACAACTTGACAAGTCTTCTTTAAAAGATGTTGGTGGTACATCTGGATCGTCTGGCCCGCTACGATGGTGCTGTTCGGTACGACCAGCCTTGAGGAGGGAGCAGTGTCGCCGAGGCATTGTTGTGTGGCTAGTGCGTGGGCGTGGATCTGGAAGCTTGCCGAGAGAGAGAGAGAAAAACACAGAGATTTCCTGCTGCCATCATGATTGTTGTCGAATGATCCACTGAGTTCTAGAATGACTGGAGGTATAGAAACCCGCAAAGGGCCAATTGTGAGTCAGTTGCGGATTGCAGTTGTTAATTGAGTGTGCAGCTGTGTGGATGTTTGGCAGATGTTGTTGAGGACTGCATTTGTGTATGTTACGTGATTTCACTGCTGTAAGGGTTGTACAAATCATCTTTTTACTGAAATAAAGAGCATTTTATATTTTGGCAAACTAGTATTTTAATTCTACAAACTCTCAAAGTCACAATATTATAATTTAAGCTAATATTTAAACTGAAATTCTATAAAGTTCTTATGTGATAAAATCTGATTTCAGAATCATAAACAGGAGGCAAAAATAAATAAAAATCACCTATCAGAAATTAAAGGCTTTATAAAAATAAATAAAGTTTTATAACTATCTAATTAGTTTAAATCCACATTTATAGAATTTCTGCCTCTAATTGCTGTAGGACACAGAGTTTTGTTGTGTTAGCAGCAGCATAATTTTATTGGCCAAATTTATGAGGATATGCATAACTTTTTATATGTTCAAGGACAAATTGAATGTATTATTTTGATAATGCTAAATTACTGTATTATAAGGTCACAGCCTTTAAGCTAATTTTTTTGCATACCTACTCAGAAAGGGTGATATCCAAAACTAAGTATCAGTTTAAGGAACCTTCTAGAAGCAGGAACTCAAGCAGAATGTGAAGAGGACATTCTGTGTTCTCTGAAAGAAAATGTCTCAAAATGGGAGACCCTATATAAGAATAAAGATAACAGTAGTGGTAGTTATCTTAGAGATATGCTTCAACTCCATAAGTGTTGTTACAGTCTCTCAGCATGAAATAAAACCCTTATATTTATTAGTGTAAGTGTAGTGAAGAAAAAATTAACTGAGGGGAGACAAAACTGATGATGTTCTCTAATCAATTACTTATACTACCCCAGATATTGAGTGCTGTGTTGCTAGGTAGAACAACACATGTAAAAGTCATGCAATTTATTAGTTCCCACTTTTGTGAGAAGGAATGACATAAATCTTTCAGGAGCTTTCTTTGTAAACAAATAAGGATACTTCAGTATTTATTTTAATGCATACTACAGTGTTTGAATAGACAAAATCTGCAAGCAATTTGAAAGAGGAAACAAAACCACCCATTACATCTTAATATTAACCACAGGAGGCACCCAGAGGGCGGGCCCATTACCTCCAATGATAGGGTGATAGTGAAGATGACAGTGAGGCGAGAAGACCTACAGTTTATACCGTGGGCTCCGAACCATGTTGGACATAGGGGACACTTCACATGTGCTAGACAGAGGTGAAGGCATGGTTAGGGCTGACTTAAAATCACCACCCCAGAGCCGGGAATCGAACTCGGGACCTTTTGCACAGGAGCTGCGAACAAAACCACTGCACTATCCCGGCGCCCTATAATGTATGTTTTCTAATAACTTATTGAGTATTTATTTATTTTTTTTTTTTTTTTTAAAAAAGAGAGAATGTGTATGTATTAAAGAATTTTACTTCACTGGGCCATGACTGAAGTAGAAGTTCCAGATTTCAGTTCATGTAGTAGTTGGTCTATCTTGTTAGACTTGACCAAAATGTTTTTTATGTAGTGTTCTGCAGCATTCAGTTTATTCATGAATATTTTCCACATCTGCACATACCGTACCAGAATGTTTTTATTCCCACTTTTTATCACAAATTTTGATAAATGGAGTCTTGAAGTTGAGAGAGTAGGCTCACTACTGAAATGTCTGATATATAGAAATGAAATTCGAAGAGATTCTAAGTTTTAGGGCATTGTGTTACTGCCTTATGGCAATGTTTGGTATTAAAGCTGATGATAAAGTTGTGTACATGAGGTGGTGATGCCTTACATAGATGAGTTCTGCTGAGAGAATCAAAAGTGCCAAGATCATACCAAACAGGAGAATGATGAAAATGGGAGCCACAGATTCCAAAGAAACAGTAGCTGCTACTGTGTCAGGTAATTCTATTGTAGCTGGTGGAGAATCATCCCAGGCTATTCTCTTGAGAATTCCATAGCTCATCAAGTCAATCAGTCTGGAACATTGAATTGTGTGATTTATTAGTTAAATTATTCTATGTATTATAGAATTGTGCTGCCATACTAAACCTAAAGAAAAACTTATGAACTGTTGATTTTAGAGTACATATATATTGATTACATTTATATACCTCAATTAAAAATATATTAATGCTGTTCAATGAAATCATATCTTAAAAACTGTACTTTTTAACCACAACAAGTACATCTTATGTTCTGTTCACTGCAAAATAAGGTTTCTTCTTTTTTAATTCCAGATGAATTTAATACAAAATAGTATTCAAATACAATACCTTAATTATAAATATTGTACTTAGTGTTGAGTTTTTAGTTCTTAGTTTTTAATTTGACGTGTCCTATAACATGTACATGTTTTAATGGATGAATCAATAAATCAAATAAAATAAGTCTGAAAATTAAACTACTAGAGTTATTTTAAAACTTTCATGTAATTATCTAAAGAGGACTACAAAATAGGAGAAAGGAGCTGATAGTCGGATGGTTTCCCATCATTGGATAGTATGATTTCCTATTTTTGAAACTGCTGCACTCTATTGAAGAATACATGAAATACTTAGCTTTCCCCTCCTATGGGGCCATTTTGAGTTCACTTGCAGTAAGAGAAGCATATGATAGTTTAAAGGCAAGTTTTCCGAAATGTCAGTTGCATAATATTTTGTGGCGTACAATTTATCCAAACATGTCAGCTAAATGTAAGTAATTATTCTCTACTTTTATATGTAACCATAAACTATATGTTTGGAATTAACTATCTGAATGATAGTTTATGTAATATGTTTTCTACTGTATGTGCATTTGCTTGTTTTGTGTGGAGGGTTTTCATTGACAGATAGCTAGGAGGTTACCAATATCAGATATCCAATATTAATGGATAGAGCCAACATGAAAAATTCAATGCCGTGGCATTGACGGAAACCAGGAGATTCGTGGTTCAAATCCTGGCCATGGCATTGAATTTTTCATGTTGGCTCTATCCATAAAAAAATCTTAGCCTATGTACGGCTAGTATGGAGAAATTATTAATTTCCATCAATTAACTAAAATAATAAAAGTTAAATGATGAATCCTGGGATTCAAGTACTTATGACAGTAAGACGCCACAAACGGTGTATCTCGGATGCGAGAGCCCCTAGTGCTCTACCGGGGGAATATATGAGTCAGCTGGAGAATTTAATGTCAGGACGGCACGTAGCTCAAAGGTTAAGAGCAACTGGATGGAAACCAGGAGATCCATGGTTCAAATCCCGGTCATGGCATTGAATTTTTCATGTTGGCTCTATCCATAAAAAAATATTAGCCTATGTACGGCTAGTGTGGAGAAATTATTAATTTCCATCAATTAACTAAAATAATAAAAGTTAAATGATGAAGCCTGGGACTCTAGTACTTACAACAGTAAGACGCCACAAACGGTGTATCTCGGATGCGAGAGCCCCTAGTGGTCTACCGGGGAAATATATGAGTCAACTGGAGAATTTAATGTCAGGACGGCACGTTGGCCATGGTAGCTCAAAGGTTAAGAGCCACTGGACGGAAACCAGAAGATCCGTGGTTCAAATCCCGGCCATGGCATTGAATTTTTCATGATGGCTCTATCCATAAAAAATCTTAGCCTATGTACGGCTAGTGTGGAGAAATTATTAATTTCCATCAATTAACTAAAATCCAATATTAAGCTTCAATTAGTGATTTTATGCTGATATTTTTATTTTACAGATGTCTGCTTTAAAATATTTGAAACAGCAGAAAAAAATGGAATCACAGTCCATGATCGAAACTCTTAATGCTTTTAAGGAGAAGAAAATGGGAAGCTTCTTAAGTGTACAATGTGTCAAAAGTCTATAAAAAGGTGAATATTTCACATTCCCAATTCAATTACCACCAACGCAAAGTCAGTCTAATAGGCCTAACACAAGAGGAAGACATTCCGGTACAGCAGCTACCATAACAAACTCCCCAATTAAGAGGGCCCTTGCAGAAAACTGCAAAGAAATAGTGAACCAAGTAGGCCTGGGAGATCTAGAACAGCACTGGTAAGTCTGTATCGCCATCCAAGAATGTTGCAACTGCTGTTGTTAAACCATCTTCATGTCTACCCAACAGAACAGGCGACAACAAAAGAGAAGAAGCAGCAGCTCATCACCTTTTTTCTTCCAAGGTCACTGATGATGAGAACACTGTGGATGACAAATGTTTTCATTATAATCATCCCTATCGCATAGAAAAATGTAGGGAACAGTGAATGTGCTGTACCAAATGAGAAGTGCTTTTTCAAAACTCGATAGATGCACAAAATGTGTTTCTGAGAAAAACTGTTTTTTCTATTTATTAGCAATACTAATTGGTTAGCACAGCAACTATATTAATCATTCAATTCTCCTTCCTGAAACTGTCTCATTGAATGTGAAAAGAAACAAAAACCATGATTTAACTAGTGAAAATTTGAGGTTTGAAAATGCAGTCTTTTCAAAAACTGATAGATGCTGATTAACTTTTCTGTGCGAGTGAGAAATTAACACTTGAAGTTCACTTATTTCTGTCATTTATTGTTTTTGTTACTTTTTATTTATGTATTTATTATTTTTTATTTATTTTCACCTTTTCATAATACATAATGTATTACACAACCGTGTTACTGTTTAAATGAATTATTTTATTAGGTATAAACTTAGAAACTAAGTACTGCTACATTCACAGTAACACAGTAACACGTTGGCCATGGTAGCTCAAAGGTTAAGAGCAACTGGACGGAAACCAGGAGAGCGGTGGTTAAAATCCCAGCCCTGGCGTTGTGACTCTATCTATCAAAAACCTTAGCCTATATACGGCTAGTGTGGAGAAATGATTAATTTCCATCAATTAACTAAAATAATAAGAGTTAAATGATGAAGCCTGGGACTTAAGTACTTATGATAGTAAGTCGCCACAAACGGTGTATCTCGGATGCGAGAGCCCCTAGTGGTCTACCGGGAAAATATATGAGTCAACTGGAGAATTTAATGTCAAGACGGCACATTGGCCATGGTAGCTCAAAGGTTAAGAGCAACTGGATGGATACCAGGAGATCTGTTGTTCAAATCCTGGCCATGGCATTGAATTTTTCATGTTGACTCTATCTATCAAAAACCATAGCCTATATAAGGCTAGTGTGGAGAAATGATTAATTTCCATCAATTAACTAAAATAATAAGAGTTATATGATGTAGCCTGGGACTTAAGTACTTATGATAGTAAGTCGCCACAAACAGTGTATCTCGGATGCGAGAGCCCCTAGTGGTCTACCGGGAAAATATACGCGTCAACTGGAGAATTAAATTCAGGACCGCACGTTTGCCATGGTAGCTCAAAGGTTAAGAGTGACTGGACAGAAACCAGGACATCCATGGTTCAAATCTGGCCATGGCATTGAATTTTTCATGTGGACTCTATCTATCAAAAACCTTAGCCTATATATGGCTAGTGTGGAGAAATGATTAATTTCCATCAATTAACTAGTATAATATTTTTTTATTTATATAACAAACATATTGAATACAAAGAAATTTGAAACAATATGAATAAGTAAGCTTTAACCTTTATTGGTATCTTCTAGTAGAGATTCATAAAATTCCTTTGCAGTTTCTAGAATTTCTAAAGATTTAGCTAGATTTTGAACATCCTTTTTCTTTTCTTTACTCACTCTATCAGGAAGCATAAAACTGTGCCCACATAGTGGATAGATATGTGAAATGCGGAAAGATTTTTTACTCTTCTCCAAGAAAGCAATAAGCATGAACATCACACTACTCTTGTTCTGACTAAAGCCAGAGTCTGAAAATAAATGAATGATAGAAGGAGCATTACTGGACATACTTTCTTCCAGTTCCAACAGTAAGTGGTGCAAAGCTGAGGCAACCTGGTTGCAGCCTTTAGCAGATTCAGTTTCGAACCATGTATATAAGGAAATGTCTTTGTTCTGGGTTTTATATGGAATCATTATGCATTGGTTATACAGCCATACCTGCCTTGCATAGAATTGCTAACAGAAAGTTTAGGCAGCGGTTGATTCTGCTGCATATCAAAGCAAATAGTGATTGTCTTGGCATTTTACTCTTTCAATATCAGATAAAACCTTTTTGAATGCAACTTGTGCAGTCTGTACATGATTGTTAGTTAATTTTTCTTTTCCACATGTGCCTCTGTCCTAATCTTCATCAGACTCATTTTGCATTTGGAGCATGTGTCAGTGTGTTGCGTATGGAATGAAAAATTGAAGAAGTTGTAAAATATGTATTTATATTTTGACAATAAGCAGACTGGTAGATTTCTTAATCTTCTTTCTTTTAAAAGTTGTTCCACATTTTTCTGATATTAAGTTATGGAGGTGAATATCCTCTCCTTGATTTTCCTCTTCCATAATGGCTTTCTCTGCATCTGTACTTCTTAACGTCTTGCTTTATAGCAGCAGAAATGCCCTTCTGTAACTTTCCTGTTCTGTCACTTCCTCTGGTTTCCTTTGGTGCATTCCCAGTAAGTGAAACTTTCTAGCCAGAAGAGATAATCTACCTTTTGACACCCCTGTGATTTCTTGGAAGCTTGCAGTGCATACTGACAATACTCGGCCATCATTAGTTCTCACACTGTATTTAATGCTAATAGTCTGTTTCATATTTGGAGCTTCTTTCTTCATCACTCTGCGATTAGGAGATGTAATATGCATATTTTTCATAAGGAATTTATCTTGATCTATTTTATTTAGCTCGGAAAGAAGTCAAATCAGCCACATTACAGAGCTTATGCCTTTTACTTTAAGGATTTCGTAGAGTGCACTCAAGACCATGTGAACATGAAATTGCTGGAGTATGAGCCTTCCTTGATTTGCATTTTGATTTCCTTTCCTTGTTTTTGCAATTTCTACCTCCCGCGCATTCTACGACTGGCACAGTTTCACAATCTGAGCTCCTGTTCATTGTCTATTGTCGATTCTTCAACTAAGAATAAAAATGCCATTTAAGTATAACAAAGCTTTCAGAAATGAATGTGAAATACAAGCGCACAACCTGAGTTCGCAGTTATTGCCAATGCTGCAGCAGTGTACAAAGCTTGCAGAAATGATTGAAAATTCCAAGAATCGCAATAGTGAGATGGCAGTCAATGCCAACATGTGTTTCATAGAATTGAGGTTGCTACACGCTGGATCATAAAATCATAAAATTGCATCTATCGACTTTTGCTTTAACTGAGCTAGGTGCATCTATCGAGTTTTGAAAAAAACTGCTGATATTCCCTATCTTCTACACAGTACATGAATCGAATTTTGCAAAATCTGATTTAACAGAACGATGCAGAAGGTGAAAATTATGCCGATACTATATATAACTCAATTTTGTAAAATTTTGCATCTATTGAGGTTTGAAAAAACGCTCCTCCAATGTCCTAGAAGGGCTCATGAACTGTGTTGGGGTGTCAGAAAGAACAGATGGAAGTCTTTTGCTGGTGATATCTACCAATAATTTACATTTTGTAGTTTAACATAATTATTTTTATTTAGTCAGCAAACAAGAAAATGCAACTGGGTAACATCTTATCATATTTTTATATAAAGTAGATTGTACTGAATAATACAAGGTTCTTTAAATGATTATTGTTACTATCTGGTACTAGGCAATCTAAAAAAATTTCAGTATATATGCATCTCTTATGATATATATCATTTTTAAAAGAAATATTTCAAATAAATAAACTTTTTCTTTGTTACTCTACTATAGTGTTCCTAGTGTGTCTTAATAGGGTTTCTTGACATAAAATAAAATATTATTTAAGCGAATTTTAAAAAGCTATCCAATATTCGGCTCCTCTCCCTTATACATCTGTGCTTCTTTTCTTCCTAGGATGGAATATCTCAAAATTAAATATTTTTCAGTGCTCAGATATAAAACTAGTGATAAATTAAAAAGATGTGTATTCTTAAGTGAAAAATGTTTTTAATGTTTAGACAAATATGTACTTAACTGCTGTATTCTCTCAACTTGTTTATGCTTCATTAATGCCACTTTCTTAACCTTATAAATATTTCTCTTGTAATGTGGCTTTTATTTTGTTCTTTATTTAGAGATTTATTCTATATTATACTTCCATTTCTTTTTAATTTTATTGAATTTATAATCTGTTTCTTTTTGTAATATGTATCCCGTATGTAAAGATAAAAAAGTGAAACAATAAACATTATGAACTTATAGTTTAGAAAATAAATAACTAGCTGTCAAAACTCTTACAGTACTGAAAACGTCTGTAAATTAATCTGTGAACCCTACCTGGAATTGAAGAGAGCATAATAAGGAAAGGATTTTCCCACAGCAACACTACCATATGTCTCAACATAAGCATAAGGGACTTGTACAATGTTGCAGTGAATATCCTTCCATACTCTTCGAACAAATACTTCAGCTGTCATGAATGCATAGTTTTCAGTGTTACATAGTTGCAATATGCCATCCCCTTCCTTATCTGGCTGACTCCCTTTTTCCAGATATCGGTGATATATAGTTTGCATTGTCTCATCTGTTGCATTCTGCAAATTCAGAAACTGATTAGAATGTTCTGAGTTACCTTAATGCACTTAAACTGCAGAGCTGGCTGCAATGTTCTGTTTTCCTTTTCACATGACCCTCAACTTGTATTAAATTGTCTTTCCAGAGTTTCAATTCCTGCATCTATGATGTGAACTTCATAAACAAGAGAAATAATAGCCATGAGTAGTAACCCTGAAAGAGTAAATTTGGATAATTTAATATTCACTTATGGCATGCAAGCTCTAGTGAACTTGCCCACTAGGGTAACAAATACATCTAAATCAGCAATAGACCAGCTGATCATTAATAAACGTGCTACTCCATATAATTTTGAAATTATTGACACTGTATTATCAGATCACTATGGTCAAATATTTGTTATATATAACCAAAGGAACCTCAAAACAAATAGACAGTGTGACACATATCAGTATAAGCAATGCTTAGGGAAGCAGAATATTGATTATTTAAATTATTTGCTATCTAGAGAGGAATGGGAAAATGTTTATTCTAAAGTAAATGTAGATGCAACCTTTCTAGAATTTGTCAGTATTCTTAAGTTTCATGTAAGTATTGTGTGTCCTTGGAGAAAATTTAAAACGAATGAGCATAAGCAGCAAAATTGGATGACCAAAGGTATTCTAATATCTAGTAAAAGGTTAAGATTTCTAAATAAAATCTCAAAGGAAAATAAAATATCAGAAACATTTACACAGTACTTATTGAATTATAAAAGACTATAATAAAGTTATTAGAAAAGCAAAGAAACTGTACAATGATAAACAATTAGCAAATTCAGTAAATAAATCTAAGACCGCCTGGAAAATTATAAAACAGGAAACCAAAGTAAAAGCCATGCGAGATGACTACAAACTCCAGAAAGAAGGCGAAATTATAGATGATCCTCGGATGGTTGCAGAGGTTTTTAGTCAGTATTATGCTAGGGTACCAAAATTGATTGTAGGGGAGTCAAAAGTAACGGGAGGTAAAAGAATGAGTAATAAAACATATCCGACTATCTTTCTTGCACCCACAACAGAAGATGAACTTCACACTATAATAAAAAGCATGAAAAATAAAAGCTCTACTGACTTGGATGGTTTTTCAAATTTCTTGGTAAAACAATGCTCTGCCCACTTAGTAAAACCATTAGTGCACTTAATAAATTTATCATTGAGTGGAGGTAGGTTCCCAGACTGCTTTAAGATGGCAAAAATAAAGCCAATGTATAAAAAGGGATCAAAATTGGAAGTTCAAAATTTTAGACCCATCTCACTGCTATCGATCTTTTCCAAAATATTAGAAAGAGTGGTTTTTATTGGATTGTGCAACTTTATTACAAAATTTAATGTAATTTCTGATCGGCAGCATGGCTTTCAAAAAGGAAAGTCCATTAATACTACACTGATACAGTTTATAGACGAAGTGCACCAAAAGCTTGACAATTCAGAAAAATGTATTGTAATATTCCTCGACCTGTCTAAAGCTTTCGATTTAGTTGATCATGGAATACTATTAAAGAAATTATCTCATTACGGAATTAGGGGGACTGCAAATAACTGGCTTGTCTCCTACTTGAGAGAGCGAAGGCAAATAATAGAAATAGAGTTTGTTGATAAAACTACAAAGGAAATAAAAACTATAAAATCAAAAGCTGCTAGCATAAACTGTGGAGTTCCGCAGAGTTCAGTTTTACGGCCATTGCTATTTATTTTGTATATTAATGATTTGGCACTTTATTTACAAAATTCTTTAAAATGCTCCTTATTTGCAGATGATACGAGCCTCTTGATATCAGGTCAAAATGATGACGAACTCAATGAAAATGTAATAAATAATTTGAAAAAAGTATCAATTTGGTTTCAAAATAACAAATTAGTTATAAATAAGGATAAGAGTCAGGCATTGGGTTTTCATAATGAAATCAATAAGGCAGTTAATTTACCTGAAATTATAATGGATGAAAATGAAATTAAATATACAGGAAAGACAAAATTTTTAGGAGTTTGGATGGACGACAGTCTAAATTGGAATATACATATTGAAAGTCTAATGAAGAAATTAAGTGGCATTTGTTTCCAAATATCAATTTCGAAGCACAGTGTAAATTTGAATACATTAAGAATAGCCTATTTTGCAAATTTTCAATCATTAATTTCTTATGGTATAGCAGTATGGGGAAATAGTAGTAGCATTATCAAAGTATTTAGAATCCAAAAAAGGGTAATGAGAATTATGATGAATTTAAAGAGAACAGATAGTTGTAAGCAATGGTTCAAAAAATTAGGCATATTGTCATTGCCAAGCATTTACCTTTTAGAAATAATAGTACAGGTTAAAACGAACTTAGATAAATTTCAAAAAAGCAATGATATTCATGACCATAACACGAGAAATAGTTCAAACTTACATGTCACCTATCATAAAAGAAAATGTATGAGCACAGTTTTAAATTCAACGGAATTCATATCTACAATAAACTGCCAACTGAAATAAAAAACATTGAGTCCTTCACAAAGTTTAAAACCACATCAAAGAAGTATTTGTTGCAAAAGTGTTACTACTCAGTAGAAGAGTATTTAAATGACAAAAGGTAGGAATAAAAGAAATGTAAATTTTAATTATTAATTTAATTATTATGCTTAACAACTTATTGTAATTCTTGTTTCTTGTTACTATTTTTTGTGTAGTTAGTAATTTGACAATTCCACATCACCTTCACAAAGTTAAAAAACACATCAATGAAGTATTTGTTACAAAAGTGTTACTACTCAGTATAAGATTATTTAAATGACAAAGGGTAGGAATAAAAGGAATGTAAATTGTAATTATTTATTTGGTTATTATGCTTAACAACTTATTGTAATTCTTGTTTTTTGTTACTATTTTTTGTGTAGTTAGTAATTTGACAATTCCACATCATGAATGTATGATTTACGGATGCAATAAATGAATATGAATATGAATACCACAATTTGAGGTCTTCTGAATGAGAAGCCCGTTCTGGATTATTAATTATCCTATTTATTTATCACCCTCATCCATAATGTCAGGCAATCCAAACTAATTAAATTCATAAATCTTGTATATTTTTTCGTCATTCATGAATAAAACTTAAGCCTGTGAAAATAAATGGCAATTTTTCACTAGCTTTCTATTAAATATGTGTTACTTAGAAGTGCCCAACCTTCTCTTATGAGCCAATATCACCTTGTCACTTTATCACCTCCTTCATTTTGTGATAAAGCATTTTCCATTTACTCAGTCAGGTAATACAGCATTAGAGATGTTTGATTTTGAGTACCATGAATGCTTCATAGCTTGATGAAAAATGGTGAAAAATCTCCCCTCCCCTCTTTCGCATAAGGTTGGGAATCACTGATTTTAAGTATTAGATATTTTAAATCCTTTTAATGAATTTAAGCTTTCAGACTAATTCTGTTTATAGTTTAATTTTCCTTAATTGTCAATAATATGTTAAATGTACAATTTTGGAAGGGGGGATTTGATCCTTAAACCTGGTAGGTCATATCAGGCAAAGAATCAATGGAATAGGTGAAATGATGCTCAAATGAATTAACCAACATTCGTTAATAATGGAAAAACTCCTGAAAGTATCCTATTGAGTTAACTTGCCCTGAATGAGTTTCAATCTTGTGACCTCTTGAATGTGAGACAGACATGCTAACCCAACACTGCTGAGGCAGGCTATAATTTTCTTCAAAGTATAAACTTGGAAGAAGCGTAGGGACAGTGAAGCACAAATTTTGTATAATTTTTTAAAATTTTGTATAATTTTCTTGTTATCTGCATCATTTGGAAACTATAGATCTTTATGGTTAGGGCCAGGAAGTTGTTGACCTAACAATTCTCTAAAAATGAGCTATAAAATGCCCTTAAAATATAAAAAATGCACATCAAATATAAAAAATGTGATGTATTAAGTACAAACAGACAGATAAATCAGCCATAGCCCATCACTTCTGGTCAAAAAATCATAATATTTCCAAAGACATAAAACTTTTGGTACCGGCAAAAAAGTATTGGGAATTAACAGTAATTAACAGTATTGGGAAAATATACACATTGTGAAGAACAAAAAGAGAGCAATGAACTTCGAAATTCCAATAGTAGATGACGTCATTCACTCATTGAACAGCGCCAGGAGAGGGAGGCGGTCACCTGAAGAACCAGTAGAACATCAGCTGATGATGGGTACATGGTGTCCTTGAAACATTACCTAATTTCAAAAGTCAGTGGAACTTAAGTGTTTTTACAGTTCGAAAATTGGTTTAAAAAAGTGTTTTGATTGATGAAGCTCCACTGTTTATAAATACTTCTATTTATAGTTTTATTATAAAAAAATGACCTAACAAAAATTAACAATTTCTTTCATAATAATAAATTAATAACTGTCACAGACAATAAATATATGGTTCGAATAACCACATTTTAAAATTAACTTTCTTAGTAAATATTGCAATTATTGCCACTAAATAATAAATAAATTCAAAATTCATCAGGTCATTTTCAATTTTATAAAATATGAAAAAATAAGTTACTGTACCCATTAGCCAAAACATATACTTTAGTTAGCATTACATTGCACCACCATGGTCATCTTCAAGTTATCAAAAGTAAAGGAACGGCGGTTGTCAGCTAAAACTGTTTTATACTTTGAGAAACCTCTCTCCACCTCCACAGATGTTATAGGTGCATATTTGAAAAACACTATGTCACTGCCTGTTAAATCCTGTTCAAAAGTATCAGTTCTGAAGTTTCTTCCTGACAATATATCGGCAGTCTGACAAACTGTTTGGTATCCTTTATTTTTGTCCAACACAAATTTTAGTTTCTGTCTAATTTTGTCCCCAATCTCACCTTTTACATTTTGTATCCTCTCTTCCACAATCCTTTACTAACTCAATTGACTTATCCAATATCATGCCACTTTCTTCAAGGGGGGTTATGGTTTCCGTCAAAAATGTAACATTTGATTTAATGAAAGCTAATTTACCTTAGATCTGAGTATCAGAAAACAGATCCTGTGCACCCTCAATTGCCTTAGAGTCTACCCTATCAAAGCTATTCACTACTTCTCTCACTATTTGAAAACTGACACAGTGGCAGTTAACCATGTACCTCAACGTGTTAAAATTGGTGCCAGGGGCAAAGCTGTATTAGGGGCTTCTTCTTTGAAATACATAGTTCGGGTTGGCGCTTTCAAAAATATTTTCTTGATTGTGGAAATTAGTGTATCTACTTCTGGAAATGTTGAGCTGACCTATTGCGCAATTTGATGAAAAGCATGGGCCAAACACATAACATGCGCCATCTTACTGTAAAATGATTGGATCGATTTTGCCGCGTTTACCATGTAAGGTACTGCATCTGTTAGGAAGAGGAGCACATTGTCATGCTGTATTCCATTGGGCCGCAATAAACACATGGATTTATCGAACAGTTTGCATATCTGACAGTGGTTAACAGCTTCCATAACCTCTTGAGTTCAGAAGAAACGTTTGTCCGGCACTAGTAGCTTCTAGCGTACCTATCACTACATTGGCTGCATACCGCCCCTCTGAATCAGTTGTCTCATCAATTGAAACATAAATTTTTTTTCATATTCACGTATTTGATTTAACGTGTCTTCATAACATTTTTGTAGGTAGCTTTTACACAAAGCTGATTCATCTGGAAGTGTATGACCAGTGTGACGTTCAAGAAAATCTCATAATTTGGAATTACTTAATTTTCCTAGCAGAATATTTGCACAAAAACACTTCACATAATTCTTTATTAAAGGAAGATGACTTGTTACTTGACGTCGAAGCCATTTCTTTTAACTGTAACTGAGACACTTGTCTTTTTTCACATTTTGAAGAGCTCCCAAATTTTTTCCTGCCCAACATGTTGTTGTACCGTGAACCGTTTGTCTGCAGCGACTTTAATTTTGCACACTTTACAGATCAATACAGTTCCATCAGAACAGAATATGTTTCTGCCAAACTCTGAAATATACTGTTTCAAATGGGACGCAGTTGACTAACAAATGTACACACCTCACAAACTAGTCTACTTACTGCAACACTTCTAGCTCCTGAAGTCCTGACTGATGCAATCCACACGTATTGCATGATGTAATCGGCTATTCCTTGAATTGATGCGTCATAAATTCACCAACACTGTTAGGATGCTGACCTGTGTTAATTACATGTTTACAACACTTACAAAGTTATTATTTCATAAAAGATAATGATATAAATGAATGTGCTCAAGTTCTTCTCACAGATTATTTTAAAAACCCCCAAAAAGACCATGGGTCAGGGTCAGGTCGGCCACAGGAATCGAACCCGGGCGTCCCGAATGCAGGCTACAGATGAAAATGCCCAATAAATTCGTGCAAAGGAAAGAAAATGACCGGAAAATGCATCTACATGTTAAAAAATGATCTTATAATAAGAATGTGGAAAAACTGTATTTTGATGACCTATAAAAATGTGGAAAAAATGCATTTTGATGACCTATAAAAACCATACATATAACGTATTTGTTCCAGAATGCACTTAATTTCCAATAAGCATTGTCTGTGACTACTCAGAAAAAAGATGACTTTTCATCAAAATCCGGGCCCTGCCTTGAGATTTCTCACAGGACAGAGAAAGCCATATACATTTAATCGCCAATTTCAACAGCAGCCTCTTGAAACACTTTAGTATGATTTTTCTATATCTACAAATTATGTTTGAGAATGACTCATATACACAAGTATGCACAAATTCATAATCAAAAATTTAACAGGCATTTATAGCATTTTAAGGAAAGTGTAAAGGTCATTCATCTTAGGAATTCTGAAATCACAGTAAATCAGGGTAAAATCACTTACCTCAAATACAATTCTGTTGTAGGCAGTAACTCCAAAAGTATATGAATCAGCTTCTAGTAAGCCCTCGAAATCTTTGAAGGGCAGATGTGGCCGTTGTACAGTAAGGAAGGAAATAATAATGGTGGAGTATGCTTGGTAAACCACTACTGCTGTCAGGTAGGCCGTGATATAAACCAGGCGACATGGCCAAAAGCAAGGTGTTAAATCATGACCTGGTAATGTCAGTCACATTTACTGCATACTTACTATAAGCAGATATTACACACACTAAAACCAACATAATAAAAATTACTTTGTAATTTTTTAAATAAAAATATCTTAATAACACTGAACATTGTCACACAACAGTACTTATTCTACTTTTTTCACTTGTTTTGTGGTCTATCTTTGGATCCTTAATGAGACTCATTCCATGGCTTTTGTAAACAAAGACCAAAAAGGTATTGTTATAGTGGCATACTAACACAAATATAAATCAAAAGTAATTACCAAATTAATTGTAATGAACATGTGTTCAACACTATAGGAACTTCCAGAGAGGTAACTGATAATTATTCTGTACATTCTTAATATTTGTAATAGTTGTAGATTTTATTACATAATCAGCATCATCCTGCTTCATCAGAAGCAGAAAAAATACCACTTGAATCTGCATGTGAATGCTCTATACATGTAAATTAATGGCATACATCTTTTTCGCAGATTATGTTAACATACTAATTAATGATAAAACTTCCATTATCTGCAATAAATGTGCTCAAATAACACAAATATGTTATCCTTTACTAATACCAATAATTTAATAATAAATATAGAAAAATCAGTATATCTAAAATTGATAAATGTATAATAATGTATTGAAATACTAAGAAATTACATATATTGGATTGCCCGTTAGAACTGGCTCCAGCCATTGCCCTGTTGGGCAATCCATATTGTCGCGAACCGTATCTACGATCGCGCAGCTTGTTTACACGAAAGGAACCAATAGGCGGGCAGTGTGAAAACCAAGAGCCGGCAGACAAGATAACATGCAGGTAAAGGTCTGCCGAAACAAACAAACTGAGATAAATGGAAATTTCTAGTTACTTTTTGACTGATAGAAACTGTTCGGGTTCTGGTTTATTTTCAAATAATCTAGAAATTATTAGTGAGGTATTTAAAGAGGCAACGACTCACTAAGAGTCGAGTTGTAAAGATATGTAACAAGAGTGAGTGAGTCGCGAGAGTAAGCAGCTGAGTGTGTTGTAACGAGAGCTGTTTGTTATTGTCACTGACCTTAGAAGATTGTGTTGTGATATGTGATGTAATCCTGCTGCTATGGAGTGTAATTCTACGGAAATAAAGAACATTTAGAATTTCGGCAAATTGGACTTTTAATTCTACAAACCCACAAAGCCACAATTGGTGTCAGGAAGCGGGACGACGACATCACCGAGAAGATGGAAGAAATGAAGACCGAATTAACAACGAAGACGGAAGCTGCAAACAGCAACTTGGGCGCGACGATGACCGCGAAGATGACCAACACCAGGAAGAGCAGCCGGAGGAACGAGTAAGGACCGGCGTGGCAAGGAGCACGTCGGTGCCATCACCACCATCCCCTCGAGTGATACTGCGCGCCGTTAGCCGACGTATGGATGACAGCCTCATCGCGGACGGTTGGGTCAGAGGGAAGCCGTGCCGCGTACTCGTAGACACCGGGGCAGCCGTGACCATCATCAGACCTGACGTGGCCAAGGGTTTACCGACGAGGAAGTCGAGCCGTCCATATCAGCTTGTGACGGCATCGGGCGGCACCTTGCCTGTGGTGAAGGAGGTCCTATTGAAGTTGACCTTGGGACGGAGCGCTGTACGTCTGTAGGTTTCGTCGCAAGGGTTGCTGAGGAGGTGATAACTAGGACTGGATGCCCTCAAGAGCCACGAGGCGACGGTCGACGTAGGCAGGAAGGTCCTGCGGCTCAATGGAGAAGTGATACTTCGACAACCTGAAGAGCGCCTGGGAATTTGCAGTCATCTTGAAGGAAGGCGTGGGTCCCCGCGAGAAAGGAGTTGGTGGTGACGGCGCGACTGGAAGGAAAGCGAATAAAGAACATTGTTGCCGTGCCGAGAGGTGCCAGTGAGGCTGCTTAACCTAGCGGACATCGATCACGACATCCAGGCTGGAACGGAGATGGGGACGTGCGAGCCCGTGGTCATCGTGACAGCAATCGACAAGACACAGGAGCCGGTGCCGACGCAACACCTGGGGCCCCGGCTGGAAGGCTTACTGGAGAGGGCGGCCGACCACCTGATCGCAGAACTGCTGGAGAAGGTTCGACAACTGCTGAGACGATACCAGCGTGTCTTCAACCAAGGCAGAGAAGAACTACTGCATCACCCGGCGAGAGTTACTGGCGGTAGTAAAGGCCTTGGAGCACTTCCACAAGTACCTGTACGGTCAGTCATTCCACCTGAGGACTGACCACTCCACCCTAGCCTGGCTACTGAGCTTTAGAAACCTGGAAGCCCAAACAGCACGTTGGGTTCAGAGGCTGCAGGAGTACGACATCGCCTCTGAACATCGTAGAGGGAAGAACCACGGTAACGCAGACGCCATGTCCCGAAGACCCTGCCCAGAGGAGTACGGCCAATGCACAAGAGTGGAAGAGAAGGAGCGTGCCGCAGCAGTCTGAGTAGTCACGGCAGTGCCTGCGGATGACTGGGATAGTGCAGGCCTGAGGAGGGAGCAGCTGGCGGACTCAGACTTGGGACCCTCTTTAGGACAGCGGAGGCAGGGACAAGACCAACCTGGGAGGACATCGCACCAAGGAGCGCCACCTATAAGTCATACTGGGCCTAATGGGACTTGCTGAAGATCAGAGATGGCGTGCTGTTCCAGGTATGGGAATTGCCCAATGGGAAGACGCAGAGACAACAGTTGGTACTTCCCCGAAGTAAGGTCCCGGAGGTCTTGGAGGAAGTTCACGCCGGTACTTCAGGAGGACACCTGGGAGCAAACTGAACAATTGACAAACTTCAACAGCTATGGCAAGGACTGTACCAGGTGGTGAACAGGACTAATGACGTGGTCTACTGAATCCAGAAGGTACCCCGAGGGAAGATGGTGGTACACCTGGATCGTCTGGCCCGCTATGATGATGCTGTTCGGGACGACCAGCCTTGAGGAGGGAGCAGTGTCGCGAACCGTATATACGATCGCGCGGCTTGTTTACACAAAAGGTACTGATAGGCGGGCAGTGTGAAAACCAAGAGCCGGCAGACAAGATAACATGCAGGTAAAGGTCTGCCGAAACAAACAAACTGAGATAAATGGAAATTTCTAGTTACTTCTTGACTGATAGAGACTGTTCGGGTTCTGGTTTATTTTTGAATAATCTAGAAATTATCAGAGAGGTATTTAAAGAGGCGACGACTCGCCAAGAGTCGAGTTGTTGTAAAGACATGTAACAAGAGTGAGTGAGTTGCGAGAGTAAGCAGAGAACAGCTGAGTGTGTTGTAACGAGAGCTGTTTGTTATTGTCACCAACCTTGGAAGATTGTGTTGTGATATGTGATGTAATCCTGCTGCTAAGAAGTGTAATTCTACGCAAATAAAGAACATTTAGAATTTCGGCAAATTGGATTTTTAACTGTACGAACCCACAAAGTCACAATATTATGTTACAAACTACATTATACATACTGCTTTAGTTCTTGTTGATATACTAATATATCTTTGTTTCTTTATCCTTTTAACTATCCATTTCCATTTATTTAATTTTTTCTTCTAAATATTTCCCTATAGTCTTACAGTTTTGTTTAACATTTGATTTATGTCAATTTTCCAATTTATAACTGTCAGGAGGATTTATAACAAGAAACAATGGCTTGGCAATGAGACTCATACAAGAATGCCGGTGGGAGAACATAGAGTTAGAGATTAAAACTAAAGAGCTAGAGGTAATAAAAACAAAGATGAATAAAATGAAAAGAATGGAAAATATAGAAGGCAACATTAGAAGATGCAATCTAATAAATTCTGGAGAGAAGGAGGGAAGTGGGTTCAGAGCATGTTAGGTGGAGTGAGAATCATTAGAAAAGAGATTGGGAAGTGTGGAGAGGCTTTGTACTACAGGATGCATTTAGAATTGGGAAATTGGAACATAAAAGAAACATCTTTCTTAAAATCAGTAATACAAAATTGACAAAAGAAGTACTAAACAAACTAACATGTTAGATAAATATCTATTTATATCAGCAAGGATCTATCATACGAACAAAGGAGAAGGCTAACTGAAGAAAGGGTAAAGACGAAGAAACAAAGATAATATATTTATATGAAACTTCAAACTATGGATTGATGGGCAAGTATCAGAGGAGAGCAGCAGCATACATAACATCAAGGAAACAGAGCAACTTTCTGCAGTGATGATTTGCAGCAGGAATAAATAAGCTGATTCCAGTATCCAGAGCAGCTATTTGTGTTGGCAGAGGAGAAGTTTTGAATAGAGCTAATGGACGAGAGGGGGAAATGTCCAGGGCCGTAGTGGAGGGGGAATGCGGATGTATGCCATCCCCCCACTATTTTTCAGAGGGTGATGCAGTCCCCTTACTAATAATATTATTTATACCTTTTCTAATTCATCACCTTTCAAAATAGTGAAAAAATACAAAATATATACATTCAAAATACATTCAAATAATGTTTATGTCTATTAACAGACCTCCAGTACATATGTGGAACCCAGAGGATTACATAAAAGAATGGATAAAAAGTTGTATGATGCTGAGGACAACCAAAGCAGGAAGGCGAATCTACAAGTGCAGAATTCTGATCGGTTCTCCAGCATCTGGAAAAATTTTTAGGTGTGCATCCCCCCACTTTTTTTGTTAGGAATACGGCCCTGGAAATGTCAGAAATGGCATTTGGTGAAGCAAAGAAGAAATTAAGGAAAGACATAATTGCAGTATGACAAATACAAGTGAATTAGAAAATATTAGATTGAAACAAGCGTGGGAACACTAGCAACTAGAAAAGAAGTGATAAATAGGCAGGAAAGATTGGAAATGAGGTATACAAGCGTCAGCAACTCCCACAGAGTTGGTGCCACTGGGCCAGTTTGATGGATAGCGTGATATAGTTTAACTCTAGACTAGCTTGTATGCATAGTTACAAGACAATAGCTTGTTTAGTTTTTCAACTACAGCTTTTTAAACAAGACAAGTGTAGACATTTCAAGACAATGAAGGATTTGGAAAAACAAGCAGTGATTAAACACTACCATTTGAAAGGTTTAACACATAAAGGAATCAAGGAGGAAATAGACAGTACATTGAAAGACTCTGCCCCTTCATATACAATGATTCAAAGGTGGTTTGCAGAGTTTAAAATGGGACGTACAAGAACTACTGAAGAGCTTTGCTTTGGACGCCCTATGGAAGTCACAACTCATTGAAAAACTTCATCGTTTATTACTGGAATACCACAGATTGAAGTTGTTTGTTTGAGATAGCAGAGGCTGTAAACATGTCAAAAGAACATGCAGGTAATATTTTAAGTAATTTTTGGGGCTTTCACAAGGTCTGTGCAAGATGGATGCTACGTTTGTTGACACCTGTTCAAACGTTGCAAAGAAAAACTGTTTCTGTTAAGAATTTGGAGCTCTATCGTAAAAATACCAGTAGTTTTTAGACAGCTTATTACCATGTATGAAACTTGGATACATCACTACATCCCAGAAAGTAAATCACAGTCAAAACAGTGGATTGTGCCAGGTGAATCAACTCCAAAAAAGGCAAAGTCGATTTTGTCGGCTTACAAGGTTATGGCAAGTATTTTCTGGGATGTACAGGGACTTATTTTTATTGAGTACTTGGAAAAGGGTAGAAGTATCAGTGGTGACTACTACACAAGCTTACTGCAATTGAGTAATGAGGTGAAAAGAAAGACCACATTTGGCAAAGAAAAAATCTTGTTTCTTCACAACAATGCTTCGGCTCATCGTTCAGTTATTACAATGGGAAAAATGTGTGAATTAAAGTTCGAGTAGCTTCAACATCTAACCTATTCACCAGGTCTAACACCCAATGAGTACCACCTGCTTTTGAACCTCCAAAACATTTCTTGGAGGACAAAGATTTCACAGCAATGAGATGCGGTAAACAGTTATTTTGAGGACTATGTTAAATCACACTACAGAGATGGTTTAATTAAATTAGAACACTGATATGACAAATGTATTAGCCTCTCTGGAGATTAAGTTGAGAAATAAAGTAAAACATATTTTCATTTTTTTTATTGTGAGGCCAGGGTAAAGGTAGATAAACTGCAAAATAGGCAAGAGTCATGAGAGGAGTCATGAGAAGTAGAGAAGAAGATATGAGAAGGTGAGAAAAAATAATAGGTAATAGGGAAAGGGAAGGTGTATGAGTGAGAAATATAAAATATTTGGTTTAAAAAAATTCAGGCCAAGTGAAATGATGTAATAAGTTAAAATAAGAGATAAATAACACATAGGGGAAACAAAAATGTAGCAACTAGAAAAAATACTGATACAAAATAAAGTAAAAGGAAACCAATAACCATTAAAAGGAGCAAACATGAAGGATTGTCCTTTTAGCAAAAGGGCCCAGATCCAAATCGGGGATAGCCCAAGATATATTTATCTCAATATCTTTGTAACCTCTCCTTCCTCATTTCCAAACACCTTTATGATTTTTCTCTTTTTATTCAAATATTCTTGAAACCATTAGTTTCTAAGCTTTCTTTTTCTTTCAAATAGCTTATCCAAACTGTACTTTATAAAAGGGTTTCTTGGTATTTTAAATATTGTTTTAGAATATAGGTTATACAATGGATAGTGACACCTCTTGAACAATAAACTGCAGGAAATTATTATAGCTATTATTCCACAGGAGGATTGGATGAGGTAAAGGAACTATAGAGACTGCAGGCTGTAGATTACAGAGAAGCATGGAAATCTTGACAGTTCCTGGCTCATAGACTCAACTAATCGAGCTACCCACAGGTACCAATAAACAACTCATCAAACAAGGCAGCCTTCTGGTGCTAACCAGGAATACTCTTTCCTTGGAGCAGGCATCTACACCATCCATCTGGCACTACCACACATCACAAAACCTAGAAGTATACATCTTCAAAGATGAAAAGGAAATGGAAGGAAAGTGAAATGGTGAAAAAGAAGTAGTGGTAGATAAGAAACCAGTCCAGCATTCTGCTACTTATGAGGGAAAAACCATGAAAATCTCAACGTCATAGTGCATGGTTTACAGCTATCAAACCTGGGACTTTCTAAATGCAAATCTCATGTGTTACCTTGAGCTTACTTGCTCAGTTAAGCAATGTTTTAAGGAATTATTGTCTAAATACAGGATCCTATATCAGTATTTCCAAGCTCTTCTTAATCAACCCTTTCCTTGCTATTCTTCCCATTTCAGTTTGAGCAAATTCACTAGTATTGTTACTGATAATTTAAAATCTTTGTTTGCAAAACATCCTGTGTTTTAAGTTCACAACTTCCCCTCCTTTTTCAAGTCCCCATATTTCACTATCATATAACATTCAAGCTTTAACCACCGAGTTATATTACCTTTCCCAGTCATTTACCCTGTGGTATTTTATAGGAACATTCTTTCACAGCCTCATTTTTCCCTTTCCTTTTGCCAATGCTGATTCTCCTGCATATATTTTAATTCCTAAGAACAACCAGACACCTTTTTATACTTATTATTTCCTTTTATATATTTGTCATATTTATTAATTTACCTCTTTCCAAACTACTAATAAAATCAATCAAATGAGGTCCCAATTTTAGCTGAGGAATGTAAAAGACCTGTTAGAGGTGGCACAGCTGTTTAATAGACATTTCACTGAAATTGCAAATAGTGCTAAATAACAAACACAGTCCACAATATTTTCAGCTTGTTACAATAATAAATTAGTGAGATGCATATAAAGTAACAAAATAAATTAAGTACTCAGCAGGAATAGATCAGATACCTAATTACCTAGTAAAAGAGTGCATGGAAGGGAAAACAGAGATTTTAATGCATGTTCATAACACATCTTTTGAGAAAGGGATGTTTCTGGAAGAATTTAAGATTGCTAATAAAGTTATTACATGAAAAGTGATTAACATATTATATACCTAAACAAGGAACAGTAATAAAGTTATTCAGCCTCTTTTTTAATACAATTTTAGAAAAAAATATATGTATAATACTAACTGGCTACTTCAGTTTGACTCCCAACATACTTTTAGACACAAAAGACTGAAGATAGCTGTCTACTTGTTATTAGAAAAAATGCTTGAGACCATAACATGTAAAGGAAAACAATAGAATTATTTATGGCTCTCACAAGATATTATTGGAAAAACAAGTTATTAACTATTATTAAATTTTAGATGAGTCGCATTTTTTAACACATCTGCTTCACTTTCGTACCTATTTTGAGGACATGTTTCGCAAATCTTCGCTTGCATCTACGGCTCTTGTGCGACTGACGCTAGATCCAGCGGTGTGGGTAATTCTGGGGTTGTTGCTGCCATCTGTTGATTTAGTGATGAACTGAAATGTGGGATTCTCTTCTAGCGGGATTTCAAAGTTCATTAGTTGGTTTTTATGTTTTTCTATGTATATCCTTAGAGTTATTAACTCTATCCAAGAGTTATTAACTCTTGTGTAAATTATCCTTACCAACGATTATTCTTCTATCTATTTCATGTAAATTGAGAGAAACACATGCTGAAATTGTTTTATTACATACTTTCTTGTAGGTAGAATGGAATTAGGAGAATACAGTTGGTTTTAAGCAGTACTCAAATCTCTTAAAAGTGGTCTGCATGATGGCTTTAAAATTGTTCTCTTTGCATAGCTTGGAGAAGAAAGAAAAAAAAAGCAAACAAAAAACAAAGAAAACAAGGAATGAATTCCCATTTGAGAAAAACAAAGGTGTTTTAAAACAAACCAGTAAGGAATATCTCAGAAAAGGTTAACTCAATAGGAAAAGAAGTTACATGTCATAAATTGTGCTTTAATGATATCTACATTTTTTTGTGCAGTCAGACTGATTGTCTATTCCAATTTACCACCTATACAAAAGTCACTGAGAATAAAGAGACTTCTGAGACTAACTCCAGTAAATTCAAGTTATACATTTCATTTCTCATAAAAATATCTTAAACATATAATAATCAAACATGCTAGCAGCATTTTTGAGAAAATCAACATTTTTAAAAAATGTGTATGTATAAGGATAATTTGGGATGAGATGACTTTTTTTTAATCTTCATGTTGTATTCCTGAAAGATGCTGAACTTACAAAGTTCATTATTTAGCCGACTTTTCAGTTTATAACTATTTAGCTCCCAGAGAGACAGACAGATGCACACACAGGCCTTTTTCTAAAAGTACTTTATTCGGACTCAATGAGTCTCACAACATATATTTCTGGGGGAATCTCAGTTTTGAATTTTTTGGAGAGTGGCAGTCGTGGATTGCGAGGATTTCCAGATCAATATTATGCAAGCTGTATCAATTGTATACCATAAAACAGACACAACAAATATATAAAAAGAAATCCAAAAAAAAAAAAGAAATAACCACCATCAATGACAGAGTTTTCAAATGTTGCTTGCTGTTGCCTTTTAAGTTTATTAAGCAGCCCCTTTTCCACTGATAACAAGGACGGAGATGAAAGTCTATTTTTATTTTGAATGTTTCTTAGATAAGTGTGTATTCTGTGGAGTGCTGAAAAATATAGTTCTACTGATGCACGGTTGGTAGGAATAGTCAAAATTAATTCAAAAATTTATACACTGTGGCAAAGCTTCTTTATGTGCCATGATATACAACTCTTGGTGAACTTTGCAGACTGCTTTGTTTAAAAATTCAGGAGTAGAGTACAAGTATCAGAGTTTGTTTCTTAATCACACTTTGTTGAAGTACTGCCCATAATAAGTAAGAAAGGTCTTAAACACACTCTCTGGGAAAGTGTTTTTGTATTCCGCATATGAAGCACTGTCCAACAATCATCACCACCTCACTTTGAGTTTAGACTTTATCTCTCACAAAGAAGAGATATAAATATAATAATAAACTCTATATAATAAGCTCCCAGTTAAGCTAGAAAATCTAAATAATAATAATTTAAATAAGCTGTAAACATATCCTACTAATAATAATGCCACAGACAACAGATGCTTTTAAGCAGTAATATTAATTAATAAAGTAGGTAATAATTTCTTAAAGTATAAACTTGAAAGAAGCGTAGAGACAGTGAAGTACAATTTAGCACAAAAGTGAATCGAGAAGATGTTGACACACTGCTTCACTCCCACTGTTGTTTCAAGAGCTTTTTCTCTTATCGTCAGCTGGAACTCGACTAGTGCAAATTGTAGGGTTTCCTCTTTCTCCGTATCGTCGATAGATGGCATGATGTACTTGTCAAAGATGTCCGGTGGTGGAGTTTCAAAATTCATGACTCTATGATGATTTTTGTTAATGAAGATTTTTTCCCATATGGAAACATCTATGGGGTAATTAATGTATTTTATTAAAGATGTTTCCAAGTTGATGTCATCTCAGTGTGAGTGAAGCAGTGTGTCAACATCTTCTCAATTCACTTTTGTGCTAGGCAATAATTTCTTTGTAAAAGTTATAACATCTCTTAGAATCTAGTTGTTAAAAAATGTAACACATTAAAAATTACTTGACTTGAGTTTTCTTTACATACTTGTACATTAATTATTATTGTATTATTCATCATTGTATTACTCATAGGAATTGTATTATTCTTATGGTTATAACTTTGACAAAGCCATGAATATAGTATATTCCTGCGGTGAATAAAACTTGCTTACTTACTTACTAATAATAGGAACTGTAGTTGGTCTATGTCTGAGAATTTGTTGATTATTTGGCCAATTATCGTATCTATGATCTCATAAAATATTTGTCGATACAATTATTTTGTGTCATTTTCTCTTTTATCCAGTCATGATCTCTTTGAAGGTATTGGTGTTTCATAGCAATCTTGTTCAGATGTTATCCTTGACCAAATTAATTTATCAAAATTTTCATGCAAGTCATTCATACTGTTTTTAAGTCATTGATTTGTTTTGTTTGCAGAAAGCAGTATCTTTTTCTGAAGGATATTGAACAAAGAATCAGACTTCGAAAGTGTAAGTGAAAACACCAAAAGTAAAAATCTGAAATCAAAGTTTAGGAGGTTCTAGTAGTAGCCCGATGCACAAGCTCTTTAGCTTCCCATTTGTCCTCATCTTCTGTCATTAATTTAAATAGGGCAGTAAGTTCAGTCTTCAAGCTGAAAATGACATCAATCATTCTGCTTTAGTAGTCCCATCTCATGGCAGACATTGATGGAATGCATTTTTCACTTCAGTGCCTAAAGCTTCTGTTCATTTGGGCAGTTTTGAATAAAGTGTAGACAGTCCTGACACTGTTTGAGAAAATACTCAACACTTTTTCATCTGATTGGATGATTGGTGTAAAATTAAATTAAGCTTGTGGGCATAGCAATGCACAAATAAAGCTTGTTCATATTTCCCTCTAACAAATTACTAAACCATTATGCTCTCCAACCATCATGGCCATACAATCAGTGCTATGAGTTTCACGCCAGATCTCAATTACACATGAGTTCAAGCAAATACTTGGACAAACTGCTGTGTGGTCACTACTGACATCATAAAACCATATAATCTTTATTCAACCCATCCTTCTGGTGTGACGTAATGAAGAACTGTTGATAGTTGAGATTTATTTGATACAACAGTGGTTTTGTCCGTGATTACTGTTATAATACTTGTCTCACACACTTCATTATTTCATTAATCAAACACTAGAAATACACTCAATAATGTCATTCTGAATGTCATTTAACATTCCTGAAAGAACAGTCACATTCTGAAGATGTTCATCTAACTTATCATCTGTTTGAACAATTAAGTGTAAGAGCTCTGCATAGCTCTGCTCTGTTATTCAAATTTTTGGGCTCATTAGTATCTCTGAATGGGAATTGAAACAGCATAATACCATTGCAAACAGTATTCTATCAATCGCCCCATTATATACCTATTTCTTTTCATACCTATATTATGTTTTTCAACTAAATTCTTAAATGCATCACTCAAAGAAGTGTCAATTCTTGTTTTTCCAAACCTTACTAACATTATAATGGAAACAATATGAGTTTTTGAATTTTTATGATGAACCCTCAAGGTGCAAATTTTATTCATTAATCTGATTTTACCTGTTCTCCAGTCATTCTTTTCATTAGAAAAAAGAAGACATGGCCAACAAAATAGTTTCAATAATTTGTCACAACCACACAGCCAAGGAAAATCATTATACCAAGAGCTCCTAAAATGTCTTTTGAAACCCTTTATGATTTAATTTTTAAATGTTTAAGATTCAGAGTTGGCTTTCCTGTTGAAATTATGTGACTTTTTCACCAAAAGAACATGAAATTAAGGATCGATTTAAAAGGTTTTCGATCACACAATCACAGTTGCTTTTACCGGAAATTGTGATGCCATTCTTCTTTATTGTACTTTTAACATTACATCATTCACCATATTACTCAAGGTTTGCCATTTCACTACACTGGCAACAATCATGCTATAAACAAGTAACTAAAACCTTGAAAGGTCACTGACATCCCATACAAGCTATTTAGATCTGAAGGATGCTAGACAATCAGGTTTGGGGGGATCTGTAATTGACCAGTTCTGGCAGATTGGTCACAAATCTGAAATCTGAAAATGAAATAGCTTAGACTTTTCATTATTCTTTGAACAAAACATAATTTAAAATTTGGGTACATTTTCTTCAATTTATTAGCTGTTACCAGTGGCAACAGAGCCAATATTAACACCACGCCACTGGTTGAGATACATAGTACACAAAGTAATAAAATATCTTTGGAATAAGAGGGCAATAAATATAACGTTTAAATCATATTTATAACATCAAACTCAGGTAATAGAAATGAACAGAAATTGGGCAAGTCAATGAACAAGTTAAAAGGAAGAAATTAAAAGAGAGAATAGCAAATCAACACTGGGAACAATAACATACAGGCTGTCATAGCAGTGAGTCCTCTTTTTACTTTCTCTACCACCTAAGTAGTAGTAGAGAACGTATTGTACTCCATCCAAAATGTGATAGTGAGATTTCACCGAAAAAAAAGAAGGAATGAACATTTTTAGAAGGTCTGTGTTACGTGTGTAATGTGTAATGTGTGTGTGTGTGCGTGTGTGCGTGTGTGCATGCGTGCGCGTGTGTGTGTGCGCGTGCGCGCGTGCGTGTGTGCGTGCGTGCGTGTGTGCGTGTGTGCGGGTGTGCGGGTGCGCGGGTGCGCGTGTGCGCGTGTGCGCGTGTGCGCGTGCGCGTGCGCGTGTGCGTGTGCGTGTGCGTGTGCGTGTGTGTGTGTAATGCCAAAATGAATATTCAAGTATTTAAGTTCAGCATCTTCCAAGGATGAGGCACAAACATTTAAAAAAAAAATCTTTCCATCTCAAACTACCCTTTACATTGAACATTTTGATTTTCTCAAAAATGGCTCTAATGATTTTGATTTAAGAATCTTGTTTAAGATATTTTTATGAAAAATGAAATTTATATCTTTAATTTTTTGTGAATAGCCTCTGAATGCTCTTCATTCTGTATAACTTTTGTATAAGTGGTAAACAACACTAAACAAAAATGTAGATCTCATTAAAGCAGACAATTTGTATCAAATTCAAATACATTTGTTTGTGGAATTAACCTTTTCTGTGATATTCCTTGATACTGTTTTGAATATTGAAATACTTGCATATACTCTTCTCAAATGGAATGCTTTTATTCAATTTTTGTTGTTTCACGGCTTGGTCATGAAAATAAATTTGACTGTTGCATAAGCATACCATATTCCTGTTTCATTGTGCCTACAAGAAAATATGTAGTTATAGCATTTCTACAATTTTCCAGATATTGACATGAACTGGATAGAAGAATAGGCTGTTTAAGAATAGTTTATTGAAGAATAGTTAGGGAAGTTAAGTGAATGTAACATATTAGGTTTTTCACTGTTTATAAATGATATGCTACTAAATGTCCAAAAATGGGAGGTGGATATGCTAATATTCTGGTAGAAGCAAGTGTAAGAGAGCTATAGATAAGAATAAAAACTAATGCAGAAAACGGAAATGATATAATTGTTAGAGCATTAGATAGAAAGGAGTTAGTGATAGCGATTTTTCTTGACCTATCAAAAGCTTTTGACTGTGTTAATATTAAACACCTATTGGCAAAATTAGAAAACTATGGGATAAGAGGCATACAATTAAAATGGTTAAGCTTGTACCTGCAAACTAGGGTGCATTGTGTCGAAATAATACACAATTCAGGAGGAAATTTGAAAAAAGTTAAATCAGCATTCAAACGTGTAACACATGGAGTGCCTCAGGGGTCAAAATTGGGACCATATCTGTTTATCCTATATATAAATTTTCTATTTAAAATAATACAGGATGCAGGAGGATTAGCTATTGGATATGCAGATGATACAACTGTAGTGGTAACAGGTAAGACAGAGGCAGAAGTTCAGGAAAAAGCAAACTCCTTATTAGAATCAATTAGCACTTATTTAGAAGCACTGGGGATGGTACTAAACACAAACAAAACCGAATGGATGCAAATTCAGCTCAGTAATAGAAAAAAATCTGACATCACATTAACAGTACAAAATAAGCAAATTAGCCAAGTAGCACAGACAAATTTTTAGGATTAGTTATAGACAGTAGTTTAAAATGGCACAAACATATAGAAAAGATCAACAAGAAAATAAACAAGGGCATATATGTATTAAAACAGACAACACAAATTATGGATGAAGTCAGTGCACTGAAGGTTTATTATGCATTTATACATGCACACCTAAGTTATGGGGTCATTTTATGGGGGGCAGCAGGTAAGAAAAATATGTTAAAAACATTTAGGCAACAAACGAGAGCAATAAGAATAATGGAAAAAATCCCTAGGAGACAATCATGTAAAAGTAGCTTTAAAAAACTTAAAATACTCCAGTACCCTCTTTATATATATTTGAATGTCTCAAACATGTAATAAGAAACCACATAGAAGGAAAAAATAGAAACATTCATGAATATAATACAAGAACAAAACAGAACTACGTTATAAATAGGTTCAGAGGAACATTAGCTGCCAAATGTATTGAAAGTACTGCAAAAAATTTATATAATCATTTACCTCACTCTATCAAGGCAATAAATGAAGAAGTGAAGAAAATTTACGCAATAAAGACTTACCTAGTGAAAAACGCTTTCTACTCAATTGAGGAATACAAAAAGGGAAGAGAGACTTAGTTTATTAAATTTTGTTATCAATCTATTGTGTATATCTAGAACTGCTAATAATCTGTAAATAGATTTATTTGTTTTATTATTGAACTGTAAAAATGTAATTGTAGTGTTACTTTTGACGATGCTTTGTAAAACATGTTGCAAATGGCAGAATAAAATCTGATTCTGATTCTGAATATCCTGGTTTAAATAATAAATGCAGAAAAAACATACTAATTAAAATGGAAGTTATATCACTAAAGTACCCAAAAATTATGAAAAATATAAACCACCAAAGAGATATGAGATTACAGAAAGCACCGCTAAGCAAAGTTTAAAACAGGAAACCGATATAAATATGTTAACCAAAACACTCAGCACCTCAGCAAAATGTTCTCAAATATAAAGGTTCACAGTTATATTGAATATGAAGTAATATTCTGGAAGCAAACTATAAGAATAATGATCAGTAAGACAAATAAAACAAGCTACAGGGAGCTGTTCAAAACATTACAGATCATTAGTACAAAAGTGAATCGAGAATATATTGACACATTGCTTCACTCACACTGTTTATTCACAGGACATGTTTCAAGAGCTCTTGCTCCTATCCTCAGCTGATACTCGATTAGTGCAAGCTGTAGTGGTGTAGTTGTAGAGAAACCACTACAACTTGCACTAATCGAGTATCAGCTGAGGATAGGAGCAAGAGCTCTTGAAACATGTCCTGTGAATAAACAGTATGAGTGAAGCAATGTGTCAATATATTCTCGATTCACTTTTGTACTAATTTGTGCTTCACTGTCCCTACGCTTCTTTCAAGTTTATACTTTGATTACAGATCATACCTGCGGTCTGTATATGGTAGAAGTAATTTACTACATCTGATTACAAGAGCTAGGATTTTTATGTAAATCATATGCTTCCACTTTGTTTATACACAAATAAAATTGATAAATGTCCATGAATTAGAACATTGGCTACCATATAATGATATTTTGTTCTTACATGCTTTATATATTTGAGCATAATGACATGTTTTTTCCATATTTGTACCTTCTTTAATGTAAAATTACATATTCTGCCTCTTCTGCTTTTTTTTTTAATTTTTTTTTTTATGGAATTGAAATACAGCATACTCCTAATTATGCTAGTGCAATGTATCTTTGTGCAGAACAAAGGAAAGAGAAAAAACAGAAAAGAAAAGTTGTTGCATAATTTTTTCGTTCACTTTAATTAAGCTTTCTGCATTTGAGTCTCAAGAGAGCAAGCCTTTAGGTAGCAATAAAGCATTGCACCAGGAATGATAGATTAACACTTCAATTGTTGTCGACTGGTCTTTTCCTTGGCAATGAACAACATGCTCAATTTTCTGTGTAAGGTCAGCTAAGCAAGTTATTCTTGAGTTCGTACGTTTAAGAATCCTTTGGCAACCACCATGTTTAATTTAATTATACTGTGATGCCTCCTGTAGCGACAAAATTATAAAAGTCATGGGTTACAATAGATGATTCATTAACTACTGATGGAGATATAATTTTCTGCCAGGCTTGTAATAAGAAGATTGCATGTTCAATGAAATCGCAGTGTGCAGTGCCCTGCATACTAGGAATAAAGCACTACAAACAGCTAAAAAGCAAGTTCTTCTATCTCAAATGCAACAGTCTTCAAGTGAAGGGAATGCATTCTTCTATGACATGTGTATTGCTATGTTTGCTACAAATATTCCATGGTGCAAACCCCAGGTACCTAAATTACGCATCTTTTTAGAGAAGTATTGTTGAAGGGAGATACCTAAGAATTCTACCCTCTAAAAAAAACTACCTGCATTTGTGTTACAAGGATGGTTGGTAAATGTGCGACATCAAATAGGTAGCAATCATATATGGATCGCTGTCGATAAAACTATGGATATGAAAGGACGCTATATTGCCAATTTTGCGATTGGTAAGCTGGATGGAAAAGAACCTGCTACATCTTTTCTGATCCCTTTGAAAGTGTTGGAACACACAAATCCTGCAACAGTGGTTTGTTTTGTGAATGATGGACTTACAGTGTTGTGGCCTGAAGGCATTCAGGAAGATAAAGTTCTTATTCTTTATTCTGATGCTGCAGCATACATGCTAAAGTTAGGGACTACATTACATGTGTTCTATCAAAATATGATCCATTTCACCTGTCTCACCCATGGACTATAACATGTCACCAAAGAAGTGCAATGTAAATATCCAAGTACTTGGTGGAGTACATAGATCAAAGCTGCCTGTTTTTATAGTGAACATTTCAAAGATGTGAAATCTGTGATAGATCTGTTTCCAGCGAAATCAGAAATTTCAGTGAGATATGCCCAAAGTGCTTTCAGTGATCCTAAAATACAGTACCAATTAGCTTATATCCAAAGCAATTTTGAATTCATTGCTGATAGTATTTTGAAATTAGAAACTCATGGCATGCCATTGAAGGAATGATTGAACATTCTGGAAGATTTGAAAGCCAAGTTATGTGCTGTTGAAGGGACTGTTGGAATACAAGTATCACAGAAATTTGAGTCTGTGATGGAGAGGAACCCTGGCTTCTCGACATTGACTGCAGTGTGTGAGATCCTCAGCGGCAAAGAAGTGAATCCTCCAGAGTATATCTCTCCTGAAAATGTTTATTTATTTGCATTTGCACCAGCAACTTCCTGTGATGTGGAGAGATCATTTTCAATATACAAGAACATCCTCTCTCTGACTGGCGACATTCCATGACAATGTGAAACCTGGAGATATATCTAAAAGTTCATTACAATTCAGAATGAAGCATATTTAGGTTCTGCAAAGTAAAATTTAGTGCACAGATAGTTTAAACAGTAACTATAAAGTAATTGCGAATCTTCATAATAATGGAATTTGTTTAACTTTACTATAATGTGGACATGTTTAATTAATTCATTACTGCACCACTTTATTTTGGGAAAGTATAATTGATAAATTGAGGAATCTTCAGGTCACGTAATGATTACTACATCATTAATTCGTTATCATTAAATATACAAAGTAAATCAATATTTCATATTTTTAAAACTTCTTATGTAACAGTACATATTTCACCTAATTATTACATAAGTGTGTACATATTCTGCACGTTTATGTTACATAAAAAATTAATACTACATATTTTTAAAACTTTTTATGTAATAGTACGTAATTCACCTAATATTATTACATAAAAGTGTACATGTTCTGCATGTTTATATTATATAAAAATCATAGCTCTAGTGTAACACATTCAATTTCAAATAAATGATGATTTAAATCAAATGTAATTTTCAAAGTATGATGCCAGTGCACAAAAATGATTCACAATATAAGAATCCATAATTATTCACAATTAAATATAATGCAAAATTAACACTGAAATGTGTAACACTCAATATCCTTACTAAAATTAGGCAAGTGAGTCAACCTTGTATATACTTTTCTCCACTTACAAGTTTTTTATGAAGACTAGTTTCTGGGGACTTCTCCCCCTATCATCAGCTCTGTGGCAGACTGATGATGCATCTGGTGACTCACTTGCCTAATTTTAGTAACAATGGCACTCCACTTTCTGAAATACTTCTTTTTATTCTATATACTCAATATCCTATAAGACATTAACTAAAACTTACTGCATACTAAGACAAACAATTAATATCAAATAAGTCCTGTGGTATCAGTCATAACTGAGGTATCATGTTATTAGATTGAATTTTTCAACACTTTTACAATTTTTCTAAAGTGCTATTATTATTTAGTTGATTCTTTGTGATGTCATGGAAGGTATATTAGAGAATTTTTAACCCAGCATACAGTGACATCCCACTATCTATTCTGTTTTCTGTATTCCCTTATATCGTCAACAAAATGAGTAATGAATTATATGTACAAAGGCTAAATTTTATTAACATGAAATAGCTATAAAAATAATTCATAGAAATAATTTGTAGTTGCTATATAAAATAAATGATAAGGAATAGAGTGAGTCATGTGAAGTAAGATGTAAGATTTTTCTTGCTTTCAAAAAAATAGGATGCACATTAGCCAATTTACAGAAATAAACTCTCATTATGGATGATACCTGTTGGGAAATTAATCCATTCACAACCCTACAATAATTGTTAGATACCTTTCTGTGTCAGTTCTATAAAACTGTACCAGAACTACGTCATCATACTGTTTGACTCTGAATAGCATGAAAGGTTCTATCATTGATTTATGGCAACATGTTAATGTAAATGAAATAAGACAGTGCCTAGATAAACAAAACTATGTAACAAGTATTTCACTATAGACTTTGCTCCACAAGCTTAAGCCCACACCTTAATTTGAATTCAAAGACCTCAAGTTTTCTATGTCGAAACGTTAAAGAGCATACTTCTAGTTTGTGTTTAATTATTTATACACTTTTATGGAAACAGCAGCTGATTTAAATTTTTTATCAATTGCTCTTTCTTCTTTAAGTGCCTAGTTTTACTACAATTTAGAGTTTTTGTTTTGTAAAATTTTAAATTTTACTGGAAGTAAGGGGCTGTGACTAGATATTTAAGTGAGGTGTATTCATTATCTATCAAGCTGAGGATAGTGTCAATGCCACCACCAATCCATACAAAGCAGAGAGGACCTGCTCTCCATTGGCCTGCGCTTGCTAACCCTGCCCACTTGGTTTAGAGCATATAGCTTAGCCAGCTGGCGGCTCTGGCCTCTGGCCCACATAAGTTTCCTGAAGAAGGGCATAGAGTCAAGATGGCTGAAAGCTCAAGCAACTTCATCACCAAGCCTTAGTTAGTAATCATTGCCATGAAAGTTTAAAGTCTTATATTTTTAATGAATATTTTATTCATTATGTAAAAATGTTGACCATGTTACCTTTAAGAAAAATGTTATATGAACATAACTTTTACAGATAAACATTAAGTGCACAGCATCTGAAAAAGAAATTGGTCAACACTGAAGATGAGTTCAAAATTTCTGATGCTGAAAACCAAAACTTATAAAGCTAATATAATGAAACTTTGTATTTACCTTGCTGACAAAATATCCCATGTACAAAAAGCATTGCTTCCATTATGCTAAACCCTGATGCAATATCATTATTTTCAGTGCCATGTCGATTGCCAATGTTCCATGTTATCCAGAGTATGATGGTCAGTACTAACATGGCAAATCCAACTGTTATCCACATATCTGATGAAAAGGGGGCAATCACTCCTTCCCAAGGAGAGTCAAATATGTCAGGTCTTCTCACGTATGTCACCAGCCTATAATTATTAATATTATTTGAGATATCTTTTCTTGTACAAATAGTTCAAACTACCTGCACATTAATACATGTTTAAAAGTTAAGTAAAAATGACACTTTAATTCTTGGAGATGTTATCATTGCGGCAGACAGCTTTGTTTGCAATATTAATACAAATTGTATCGCGTTTTACAATGCAACGGCTGCACTGAACTTGAAACATTTACTGCTTGATTGTTGGATGCTATTTAGTTTAAGTTGTTGAGCAACATATTTTTATATCAAGAAGCAGTCATTGTTGATAGCCACGTTCTCATTTTTCAGCAACCTTCATTGGTTTAGAAATATGAAAGCTCACACAGAGCAATAAAAGGGATATTTTCTCGTATCCCTCTCTTCTTAGAACATTGGAGGGAAATAAATGTATGAATCATTACTAAAAGGTAAAATACATGCGTAAATATGCCCAAATTAGTTAAATATGCAAAATAAAACATGAAAAAATCCGAGCTCTAGACATGACTATTGTTCTATGAACAGGCAGCCTCAGCAGCAGTCTTACTCTGTTTCATATTGAAAGTGTGCTCCAAGGACATTTTATTTACTCAGGTTCTTAAGAAAATTTGAAAATTTGATAGCCACGTTCTCATTTTTCAGCAACCTTCATTGGTTTAGAAATATGAAAGCTCACACAGAGCAATAAAAGGGATATTTTCTCGTATCCCTCTCTTCTTAGAACATTGGAGGGAAATAAATGTATGAATCATTACTAAAAGGTAAAATACATGCGTAAATATGCCCAAATTAGTTAAATATGCAAAATAAAACATGAAAAAATCTGAGCTCTAGATATGACTATTGTTCTATGAACAGGCAGCCTCAGCAGCAGTCTTACTCTGTTTCATATTGAAAGTGTGCTCCAAGGACATTTTATTTATTCAGGTTCTTAAGAAAATTTGAAATTAAAAGGATGTACTAAATACAAAAATTCAGTTTCTGCTATATATAATATATATATTTCCTCATTTTAATGTAGGGCAACCTAATACATAAACATTTAGTTTTTAAAAATCCAGTAAACAAATATATTAAACTACCATTTATGGAAAACTCTAACTACATATTGTGCATTGTATTCTGTAAAGTCTTAAGTTTGTAAAGTCACAATGTTTTTCAAAATTTTAATTCCATATACCTTCTTATAATACATGTATAGAATGATATACATTGATTATTTTGTTTACCTCATTATATTAGCCCATTTTATAAAATTATTTGTGTATAAAAGTTATTTTGACTTTAATAAAGTTATTACAAAACACATCTGCATACCAAATGCTACAGTGTTTCTATAAAGAGCAGTTGGTTCAAAAGTATTTCTCATTTAATCAGCTTTTTTAAAATAAAAGAAATATCTTGTGGATTTATAAGTTTTAATTACATACAGGGTGTTAATGAACTACACCAAAATAATATGAGCAAGTTGAGATAGTTGCCTCAAAAATCTATTAAATTTCAAACTAATCACCTCCAGTGTGACAATGAACAGCAATTAACTGCCTTCTTGCACATGTAGCCTACTCTAGTGGTGTTCCTGTAATTGTTCTGGTGACGAAATCCGTAATGTCGAGAACTGATGTTCCGAAGGTCATTGCTTCGGGTCCTGTCACGTACTTAATTTTTTTCTTTGTATTATTAATACATAAATTATAATAAAAAAGAAATGGCATGATTCATAACTAAGAAGGTGAATCTGATTGGCCAGTGCAATAACACTATTATGATTTGCTTGCTGCAAGACACTATGGTTGGTGTGCTGAAGATTGCCTGTTAAACAACATAGAACATGTACAGCTTTTATGAACTAGCAGATATGCACCTTATTTATGGTGAATCATGAGGTAATGTGTTAGCTGCTCAGTGCTGTACAGGGATTGGTATCCCCATAAGTGCCATCCACATCACTCAACCTTCCAGGCCATTGATAGACATTTGCAAGAGAGAGGAACCTTCAAGGTCAAGAGGGGTGATATGGGTGCTGCATGAACTCGACGCACAGTACAATTTCAGGAGAATGTACTGTGAAGCATTGCAGAAGAGCCATCTAAATACACACATGCTATTGCACATGCTCTGGGCCTTAACCATGTTAGCATATGGCAAGTCATACATGAAGAACAACTTCACTCATTTCAACTACACAAGGTACAAGCACAAAAATTGGAAGACTATGGCCATTGGATACAATTATGCAATTGGGCATTACTCAAGCAGCCTGTTTTTCTTTTCACCAGCATTGTTCCCTGACGAGGCCTTGTTCACCAGGGATGGTCTGGTTCACAATTCAAGAAACAGCCATAGATAAATAGATAGATAATTTATTCATCTCGTAAATCATACATTGTACATGAGTACTATGATATAGGACACGTCAAATTGTGAATTTACAGTGCAATTAACTATACTTGTAAATTAACAAGTCACATCCAATAAGGACAAGTCAGTGTTTGTACAAAATAATGTTTTATAAAGATATCTCAAGAATTTTATAATATACACAATTAATTCAGAAATGTAACAATATTATAAACTTTCCATAAATTCACTAACAGAATAAAAACAGTGGTCTAGCAAGTATGCCAAAACTGACTTTTTAAATGCTGAAAAATTGCAAGTGGTTTTATTGGCTATAGGCAGTTTATTAAAAAAAGTGATTCCTAGGTTTATTACACTGTTTTGATGAGCTCTTGTGTTACTTCTATTCACATGAATATCCATTCTCTGTCTAGTATTATGATTATGAACTGTGTCATTAAAGGTACAGTGGCCATTTCCTTTCATTAAATTTGTCTTTGTAAATTTTAAAATTTCAAAAATGAAAATACATGGGAGAGGTAAGATTTTAAATTTTTTAAATAATGGTCTGCACGTAGATGTTGATTTAACTCCTACAAGTATTCTCAGAATCCATTTTTCCATTATAAATAATGATTTACAATGTGGTGAGTTACCCCATAATGTTTTGCCATATTTTAAAATGGATTGAGCACACGCAAAATACACACTTCTGAGAGTTCTTATGTTAACTATATGTACCAGTTGTCTGAAATTGTAAGAAATTGTACTCAGTTTTTTAATTAGATGATCAACATGTGTCTCATATGTGAGACTATGTGAATCCACATGCTGTCATGAAGAAGAATTACCAGCAGATGTTCTCAGTCAGCATGTGGGTTGGAATAATTTCTGGCCATGCCGTTAGCCCATACCTTATCTTCATGAGTTACAAAACATTTTACCTGTATTTTTATAAGATATGCCCCTTCATATTCATTATTGAATGTGGCTACAACTTGACAGAGTTCTTCCCCATTGGGCTGTATAAGCCATGTTTATGCTATATGTGTTTGGAGGAATTTAGTAACAGTGACGTAAAAATTAATCTCAAAAACTATTTGTAGTTGGTTTATTGATACTCGTCACTTACTGGTTTATATTAATGAGAAACTAGTTTCAAAGGCATTCGCCTCCATTTTCAATCTCTTTCTAACTGGCCAGATGATGTAGCCAGTTGGAAAGAGATTGAAAATGGAGGTGAATGCCTTTGAAACTAGTTTCTCATTAATATAAACAAGTAAGTGACGAGTATCAACAAACCAACTACAAAAAGTTTTTGAGACATGTTTATGCTGCCCAATGGATTGGAAGGGAAAATCTAACACTAGCTTGGCCAGCATGCTCTCCCAACCTCAACCCAATTGATTTCTTTCTCTGGTGTCATCTCAAGTCTCTGGTATATGAAAAACCTATGAACTCAGAAGAAGACCTAATTGCCTGAATAATAGCAGCATGTAAAGTTATTCGACACACACAAGAAATTTCAGACAGAGTACGACCGTTTCGAACAGTTCCTATAAACCTGACATAAAGAGTAGCATTTACTTTTTATTTTATGTAAGTTCATTCACCCTTTAAACATCTACAGCATGTGAAAGTATTAAGCAGGATTCAACATTTTTTACAAATAATTATAATTAATTGCACTGACAAATATGTATTTATACAACAATTAAAGGCTTAGGCAAAATATTTAAAAAAACAACAAAAAAAATAAACAAAACAAAAATACCTATACAAAAAAACAAAAAAAAAAAAAAAAAAATGAAGGAGACTTGAAAGTAAGTGATCAGTGTCAATAAACTGACTACATTTAATTTTTACAATTAGACTTGAACTCGTTTACCTTTCACTTGAAAGCTAATGTCAACCATTGCGCCAGAGACAGTGCTCCAACACATCTCTTCATTTCCATGTGCATTCAAGTGGTATCATCATTAGCAGAGGCATATTGGTACTTAAGAAACTTATAGCCGTAACTTCCAAATTTGAACCAACAGGCCATAAGCCTCCTATCTCAAATTACTTGTTTGAGATATCTCCACTTGCTCTGAAAATATTTTGGTGTAGTTCATTAACACCCGCTATATTAGACATAAGATAGCAAAGCTTACTTGAAAGTAAGCAATATCATAAAAAAAAGTAAAAAATGCACTCAGAATCTGGTTTCAAAGTTTCATACGCAGGAAAAATCAACAACAACATCAACATTGATGATGATGATGATTGATGATGATGATGATGATGATGATGATGATGATGATGATGATGATGATGATGATGATGGTGGTGGTGATGATGATGATGATTTGATGATTTGATGATGATGATGATGAGGATGATGATGGTGATGATGATGATGATGATGGTGATGATGATGGTGATGATGAAGATGATGATGATGATGATGATGATGATAATGATGGTGATGATGATGATGATGATGATGATGATGATGATGATGATGATGATGATGATGATGATGATGATGATGATGATGACAATAAATAGCAATAAATAGCAAAGTAACTGGATAGAACTTTAAAAATTGGATAAATTCTTAAAAGTTTTATTTTTTGGTGAATAGAATAGAATAGAATAGAATAGAATAGAATAGAATAGAATCTTTATTGTCACATAACGTTTACATTGTCAGCCTAGCTGGTAAACTGGTGAGTCGTCAAGTTATACATAAATGATTGTTTTTGCAGGAATAATCTCCAGTTGTCTATAATTCTTGTCAAAATAAAAGTGACAATAATGATCAGTGATATAGTCCAAGACAGAATTTTGAGTTTTAAAGTTTACCTCTTAGGTGATTCTTTACACATACTTCTGAAAGTCTTTGCTAAAAAAGTAGGAATGAATATCTTAAAACTAAATTATATGTTTCTTATTACTTTTTTGAAGTGTAATGGTTGACAAGGATATTAAAAATAAATTTGATGTAAATAGACTCTAGGCTCTTTGTCTCCTTTTTAGACATTGTTTTCCTTAACCTGTATTTCCAAGTAGGTGACAGGAACTTCACATAACGTTTGTAAGCCACAGTGATAGTTGATGTCTCCAAAGCAATATCCACTTTTCCTGACAGCATCATATTGAATATCCCAGTAGAGCTACCATTCTCTGCTATGTACCCAAGTGTATCTACCAAATAGAGATCTGTACTGTAACATAAACATATTTTATTTGTTTGATAAATTCTATATAGATTTCCAGCATTTTTAGCATACAAAGTATAAACTTGAAAGAAGCGTAGGGACAGTGAAGCACAAATTAGCACAAAAGTGAATCGAGAAGATATTGACACATTGCTTCACTCACACTGTTTATTCACAGAACATCTTCTCGATTCACTTTTGTGCCATTTTTAACATAGTTTTATCTTATATTACAATGCTACTGAGTCTCATCAAATATTCTGTTATTAACATAGGAATGTTGAAGGAAAGAACAATAGAGTGAGGAAAAAATTAAAGTCTACACTTAGAGCAGTTATAAGGGGTGCATAGGCAAACATGTGTCAGAGTGGCTGGTAAAATAAAGTATGGAGTAGAGTATATATCTGTTTATCATTATACTCATTTTGTGACATTTTCCCATAATTTACATATATTATGGGATTTTGTGTCTAACAGGGACTTACTTGGGATTGTGCAATGAATAGTAGCCACAATATTTTGCTATATTAAGAAATGTTACACAATCTTCTTTTGATTTCACTGCTACTAATTTATCTCTCAAGTTTTATGTCTCAAGATATTTGAGTGAAGGCAGTTCCAGTGACGGTTGCGGTGGCGGTGGTAGTAGATCTGCATAACTATTATTGGAGTAGATTTGGTTGATCCTGTTATCAGTTAAGTTACTTTGCATTATTTATAGTTTAATATACTATGATTAGAGTGATCAAGATTTTTACTTCTCTATTGTAGTATAAGGTTTATGTACTTTTTATATCTTGCGATCTGCTTTTCTTTTATGGGAATTGAGGTTAATTTTTAAGATTTCTCATATTATTTTTTTATGAATTTTGCATTATTGCTTTTTGAACCATGTTTTATAAAATGTATGTTGAATGTAGTGTCTGTGGACTCTTTTAGGGAGGGGGGGCCCATTTGTACAAACAATGACAGATCTTAGGATTTTAAAGGTAATGTTGGATGTAATTTAAATAAAAAATTGAAAAATTATGTTTTATTTGATGAACAAATTATCATCTAATGCAGACATAATCGCATAACAAATACTTACTTTATATTATAATTTCAGAACAAAACAGAATATTGCCACAGAGTTTAGATTATTTTCTTTCATAATGCAACACAAATTGCCAAGAATCCCAATAATAAGACATTTGCAGTCAACATTGGCAGCAGATACTACACTGATTGAACAGCTCTTCTACTAAACTCAGGATGACTGCCAAGGAAACTGCACAAAACTTATTGCATATGTGCAATAGTGGAGAACCATGTTTATTAAGGGCAGACACTGAATTTGTACTGGTATGGAATAATCTTGGAAAATTTGCATCATTGTCTTATTTCATTTTATTTTACTAAATATGTATATCAAATTGTTTAAGGTACCTCATCTCTATTTGACAATGTTTTAAGCATTTTAAGGAATATTTTTAGAAAGTTGGTTTTATTGTAAATATAAAAAATGTAGGTCCCTTAAACTATATGTATTATTTATTACTCCCTTTTCATTCTTGCTAGTACTTTCAGAATATTAGTTGGAAGTCATCGTAAATCATAATTACTTGAAATTGCTGTAAAACCCTTCATTTTCTTTCTTCTTTCTCTGTTTGCCCTCTTTGAATGGGGGACTTGCCCTCACAGGGCATACAAATGGGTGTCTGGGGGTAGCATGTCTGTCAAGGAGCAGACAGAGAGAGAGAGAGAGAGAGTAGCCAGGATGAATAATCAGCTCAAAGCCTGTTATGAGTGCAAGGAAGGAGATGTTATAAAATGAAGATGTAGTAGACGAAAGGAAAGAAGATGATATAGCAGTTGGTGGAATGAATGGTAGGGAAAACCAGAGAACCTGTAGAATACTGATTGATAGATACAGTCAACATGAAAAATTTAATGCCATGGCCAGGATTTGAACCACGGATCCCCTGGTTTCCATCCAGTTGCTCTTACCCATTGAGCTACCATGGCCAACTTGCTGTCATGATATTAAATTCTCCATTTGACTCTATATTTCCCTGGCAGACCACTAGAGGTGGCATTCGAGATACACCGTTTGTGGTGACGTACTCTTGTAAGTACTTGAGTCCCAGGCTTCATCATTTAACTGTTATTAATTTAGTTAATTGATCCTGGCCATGGCATTGAATTTTTCATGTTGACTTTAACTATCAAAAGCCTTAGCCTATATACGGCTAGTGTGAAGAAATGATTAATTTCCATCAATCAAATAAAACTGATTGACGCTATTTTGTCTATCACAATTGGTTTTTCCAATATAAATTTGACTACAGTCACAGCATTCAATTTGATATATACCAGATTTTTTGTTAGATGGAATGGCATGTTAGATGTGACTGTAGTCAAATTTATATTGGAAAAACCAAAAGAAATTTAGAAACAAGAGCAAAGGAACACTTTAGGAACATAAAATACAAACAATTAGAAAAATCAGCAGTTGCCACGCATTTTTGGGAAAAAAACCACAACATAGATCCAGAACCAAAATTACTAAAACATACAACAGGGAAAGAAGAACTGTCCACATGGAAACAAATCTTTATTTCAAAAAATAGGAACAAAGTATTCAATTTCGACATCCCCCAGAAAGATTTGTTCAGCAAGTTCCTCGAACCGCCACCAGAGGAGACCAATGACAAAATATTGCCAGCTACACCAATGAGAACAAGTCGATGTCCGGCTGAAGATAGAGGGAAGGCCTCAGAAACCGGTTCCGGGAAAATTTAAAAGTGAGTGTTGTTTTGTGTTATTAATCGACTCCCAATTAATTTAATTTATACAACAACACTGTTTTCAACACTTCCATGAAAGGATCTATATGTTCTTTTACATATTTTAGTTTTTTTAGCTATTGTAATAGTAGAAATTTTATCTGAAAAATTATGTATGAAATAAATGTAAGTGTTTATTATAAAATACATGTTTAAGTTTGATATATGCCCTGGTGTAGTAGTATGGTAACCACCCTCCCTTTCTCCCCCCTTCCTTCACCTTCCTCCCTTCTCCCTCCACCATTCCTTCCTTTGTTTAATTACTTATTGTATATATATGTTCTTTATGTTTAGTAAACAGCTGCTCCAGGAAAACTAGGATTCTAACAATTCTTTTCTTTCAAACTATTTGTTTGTAATAGATAGAAAGAAATTTAATTTAAATACTGTAATGTTTTATAATTAAGGCTTCTTGCATTACCAGCCATGTTAAATTGATAAAGTTGCTTGAGCTTTTGGCCATCTTGACTACATGGCCTTCTTCAGGAAACTGAACACAGCCTGAGAAGCCTTAATTAGTAATCATCACCGTGTAAGTTTCAAGTCTTCTACTGTAATATTTTAATCTCAAAAGAGAATACTTAACAAGCATTTTAGAAAATTAATCTACATGATTTTCCTTTTTGGAAGAAGAGAGGGTTTAGTACAGTACCTACTGCATTGTTTTCCTGAAGTACTAAATTTTATTCTTCTGAATTGTTGCACTTAACTTTTTTTTTTTTTTTGTTCCATTCACTGCAGGGGTCATATCGGTGGCTGTTCTCCTTTCGAACATATGAATAGTGTTAACTCATAAACATTGGGTTAAATCATTAGATCACACACACATGCACACTCATTCATACTTCCAGACTCTGGGGAAGATGGGGAATCATCTTGATGGGAGAAAAATCCCCACCCCAGCTGGGAATTGAACCTGGGACTCCTTGTACAGCAGACAACTAAGCTAGAGGACCAGCCACACTTAACCTTGTTTCAGCTGAAACCTTACATTTTGAAACATATCTTAACTAAAAATAATTTTTCTTTGCCATTTATTTTCAGAATTATGTTTAAATTTTGTAATGCAGCAGGTATTGCACTGATATTCGGATGGTTGTGCTGGGCCATCAGAATGGTATACAAGTTCAAGTTAAGGAGACACTTGCTCAGCATAAACACAATTGCTATCATCAGAGAACTTAAACTATCTGGATGTTTAGGTATAAAAAAGCTTCTCAAAGGCTCCTAAGTGTGTATATGCAAGCACTCTCATGATGTGAGTCAGACTTGCAGTCTGGCAAATGAGTCTGGTAGAGTAAGTCTTGCATGTTTCAAGAGTAAGTATGCTAAAGAGTGAGTCACAAGTGAGTTAGTGAGTGTAATGAAAAACCCTGTTAGAGCAAATTTGTCATAACCATGGTGAAGTATACAACCGCTCCAAAGTTTTTAATCACCTATGTACAACCATGTTGTAAAAATTAAAAAGACTAACAAAATTAATATTATCTCTCTCTGGTATTAAGTAAAATACAATTTGGCATAGATTTTAGCCTCTTCAAGGTATCCACCCTTTGCCCTCAGAACCGCTGCATAAACTCTTGTCATTCTGGAGATAAGATTGTGTAGTATTTTTGCAATTATTCCAATCCAACACATCTCTGAATTATTCTACAGATCTTCAACATTAGATGACTTCATTTTCCTCACTTCCCTGTTAAGTTCGTCCTATATGAGTTCAATAGGATTTAAATCAGGTGACTGACTTAGCCCAATCATATTTTACAGTTCCCCACATTACTGTTTTCTATTTCTATTTCTGCACAACTTAGAAGCATGTTTCAGATCATTGCCTGCTGTTGAATAAATCCATGACCACTAAGTCTCTTGCCTGGTAGATCAGCATGTTTGATCAGTATTCTGTGATAACCTACCTTATTTGTTTTATTAATTCTCACTAGGTGACCAACTTTTATCATGTGCACATCCCCACACCATAACCAACCATCACAAATTGACTCTTTATACGTTCTCCATGAAGTCAACAAACCTTCTACAATAGCTTCCAATCACTTAAAACTGAGACCCATACATGAATAACACCTTGGACCATTGCTGAGCGCTCCGGTTTTTATGTTGCTATGTCATTTAATCTTTTCACCTTATTTTGTTAGCATAATATAGCCTTTTGGCCACTGTGCACCCCTTTAAATCTTGTTCATGAAGGCTATGTTACACAGTTAAGAAAAAGATTGGAGCTTTTCGTATACTATTAACTTCCTCACGAATTTCAGGTTCTGTACAAGTTCTCTGATGTTCACTCTGTACACATATAACTGATCTTCCCCATATGACGTTACTCGGGGTCTCCCAGATCGAGAAACATTGCATTGGCCCCACTTTATTTGAACCACTGCAATGTAAACACCATTGCAGATTAGGCTATGTCAACTTTCTTGCTATTGTCCTACTAGAATAGCCTTCTAGATGCAGAGCTACAATAACAGCATGATTTTCAATTCTAATCTCCCTGGGATATAACCTGATATATAACCTAATGTATCTCCCTGAGATATAACCTAATATACCTGACCAGGTATACAAACAAACTGCTAGATGCACATAATGTACTGTAAACCAATGCAAACTGCTTGCTACACAGACTGCTGAAGAAATGGCTCTATTCGAATAGAAACGTCATAGGCAAAACACATCAGTGTAGTTGTGGATACTCATCAGCACTCCTCTACAGTCAAATACACAACAAAAGCAAGTAGCACTTACATGTTTATACATATTTTATTATCAGAATGGGGATGTGCTAAAATATTGAAAACAAAATACTTGTTTTACCCACAAATCCATTGTTGTGATAGGTGATCAAAAACTTTTGACCAGAAGTGTATGTTAAAGCTGTTTACTGCACAGTATTGCAGTCATATTATGTTTGTGAACCATCCTCAAGAAGAGACTACAATGGATGTAAACATTACATCAATGCAAAGAAAGATAAGTGAACTTCGTAGAAGGTGAAGTGACAGTGAACAGTGAAACTAGTTCACAATATTGAAGTGACAAAATGAGCTAAGAGAACTCTCAGCAAAAATTGAAGAAGATAATTAAGTGGCAGTAAAAACTGAGGGAAAAGACAGTTCCAAGAAATTGAATGAAGTCACAGTATTATATTTTATTTAGAATAATAATACAACTGTTACATTTCAAGTGAGTAGTGTCATGGCTATTTTGAAACTGGAATATATACTGATTATATTTTTATAAATTAATTGTTTTCCATAAGATAGTAACAGCACCACGAACAATAACTCTTTTTGCCTCAGGTAAGGAGTAGTACTCTACGATTTCATTTAACAGTTTAATGAAATATGTTCACAAGTGCTGTAACATCTGTGGTCAAATATTATTTTTATTTTCTACAATAATATATTTAATTAAAAATGTTTGAAGTCATATGAAGTTAATAATTAAGTTAATTGATGGAAATGAATCATTCCTCCATTCTAGCCGAAGTATAGGCTAAGGTTTTGGATAGTTCCAGATAGCCTATACTTCGGCTAGTATGGAGGAACAATTAATTTCCATAAATTAGCTCAATAATAATGGGTTAATGATGGAGCCTGGGAATCAAGTACTTGCAATAATTCTTCTTCTTTCTCTAACTCCTTTGTGGTGTTAAGCGTGGAGTACAAGCCTCTTCTACCCATTTCCTCCACTTATCTTGGTCCATTATCATTCTCTTCATTTCTGTCATGGTTTTCCCTCTATCCTTCCCCAACTTCTCAATGTATTCCTGATACAAGATGCGTGGCCTTCCCCTAATTCTTTTACCTTCTGGTCTTGCTTCTAAATATTGTTTGGGTTTTCTTTCTTCTGACATGCGGAGTACATGTCCATACCATTTAAGTTGTCTTTTTTCCAATATTTCTTTAACGGAGTGTGTACCCATCTCTTCCCTTATTGTTACATTTCTAATCATATCTCTTCTTGTCTTCCCCACAGCTCGTCTTAAATATCTCATTTCCATAGCTATTATTTTGCTTTCTTGTTTCTGTAGGAGAGTCCAGCTCTCTGCTCCATATAATAGAATTGGTAGTATTATTGTTTTAAATACTATAATTTTTGTATCTTTTGTTATTTCCTTTTTTCCCACAATAGTATTATTAATCTGATAGTAGACCGAATTGGCCTTTCTTATTCTGTTTAAAATTTCCTGCTCTATTTTTCCATCCTTATTTATAATTGTACCCAGGTATTCATAACTGTCTACCTGTTCTAAGATTTCATCATTATATTTAATTTTAACTTCTTCTTTTTTCCTTCCTATATACATGGTTTTACTTTTGGGTATGTTTAATTCTAAACCTTTTCTAGTTAATTCTTCTTTCCATTCATTTAGCGCTAATTGTAAATTATTATTACTATTTGCTATTAATATGATGTCATCAGCATATATCAACGATTGTGCCCAAACTGGTCTTAAATTTCTATATCCTATCATAGTTCTTGCTGTTTTTCTTTTACAAATTTTCCATATTTCATCCATCACAATAATAAATAAGAGTGGGCTGAGACTATCTCCTTGTTTAACTTCTCTATTCATCAGAAATGGTTCTGATTCTTGTCCATCTAATCTTATTATCCCTTTTGGTTCATGATAAACTGATTGTATTGCTTCAATAAAATTCATAGGTACTTTTTTGTTCTTTAGAGCTCTCCAAATTTCTTCCCTAGGTATTGAATCAAATGCTGCTTTCAAATCTAAGAATCCTATATAAATACCCTTTCCTCTATCTATAGCTTTCTCTATTATCATTCTCAATGAGAAAATTTAGTCTTAGGTTTGTCTACCCATCCGGAAAGCAGCCTGTTCTTCTTCTAAATCTTGTTCTACTATTTTCCTCAATTTCTGTTCCAGGATTCTAGTGTACACTTTATATACAACCGGGGAGAGACATATAGGTCTATAGTTTGAGCAATCACTTTGGTTGACTTTCTTATGTATTGGAACAATTACATTAAATTCCCAATCTCTTGGCTTTTTTTTTTCATCCATATCTTCTGAAATAAACTTTTCAGTATTTTTATTAATTCTTTACCTCCATATATAATCAGTTCTGGTGCTATTCCATCCCTACCAGCTGCTTTACCTAGCTTGGTTTCTTGTATTGCCATTTGAACTTCAATTCTATCAATTTCCTTTTCTTCTTCCTCTCTTTCTTCCCCATAATTATTAATTATTCTTCTCCTTCATATACCTGTATTCTCTGCATCTTCGGTTATGTATGAATCTAGAGGGGTATTCATAAACGTACTTACTATAATAAGTTGCTGCAAATGGTGTGTATCTCGAATACGACGACCCTTAGCAATTTACTGGGAAAACATACGAGTTAATTGGAGAATTTAATTTCATGATGGCATACTGGTCATGGTAGCTCAAAGGTTAAGAGTGACTGGACAGAAATTGGGAGATCCGAGATCAAATTCTGTCCATGGCATTGAATTTTTCAGGTTGAAGTTAATAATGTTAATTCTGGTAGTAAAATATTAACATATAAGGAGTGATTTAGTTGGAACAAAATATTTTCAGCAACTCACCCTATTAATTCAGTAATTTCCAAATGGAAAATGTTATGTCATTCTAAAGCGGGAAAATATTTTCCGAAATGGCATTCCGGTCCAACTAAACCACTGCATATAAGAATAAAGCATAAAATTAGTAAAAGTAATGTAACAACACTATGACTATAAAATACTTGCCTAATATTTCTGTCATTTTCCTGCAGTAAACACAGAAAGAAATGCATTTAATAACATCTGGTTTAAGAGTATGAATATTTAAAATTACATTCCAGAGCACACATAGGTACTTTTTTTAAACTTGTGCTAACAGTGCATGCTTGGTCTGGGTAGCTCAGGTGGTTAAGCATTGGACTACTGATTCCAAGGTTGTGGGTTCAAATCCGTCTCAGACCAATGGTTTTTAGGCATGTTCAAAAGTGACAGTCTTATATCAGTAGATTTACTGCTATATAAAGGAACTCCTGAGGGGCAATATTCCAGCACTTTGGAGATGCTGTTCTGTTCCTAGCATTTTACAGCATTGTTAATAAACAAAATATTCTTTGAATGAATAGAGCCAGACTGAAAAATTCAATGCCATTGCCAGGATCTGAACTACGGATCTCCAGCACTCCGTGCGGTTGCTCTAAACCACTGAGCTACTATGGCCAATGTGCTGACATGACATTAAATTCTCCAGTTGACTTGTATGTTTTCGGTAGAGCACTAGGGGTTCTCATATGCTGTGAGATATGCACCTTTTGTGGCGACTTACTATGCTGTAAGCACTTAAATCCCAGGTTTCATAGTTAAACCACTATGCTTCTTCAGGTAAATTGATGGAAATAATCATTTCTACCAACCTTTAAACCTTAGTCTACACACGGCTAGTTGGAAGAACTGATTATTTCCATCAATTTACGTGAAAAAACATAGTGGTTTAACTATGAAACCTGGGACTTAAATGCTTACAGCATAGTAAGTTGCCACAAAAGGTGCATGTCTCATAGCACATGAGAACCCCTAGTGGTCTACTAGGAAACATATGAGTCAGATGGAGAATTTAATGTCATGTCGGCCCATTGCCATAGTAGCTCACTGGTTTAGAGCAACTGCTTGGAGAGTAGAAGATCCATGGTTCAAATTCCAGATATGGCAATGAATTTTTTAGTCTGGCTCTATACATTCAAACCTTAGCCTACACACGGCTAGTGTAGAAGAAATGATTATTTCCATCAAAATATTTTTTACTTACCCAACAGCTCATGCATATTAGAAACATTAAAACATATAGATATACCTGAAGTTTGCAGACTCTTGCATGACAGTCCATATTTTACCAGTATATCCTTGAAGGTAGGGTACCTTTATCAGGTCATTAATGTGCTCTTCTGGCCCATATCCCTAAATAAATCATGCAATATTTTATAGAGATGATTTACAATAACTTTTGTGCCTTATTTCCAATTAAAGCTAAATATAAAGTTCTTTAACTATTGAAATACTTATGATTAAAAGTGTTCTTAAAATTGAAGCTAATTTCATATTAAAACACTTATTGAGCTATATTTTATTAAAACTTAACACTCAGCTTGCGTCACATGCCTGCATTCAAACAGATTTTCAAATTCAAATTTCACCCAAAAAGAAATTGAACAATAAAACAATTCCAGAAATATATTACCTTTGTCCCTAGGTAGTAATTACATTGCTTCAGCAGTTTTTCTTGTAAATACAACTAAAGTATATCGAGATTTAACTGTATTGGAACACCACAGTGAAGCAAAAAATTATTAAATTTTAGATGAGTCGTATTTTTTACACATCTGCTTCACTTTCGTACCTATTTTGAGGACATGTTTCGCAAATCATCGTTTGCATCTATGGCTCTTATGCGACTGAAGCTAGATCCAGCGGTGTGGGTAATTCTGGGGTTGTAAAGTAATTTCTAGATGCTCTCAGAGCATTTAATTTGCAACTGACACAGATAATGTAAAATTTGATTATAACATTCAGTAATTCTCCAGTCTTTAGTGGTCTCACCTAACCACTATGTTGCTATTAGCAGGAACAGTGATTATTTCATGAATGATTACACTGTACAACACTGAAATTTACACCTGACCAAAAATAGGCAATTCTAATAGACTTTTAAGCACTGATTTCAGAACTGAAATCCATTTTGTATTATCACCTAAGTTTTTTACACATTGCCCTGCACTATGCTGCACTATGCCACTCCTCCAGCTCCTCAACTTTTATCGGTCGGCTCACCCTCTGAACATCTGTTGTCATTTAAGGCTGGTAAGAGTTTTATTACGGGCAAGATAACTTCAGAATTTTGACAAGGGGCTTAACATATGACTTCTTTGAAAGGTCTTAAGAAGGCAGGTCTTAAGAGTATCCATGAAGATACTAGAGCAATAATGGCAAAACTCTGACTGAATGGCAGAATTGCCTGTGCTGAACATAGATTTTTTGCACTAAACACAAACTTTTAAGCTCACAATTGCAAAACTGAAACTTGTTTCATCCTGGAGTAAATGTAACATCATTCAGAAAACGTGAACACTCTTTGACATATTTTTTTCACAGAAAAATGAACTTATTTATTGTAATAATGTTAATTGGTTCATGGAACAACTTAGTAACAATTACAAGCCATCCAAATGACATCTTTTCATTGATTAATCAAAGTTAAGTTTAAAGGCAGATTTATTACATAATGGTAACCCTTATCCTTCTGTCCCTATAGCTCATTCTGTCCAGATGAAAGAAACATATGAGAATTGGAGATAATTTTGAAAGCTATAAACTATGCAAAGTATGAATGACAAATATGTGGAGATTTAAAGGCCATAGGCAGAGGAAAGAGTTTTTGTTTTTAACGATTCTTTCGCAAATTTTTACGAATTTTTCCCTTTTTTGAGAATAATATATATTTTTTTAGCAATAAATAAGAAAATTTCTATTATTTTTAGTCTGCATAACAAATTTACGTTTATTACAAATTACATAAATATAACTTTAATTTAACATCCGTGTCTTCAAAGCATGAAGCTAGAAGTCGTGAAAAAAATGTTTACAAATTTAACGAAAGCAAGATAAAATTTAACACAGTAACATCATCATGCGCACTGAAATAACAGCTAAGTGGTGCAACAATAAACTGACACTACAACATGGGGCTGGTCCGTGATACTGAGAACTGTTTGTCGTATGCTAACTAGAAATGTTATTTACTGGATAGCACACCATGCTAGCCTTTGACACTGTTGCACACAGGCAAGAAATATAACAATGACATTTAACACAGATGTAGACAACAAATGTTTCAATAGTTTGTGTTTAATATACTTAATAAAAGTATATTGAAGAAATATAAAACCTTAGGTACTATAATTCTGAAATAAAACTGAAGCTAATTTATATAAATACATAAGCTGTATATATTCATTACAAATTTATATACTTTAAAAAAAATAGGTGAAAAACAATTTATTTTAATTTATTAATGTATGGCTATGTAAAAAACCATATTTAATCATTCCCTGCCAAAATATATAATATAACCTAATATTCAAAGTATAATAATATTGAAGTAGTTTATTGTTAATGGGCATATGACAATATATATAGAAAGCAGTTTTGTCAATTAAATTGCTAATAAAATAAATGCAAATTACTTTCCCAATGCTGGTTGCACCAATCATCAGTATTAAATTTTCTTTATAGTTTTAATAGTTATCTTCATAAATACATCTCTGCATTCATTAATTACTAATAATGAATTATACAAAAGCACAAATATTTTTTTGTGGCAATATTTTAAAATGAACTGATAAAAATGTGACCCAAAATTAAACCAGTAATTTGGGCATGAGCTTTATTGAATAACATTCTTACTTGACAGTATCTGCATTACTTGCTTTAAATCCAAGAATTCAGCTTCTAAAATGAATGTAGGTGGCCTTATGCACAAAAATAATGTACAGAAGAATAATGGGTGCTTTCTCTTTAAGAATAACATCAAATTCTTCAAACCATAGCCCTTTAGGACTTAATGAGGTGTCTCTTTCAACGTTTAAATCACTTACACTAGTGTAAACAGCTCCTCTCAGTCGAATACCCTCTAGCTGGAGAGGCTTTTGTTTGGCAATCCAAGAGAACCCTGGACCAGCAAGAAGTGTTACATGAAGAGGATAGTTTGGTACTACACGATGCAGCTTGAATACTGACAGATCTGAAAGTTGAACTACTAGGAATTCACAGTCAAATGGCAAGTTGATTCCAGAGAAGTATATTTCAAAGTCATTTGTAGTTCTGTTGATTAACATCAACCACCTGGTATGGCTCAAAAGTCCTTTCTGAGATGACTGAAACATGGAATATGCCAATTTAAAAATGAAATTGCATTCTATAAATATTGCTAATAACACCTTCTTTTAGAGTTTTACAATTATAACAATGAATTAAATCACTTCAGAAAAAAATTAGATTTGAGTACATGTATACATTTTGTATTATTATGAATTTTTAATCATAAATTATTTTCAAAAGTTGTAACAAGTAAACAAAGAAGTCAAGAATTTTTTTTCAATGAATGCTGAAACAATTTTAGCTACAAGTTAAGCAATTTCTTTTGGGAAAATAGCTGTGTTATTGCAGTAATTAATTACAGGGTTTTTGTAAATCAAAAAGTATATATCCACTATTGCAATCATTGCAGGTGCTTTATATTTATTTTTCTCCCTTACATCACTGATACCTGTGTTAGGGGACACAGAGTCCACTAGCTCGGAAAGTAGGGGCAAGGGAAGTCAAATCCCAGAGCCTGATAGAGGAACCAGGGTTGAGGGGCCAACCTCATGCCCGGGGTGAGAGCGAGGGAAGTGGATGATAGTATGAGGGTGAAATGAATGATAGGAAAGATGCATGATGGAGTAATTGGTGGAATGATGGCAGGGGAAACCGGAGGATCCAGAGAAAACCCACCCCAGCGCCATGTTGTAGGTGCTTTATATTGTCACCCAATTAGCGGAAGGCACGACCGGCGACGGCTGGGAAGGGACCAGAGGCAGCCGAGCCACGCCCTCCCATTAATCTCAGTCACTAACTGAGGGGTGATTGGGGAAATGTCACTTGTCGCTGGCCGCCTCTTTCCCCTTCCCCTGTCCTCTGGAACTTTCGCGGTAATTCACTGAAACCAGAGACTTCTAGAAGACGGTGATATTCCTATAAAAAGGGCTGCAGTGAGTGAATTGAGTCAGTAAGTCGGTCAGTCAGTGCTTGACGAGCTAGCGAACGGACGAGAAGACTGTGTACGTGCATCGGAAAGGTAACGGACGAACTGGTGAATTGTAATTGTGTGCATTACGTAATTCTGTGTAATTGGCAAGTGTTTAACTATAGGTCGGTGGAAATAAGGAACATTTTTGAGTGGTGCAATTGGACTTTTCATTTCACGAACCCACAAAGTCACACTGGTGTCAGGAAGCGGGACGATAACATCACCGACCATTACGGCCATGGAATCGGCCTTGGAAATGCTTTTGGCAAAGATGAACGAATTAACAGTGAAGACGGAAACGGCAAACAACAACTTGGCCACGACAATGACCGCAAAGATGGCCAAACTGACCGCGGAAATGAAGTTGGCGAACGAAGCTCACGCCGCCAAATTTGAAGAACAGTTGGCCGGCGTGAGGGATGACGTGACGGAGCTGGGCAAGCGGATGGGTCAAGTGGAAGAGCGCGTCGAGGACCTGGCGAACCGCTTCAATGACCTAGAGGAAAAGGCCGACAGTAACGCCAAGTTCCTGAACGCCATGGCGGAAGACGTCGAAGACCTTGCTAACCGCGTTAACAACCTGGAAGGAAAGGCCGACAGCAGCGTCAAGTCCCTGAGTGCCATGGTGGAGGACGTCGTCGGCAGGAGGTTGAAGGATTTGAAGGCCGACGCACCGGGACGCGACACAACATCGGCGCGCGTCAAACCTCCGAAATATGACGGCGCGTTTCCGCCGCCAGTTCGACACAGTGGCCAAGCACAACAGATGGTCACCGGAGGAGGAGGCCACACAGTTAATAGCCAGCCTCCAGGGACGTGCCGCGGAAGTCCTAAACGCGGTGCAGACAACGGCGGCGTCCAAGGACATCTGGGAGGCCCTGGAGAATCGTTTCGGTAACCACTGCTTAGCCGCAGCATACCGCAGCCAGCTAAAGGCAAGGTCACAGCAGCCGGGGGAGACGCTGCAGGAGTTCGCCATAGCGATTGAGCAGCTGGCTAGCAAGGCCTTGGTTGACCTGCCACTGGAGTTCGTATCCCGGGACGCCGCCTACAACTTTGTCGACGGGGTACGGGACACGGAGATTCGTCAGCGCCTAATGCTCGGCGATTATAAAACCATCCACGAGGCGCTGACAGCGGCATTAAGGATGGAGGCGGTCAAGGTAGCATCTATCCCGTCGTAGAGAACGAGGAGTGTCCGCTACGCCGGAGACAGAAGACCAGCTGAGGGACGCCGGCGAACACCTAGTGGCCTGTGTTGGGGGTGTGGACAGCCCAGACACCTGCAGAGAGACTGCCCACACCAGGAAGAGCAGCCGGAAAACGAGTAAGGGCCGTCGTGGAGAGGGGCACGTCGGCGCCATCACCACCATCCCCTCGAGTGACACTGCGCGCCGTCAGCCGGCGTATGGATGACAGCCTCATCGCGGACGGTTGGGTCAGAGGGAAGCCGTGCCGCGTGCTGGTGGACACCGGGGCGGTTGTGACCATCATCAGACCTGACGTAGCGAAGGGTTTGCCGACAAGGAAGCCGAGCCGACCATACCAGCTTGTCACGGCATCGGGCGACACCTTGCCTGTGGAGAAGGAGGCCCTGCTGGAGCTGACCTTGGGACGGAGTGCCGTGCGTCTGTAGGTGTTTGTCGCAAAGGTGGCTGAGGAGGTGATTCTGGGACTGGATGCCCTCAGGAGCCATGAGGCGACGGTCGACGTCGGCAAGAAGGTCCTGCGGCTTAACGGAGAAGAGGTTATACTCCGTCAACCAGAAGAGTGCCTTGGAATTTGCAGAGTCGTCTTGGACGAAGACGTGGTTGTCCCCGCGAGGAGCGGGGTGGTGGTGACGGCGCGACTGGAAGGCCAGAGAACCAGGAACATGATGCTGGACCAGAAGACGCCTGTGCACGGACTATGTGTAGCCAGGGCACTGCTGCCGTGCCAAGAGGAGGTGCCGGTGAGACTGCTAAATCCAACGGACACCGATCACGACGTCCAGGCCGGGACGGAGTTGGGAACGTGCGATCCCGTGGTAAGCGTAACAGCAATCGACAAGACGCAGGAGCCGGTGCCGACGCAAAACCTGGGGCCCCGGCTAGAAGGCTTACTGGAGAGGACGGCCGACCACCTCACCGCAGAGCAACTGGAGAAAGTTCGACTACTGCTAAGACGATACCAGCGCGTCTTCAGCCAAGGTGATAGTGACTACGGCCGCACGGACAAAGTGCTTCACCGCATCGACACCGGGGACGCCCGGCCTATTCGGCAACCACATAAGACGCGTTCCGCTGGCGAAGCAAGGAGCGCTACGAGACATGCTGGAGGACATGAGATCCAGGGGTGTGATTGAAGAGTCGGACAGCCCTTGGTGTTCCCCTGTAGTCTTGGTGACGAAGAAGAACAGCGAGCTGCGCTTCTGCGTAGACTACGGAAAGCTGAACGCTGTCACCCGGAAGGACTGTTTTCCCTTATCCCGGATTGACGACACCCTGGACACGCTAGCTGGTGCACAGTGGTTCTCGACCCTGGACCTGAAGTCGGGCTACTGGCAGGTAGCTCTAGACCCAAGAGACAAGGAGAAGACCGCATTCTCGACAGGCCAAGGGCTCTGGCAGTTCACGGTTATGCCCTTTGGCCTCTGCAACGCACCAGCTACCTTCCAACGCCTCATGGAGTCAGTGATGAGATGATTGACTTACGACGCCTGCCTGCTATACCTGGACGACATCATTATCGTCGGAAAGACTTTTGATGATCACCTCGAGAATCTGAGTAAGGTGCTACAGAGGCTGCAGGCAACCAACTTGAAGCTGAACGCGAAGAAGTGCCAGCTCTTCCGCAAGGAAGTGAACTACTTGGGCCACATAGTCTCAGCAACCGGAGTGGCCACAGACCCGGAGAAGACACAATCTGTGAGAGATTGGCCTCGCCCAAGGGATAAGAAAGAGCTGCGCAGTTTCCTGGGGCTGTGCAGTTATTACCGCCGCTTCATAAAGGGGTTCTCCAACATCGCCAAACCTCTCAGCCGCCTGACAGAGGAACACCGGCCTAATGTGTGGACGGAGGACACAGAAGACGCTTTCCAGCACCTGAAGGAGACCCTGTGTAGTGCTCCAATTTTGGGTTTCCCACAACCGGGTGGCGCCTTCATTGTGGACACCGACGCTAGCGACCATTGCATTGGAGGTGTCCTATCGCAGATCCAGGACGGCTATGAGCGGGTGATAGCCTACTACAGCAAGACGCTATCCAAGGCAGAGAAGAACTACTGCGTCACCCGACGAGAGCTACTGGCGGTAGTAAAGACCTTGGAGCACTTCCACAAGTACCTGTACGGTCAGCCATTTCACCTGAGGACTGACCATTCCGCCATAACCTGGCTATTGAGCTTTAAGAACCTGGAAGGCCAGACAGCACGTTGGGTCCAGAGGCTCCAGGATTACGACTTCACCTCGGAACATCGTAGAGGGAGGAGCCACGGTAACGCAGACACCATGTCCCGAAGACCCTGTCCAGAAGAGTGCGGACAGTGCACAAGAGTGGAAGAGAAGGAGCGTGCCGCAGCAGTCCGAGTAGTTGTGGCAGTGTCTGCGGACGGCTGGGATAGCGCAGGCCTGAGGAGGGAGCAGCTGGCGGACGCAGACTTGGGGCCACTCTTGAGGGAAGTGGAGGCAGGGACGAGACCAACCTGGGAGGACATCGCACCGAGGAGCGCCACCTACAAGTCGTACTGGGCCCAATGGGACTCGTTGAAGACCAGAGATAGCGTGCTGTTCCGGGTATGGGAGTCACCCGATGGGAAGACGCAGAGAGGACAGTCGGTACTTCCCCGGAGTAAGGTCCCGGAAGTCTTGGAGGAAGTGCACGCCGGTACTTCAGGAGGACACCTGGGAGCGAACCGAACGATTGACAAACTACTGCAGCGCTACTACTGGCTGAGACTCCGAGCAGATGCTGAGAGATGGTACCGCCAGTATCACGTGTGCGCGGCGAGTCGTGGCCCCCAGACTAGGAGCCGGGGTCGCATGCAGCAGAACAACGTCGGAGCGCCATTCGAACGGATCACCGTTGACATTGCTGGACCGTTCCCAGTTTCCGACCGAGGCAACAAGTACCTAATGGTGGTCGTGGACTACTTCACCAAGTGGCCGGAGGTGTATACCATCCCAAACTAAGAGGCAAAGACAATCACAGACTACCTCGTGGAGCAAGTGTTCTGTCGATTTGGGGTGCCGTTAGAGCTACACAGTGACCAGGGTACCAACTTTGAGTCCAACCTAATGAAGGAGGCACTACAAAGGCTGGGGTTGAACAAGACCCGCACGAAGCCTCTACATCCCCAGTCGGATGGCATGGTCGAAAGGTGCATCAAGACCTTAGAGGAACACCTGAGGAAGGTCGTGGCCAGCCATCAGCGAGACTGGGACGTCAAGGTGCCACTGTTCTTGCTGGCCTACCGCTCGTCTACACACGACACAACTGGGATGACGGCAGTCAGCTTAATGTTCGGCCAAGAGTTACGCCTCCCTTGTGACCTGGCTTTTGGAAGCCCTCCGGAAGCGAAACAGCCAGCGACCGAGTATGTGGAGAACTTGGTGGACCATCTCTACGACATGCACGAGATGGCTCGCCAGAACATCCAGAAGGAGAGCGACCGCATGAAGACCAGATATGACAGGCAAGTCAACAGCCAAGTGTTCCAGCAAGGTGACCTGGTCTGGTTGTACCGTCCTACCTGGACCAAGGGAAACTGTCCGAAGCTCCAGCAGCCATGGCAAGGACCGTACCGGGTGGTGAAGAGGATTAACGACGTGGTCTACCGCATCCAGAAGGTTCCTCAAGGGAAGATGTTGGTGGTACACCTGGATCGTCTAGCCCGCTACGATGGTGCTGTTCGGGACGACCAGCTTTGAGGAGGGAGCAGTGTCACCCAATTAGCGGAAGGCACGACCGGCGACGGCTGGGAAGGGACCGGAGGCAGCCGAGCCACGCCCTCCCATTAATCTCAGTCACTAACTGAGGGGTGATTGGGGAAATGTCACTTGTTGCTGGCCGCCTCTTTCCCCTTCCCCTGTCCTCTGGAACTTTCGCGGTAATTCACTGAAACCAGAGACTTCTAGAAGACGGTGATATTCCTATAAAAAGGGCTGCAGTGAGTGAATTGAGTCAGTCAGTCGGTCAGTCAGTGCTTGACGAGCTAGCGAACGGACGAGAAGACTGTGTATGTGTATCGGAACGGTAACGGACGAACTGGTGAATTGTAATTGTGTGCATTACGTAATTCTGTGTAATTGGCAAGTGTTTAACTGTAGGTCGGTGGAAATAAAGAACATTTTTGAGTGGTGCAATTGGACTTTTTATTTCACGAACCCACAAAGTCACAATATGCTTCCTCAAAACTCAGTGGAACTGAATTTCATAACAGTATCTGGAATTCGCCTTCTCATTTCCAGAATGCATAATAAACAAAGAAATGAACATATAATACAATAATTCTGCAATATTTTTAGTAGTTTTGGGTCACTAGAAACCACTTTTGTGTTTTTTATAAAGACTTTTTTTTAATGTTTTTTAGCTCTTTTGAATGTTCAGTTTCTAGTTTCAGAATTCCTATGAAAACACATTTATCAATATGTAGTTACAGGAAGAGAGAAACAATTATAATACTGATTTTAAAAGGGGATTTGAAGATAGCAAAACAAAACAACTAGCAAGAAACATAAAGAAAGCCTTGTATGAAAATCATGAAGTATTTCCTGGTAAATCTAAGATGCATATATTTCCAGTTGACTACCAACAATCTGTTCTGTGCCGTAGTATGGTGGGCTAGAGTATGTGCTTTGATTCC
>CM060950.1:355828318-355848318 GCA_030765055.1 Mantis religiosa
TAATGATGTGCATTTTTTTTTTCCAGATGTTCAAAATTGGTGAAATAAGTGGTTTTAGTAATTTTATATTTTGACCAATGTTATGATTTTCTGTCCAAAAATTGAATGCTGCAGCAGATTTACCTGTTTGTTTTAATTTTATATTTCTCTGGTGTTCTGTTATTCTGGTTTGCAAGCAAAACGAAAAGAAACTTGGAAACTGGAATAAAAGAGAAATATAAAACTATAACAAATAGATAAATCTACTGAAGAATACAATTTCTGGACAGAAAACATTAGTCAAAATATAAAATTACTAAAACCTGTTACCTCACCAACAGAAGTGGACAACTGAGAAAAACTATACATAATTAAAAACCGTAACAGTGTAATAAATTTTCAAATCCCACCATTAAAGGAAGTGTTATTAAAACTTTGCATGCCTAACACCAGGTGGCAGCACATCAGTCCCAGCAGGAAGGGAAAAGAAGAAAGAGAGTGTGCTTCAGTTATCCAGTAGCAGATGATGAGGACAAATGACCTTAAAAATGTTTCAATTGTGTACCAACATTTAAAAGTGAAGGTGAATGTAAATAAGTATGACAGCTTCAATGTTTCAGAGCAAAACGTCATGACAATGCAAATGCTGCCACTCCAAAGGAATAATGTTGCTGAATAGTACTTGCCTTTTCTCAATCAAGTTGCAGTTTCTCTTAGAGACAAGATTAAATCTCATGATAAGCTAATATGATTCTTGAAAGACTAATAACAAAAAAAAAAGTGTGTTCCTTCAAGTGCCAACGATATATTGCAACTGATGGAATTGTGTCAGGCAGCAGCATTTGGTATGTAAATGTGAGAAGGTTTCAGTTCGAGACCATAAAATGCATTTGATATATTCCTTTCCTTTATTCCAATTTTTCCCTAATATAAAAAATTTGCTACTAATTTTCACAACCTTCCTGTTTCCACCTCTGTCTCAGAAAAATCATTTTCTGACTGTTCTCACTTATTTCTCTGTGCATCTCTGCATTTCTGAGAGCATGGTCAGTGTAAATTCATTTCCTTAAGATTCCTTCTCAAGTTCCGTAAGATAAAGCTTGGAAATACTTTGTTCTAAGGGATGCCAAAATCTTACTTATATTAAGTATTAAAAACCTTTGTGAATTTAGAAGAGGTAAAAATATTTATTTTGTCCATTGAATTTTGACTCTCCCTCTGCAAATGAAATTCTGCCTCTGCCTGTGGGCAACTAACTGTTAAATTTTAGGAACTATAATAAAAAAAAAAACTTAAAATTCTGGGACTTAAGTACTTACATACTGTAAGTCGCCATTTAGGTGTGTGATCTACCAGGAAAATGTGAGTCAGTTGGAGAATTTAATGTGGTATCAGCATGTTACCATGATAGCTCAATGGTTACAGCAGCTGCATATAGAACGGAAGTTCCATGGCTCATATCCCAGCTATGGCACTGAATTTTTCAGTTCTGATTCTACCTTTCATAGTTTGCTTACATATGGTTTGTGCTGTTAGAAGAGTCAATTATCATTTATTAAACTTATAGATGGAAAATATTATAAAAACCTTGAAAGCCCAGGACATTAGTACTTATGAATTTTAAGCATCCTTTGGGGTATGTGATTTTGAACTGACCTTTTCAGATGGTCTATTAGAAAAATGCAAGTCATTTGGAGAATTTAATGTTGTACTGGCATGTTGCTATAGTAGTTCAATGGTTAGAGCAGCCATACGTAGAGTAGAAGATGTGTAATTCAGATTCTGGCTATGGCATTGAATTTTTCAGTTCTGATTCTACATTTCAAATTTTGTTTGTAGATTTAATATCATAGACAACAATAAAATTTGCTTCTAAATTGTAATTAAAAGCACACTAACTTCTAATAATTTCAAAATAAAAGTATTGTAGACAATCTTTAAACAAATATACATTCCAGCTAAATACCTGTTTAAAAGAACAACGCTTCAGTTGTGCACTAAACTATGAATATATTCAAACTCAGAAAGAATTGCTGAATTTAGTGACATCAAAAACAGAAAATATCAAATTGAAATTTAGCATCTTTTGGTTCCCTTACACCTTAGATTTACTATTTTACAGATGTATTGAAGTTTACCTACTTATTGAGGGAAAAATGAATCATTAGTATCAGGATAATATTCTATGCATTTTCTTTTTAGAAATAAGTTTAACTTATATTATGGGCCCAAGATTGGTTGACTATGAACAAAATAAAATATTTTATAATTCAATGCATGATATTAAAAATCCACCACTCTACCTGTAATAAAATGTGATGCATAACAGTCTCATTTTCCAGTGGAAACAATATATGGAGTGGTGCATTCTGGTTGGCGCACATCCAGCTGTCCTTGGAAAACATAAAATGATGGAAAGCCATTGTGTTGACTACTACGTTAAGTCCTGCTGCCACCTTCCTCTGTGTCCATGCTAGGTCCAACAATGTTTGTAGATCTTGCACTATATGAATGTAATTCAAAACATTTGTAAATAATCAAAATGTTATAAAATGGAGAGGACATTAAAACTGTAATCTGCATTAAAATGTTCAAATACATCAGAATTAAAATAAAGTAATTACATTTGTGTGCTCAGTTTTGTTAATTGTCAATATTATCTTAGAGATAGGTGCATAGATCAGTGAAAAAAGAACAGGATGCTGATGTTAGCAATAAAGTTTTGATTGGCGGTACTGCCATCAATAGTTAACTTAAAAAAACCAACTATAATTCTACAATATTAAAATTACAAAACAGAAGTATTTATAAACAGTGGAGTTTTATCAATAAAATCTTTTTAAACCACTTGTCAAACTATAAAAACACTTTAGCTTCACTTACATTTAAGTGGAGCTTAAGTGTTTTTATAGTTTGACAAGTGGTTTACAAAGATTTTATATAACAATTCTACAGCATAAAAATGTGTTAGATACTGAAAAATCTCCATTAAACAATAACAGTAAAATCAACTATCATCATCATCATCATCATCATCATCACCATCATCATCATCATCATCATCATCATCATCATCATCATCATCATCATTAATCACTGCACAGGTTGATAGGAGTTAAGAGTATTTTTAGAAGAGCATATGGAAACTAATTAGTTCAGCCTGCAAGAATAGGACTTTGTTCTCTCTCTCCCACTCTCATACACTTACCCATCCAGCTACCCTAAAGCATTCCTATGCAAAAGTTAAAGTTTCTTCACTTTTTATCAATATCTGAAGAAAAAAGAGAACAAGAGATGTATCTGTGATCTATATGCTGAGTTCTTAATTGAATGGTCCCAGGTTTTATTCCTGGTAGGGATTTTTCTGTTGTTAAGATTGCTTCCTATTCTTTCCTGGTCTAAAAGAGGTAAACATTGGAGTAAATGCATGTGTTTTAATCATAGAAAGCATTACTTACACCTAAAATACATGAATAACCGCTAGAATTTGTAAGGTCAAAACCCATGATAGAAACTAAATATAGTCATTTTAGTACAAAAAAGAAAACAAGAAAGAAAAACCAAAGTAGAGCAGAAGAAAAGCATATTAAAAAGATATTTTGCATTCCTCCTAGACTTTGAAATTGATTATTATCAATGAGGAAAGTGTGATCGGAATGAATACAAGTTTTTACAATAATATCTACAAGTAATATGTGTTTGGAGGAATTTAGTAACAGTGACGTCAAATTACTAAAATTAGGCAAGTGAGTCAACCTTGTATATACTTTTCTCCACTTACAAGTTTTTTATGAAGACTAGTTTCTGGGGACTTCTCCCCTATCGTCAGTTCTGTGGTTGACTGATGATGCATCTGGTGTCTGCATCTGGCTTGGTGTTGTGCTGCCATCTAACGTCCTGGTAAGTTTGATGACATCATCTACCGGGGGAATTTCAAAATTCATCAAGAGGTCCTGTTTTTTCGTAATAAATATGTTTCCCCAAATCTGTAGTTCCAGAGGTTTCTTTGCCTGTTTGATCAGTTCTATTTCTTGTTTTATGTTGTGATTCTCAGACCAAAAGTGATGTGCTACGGCCGACTTGTCCATTTGTTTGAATTTAATATTTCTGAAGTGTTCTTTCATTCTTGTTCCTAGATTCCTTTTGGTCTTATCAATGTATATCTTGTCACAATCCTGGCAACTCATTTGGTAAATGCCTGATAATTGAGTTTTCAGTGTGCTATTTTTTAGAGGGTGGTTTACTAAGTTGCGGATGTTGTGTTTGTTTTGAGGGGTTAATTTTATGTTGAAGCTCTTAAATATCTTTTCAAATTTTTTGAAGTATTTTGGATGAAATGTAAATTTGCCATATCTGGTGTTTGGGTTTTCTATTTTTTTTAACGTAGCAATGTCCCTTAAGTTTTTGTTTCTTTTGTGTCTGTAGATCAGTTTTTTGATGAAATTTGTGTTATAGTTGTTCAGTTCGGCAACCTGGTGTATGTGAGCGTACTCCTGTTCATATTCTGTTTTTGTTAGCGGAATGTTGATTAATCTGTGAACTAAACTATGGAATACTGCATATTGATGTTGTACTGGGTTGAATGGGTTGCATTTAATGTAATTGTCAACATGTGTTGCTTTTCGGTATATTCCAAATTGTAATCCTGTAGGTGTTCTAATGATTTTCAAATCTAGAAAAGGTAGCCATTCATCCTGCTCTACTTCAATGGTGAAAACTTTGGATTTTTCTTGTAGGTTTAGCAGCTAGTCTTCCAGGGACTATTGCAAACACATCGTCGACATATCTATGCCAACATTTGAAAATATGTGGAAAGGCTTTAGTAATGTGTGTTTCCAAATTACTCATGAACAGATTATCTAGTAGTGGTGAAAGAGGGTTACCCATGTCCAAGCCTGCTGTTTGTTGGAAGATCTTGCTGGAGAACGTGAAGCTGTTTTGTTCAATACATAGGGTGGTTAATTTGATGTATTCCTCTATTTTATCATCCGCAACGTTGCTTTTGGATAACCAGCCTTTCATCAATTTTGGAATTTTTTCTACTGGTATGCTCGTGAATAGAGATCTGATATCAAAGGACACCATCACCTCTTCAGTTTTTATAATTGTGTTTTCAATTTTCTTTACTAAATCAAATGAATTGTTTATGCTTAGAGATTCAAACTTTTCAAACTTGTCAAATTCTTCCACCAACCATTTTGCCAGTTTGTAAGTCGGGGCATCTATATTGTTAATAATGGGTTGCATGCTGTTGTCTGTCTTGTGAATCTTAGGTAGGCAGTATAATTTTGGCAAATTAGGGTTGTTTACAATTATGCTATTTTTCATCTTATGTGGCACTACGGTATTTTCTTTAATTGCTTTTTTGGTGGTTTCTATGAATTTCCTTAATGGGTTTTTGGTTAGGGTTGTATATTCTGGATTTTGTAGTAGATGTTCGACTCGCTGGTTGTAATCATTTCAGTCCATAATGACTACTGTGTTTCCTTTGTCTGCTTTCCTATATAGTGACGTCAAAATTAATCTCAAAAGCTATTTGTAGTTGGTTTATTGAAACTCGTAACTTACTTTTTTATATTAATGAGAGACTAGTTTCAAAGGCATTCGCCTCCATTTTCAATCTCTTTCCAACTGGCATCTGTTGTTGTCTGCTCTCTCTCTCTCTCTCTCTCTCTCTCTCTCTCTCTCTCTGGTGGTGGAACTATGAACTTCTTTGTCAAATTATCTACTGGTGGGATTTCAAAGTTCATTAAGCGATCCTTATTTTTCCATATGAATATGTTCTCCCATTATGTCAATTTATTTTGGTTTATCACTCCTTTTAATAATTTTGGATTTGGATCAATGTCATGGTTTTCATTCCAAAAGTGAAATGCTACTGCTGACTTATCTTCTTGTTTCAGTCTGATGTTTCTAAAGTGCTCTTTGACTCTGGTTTTTAGATTTCTTTTAGTTTGACCTATGTAGCATTTTTCATAATTCTTACAACTTATTTGATATATTCCGGATCTGTTAACTGATGGGATTTCATCTTTGGTTTTTGAATTTAGCAATTTTAAAATTGAGTGTCTATTAGTAGGTGCCAGGGTGACATTTTGTCCCTTGAAGATCATTTTAAATTTATTAAATGTTTTTGAGATATATGTGAATGAACCAAATATGCTGCTGCTTTCTTTTTCTTTTGTAAATGTGGTTGCTACCTTAATGGTTTTCTTTAGTTTAGCTTTTCTAATTTTCTTCAACACCAAAGTTTTATTATATTCATTTTCTTCTGCTATGTGTAGTATTGCTTTTTGTTCTTTGAAATATTCTTCTTTTTCCATGAGTATGTTGACTAGTCTGTGTGTAAGGCTGTTTATTATTGCATGTTTATGTGTAATTGGGTTGTGGCTATTATTTTTTATGTAATTTTCTGAATGTGTTGGTTTCCTGTAAATTCCAAATTTTATTTTTGTGTTGTTCCGGATGATATTTAGATCCAAGAAAGAGAGTTGTCCATTGATTTCCTCTTCTATTGTGAATTTTATAATCCTTTCTTGCAGATTGAGCAATTTTAATGCATCATCTAAATGTTTATTTGGTACAATTGCAAAGATGTCGTCAACATATCTATACCAAACTTTGAAGATCAATGGGAAGGACTTTTAATTTGTGTTTCAAATGCACTCATAAATAAGTTAGCCAAAAAAGGTGAAAGTGGATTGATTGCCCATTGATAACCCTGATTTCTGCTGGTAGTGTTTTCCATTAAAGCTGAAGAATTTTTGTTCAATGCATATTTTTGTTAGAGAAAAGTATTCTTCTGCTTCTATTGCTTCCATTTCTATTGTAGTTAGCTAGTTTTTTAATACAGTCTGTAATTTTTCTGTGGGTATGCTTGAAACAAAGAAGTGACATCAAATGAAACCAGTCTGTCATTTTTTTTCCAAATTTATATCTTTGATTTTTTCTACTAAACCTAAGGAGTTTTTTAAATTTGCACTTTCAAATTTTGGTAAACTATTGAATTTATTTAGTAACCATTTGGCCAAATTATATGTGGGGGCATTTATGCTACTAGTGATAGGTCTCATGCCTTTCCCTGTTTTGTGAATTACTGGTAATTACTCCTGGTAATGTTGGATTATCTACTTTAATTTTGTGAAATCCTTTTTTTTTTTAATTATTTTGCTCTCTTTTAGAGTTTTATTTGTGGTTTCAATGCAGTACTTTAATGGGTTAGTTTCTACTTTCTGGTAATTATTGTCTTCTAGCAAATCTTCCATCCTCTTCATGTAATCTTCTTTTTACAGAAAAAAGTAGTACCTAATTTCCTCAGAAAAGTAGTGAAATATGATAAAAATAGTAGACAACAAAAAGCAGCAGAGAAAAGATTGTTAGAAGTAGAAAAGAACAAACACTACAGAAATAGAAATACATTAGAAATAAAATTGTACAATTTGCATCAAGCTTAAGCTCAGGCTTTTCCCATATTGATCTCCATTCCATATGTTATGACTGGTACCTCTGCTACTTTGAATAGTGTCATTGCTGTGTTTGTTGACAGATAAGTTATGTTTGGAATATTGAATGATGCTTTGATGGCTGCTGCTATTCTTTCTTGGATATATATATATATACCAAACAATTTTGCTGTTGATTGTAATGTAATTCCCAGGTATTTGTACTTGCCTACTATTTGCAAAGGTTCATTGTATAGCATTACACTGTCTACAGGTGATATTTTTCCTCCCTTCCTGTATGTCATTTGAACTGTCTTATCTTGATTTACATGTAGGTCATTTTCCATTGCCCAAGTTTCCAGTTTTTGTACTGCCTTCTACACGTCTTCTATTACTGTTGATCCTATCACCATGTCATCTGCATCTAGCCCGCCTTGGTAGCGTGGTGGTAGCATGTCTGCGTCACGTTCAAGAGGTCCCGAGTTCGAATCTCTGTCAGGGTGAGTTACCTGGATAAGGTTTTTTCCGGGGTTTTCTCTTATCCTGTAAGACGAATGTTGGGTAACTCTAAGCTACATGAACCCCGGGCTCATTTGAGCATCATTTCATCCATTTCATTCATCGTCCGATATGACTTAACGTTGGAGGACGTAAATTACAAAATACAAAAAAAAAAAAAAAAAAAAAAAAAAAAGTCATCTGCATACAAAATAATTTCTGCTTTTGAAATTGGACATTGTGTAATTGTTTGTATTTTTCAATATTGTGACTTTGTGGTTTTGTAGAATTAAAAGTCCAATTTACAGAAATTCAAAATGTTCTTTATTTGCATAGAAATACATTCACAGTAGCAGTATTACATCACACACACCATCACAATCTACCAAGGTCGATTACCACAACAGCGTTCTGATTACACCTGTTTACATCAGCTCTCATTACATCTGTTCACGACTCCTCTTGGCGAGTCATAGCCTTCTTAAATGCCTCATTGATAAATTGAGATATTTCTGGAATAAACAAGAAATGGATTGTTCTATCACCTTCCCAAAGTGCAACTTAATCTGTGCCGAAAAGTCCTTTATCTCCGGCGATATGTTTATCTGCTTATGTAAGCTCTTTAACTCTGTGAAACACTATCTGTCTGTTATTTATTTGCGCCAAACCTTTTATGCCCGTCATCACGATAATATGAATAGAAATGCATATTTTAATTTATTTCAATATATTACTTTGGCTTGTGCTTTTTATTTATATGTGTTCCATTTATACCCCACCTTTAACTGCAATGGTCATATCGGTGGCCATTCTGCGTTGGAACATATCAAAGGAGTTAACTCATTCATATTCATTGAGTTTTAATCATTAGATCGCACACACATTTGCACTCTCATTCATACTTCCAGACTCTGGGGAAGATGAGGAATTATCTTGGTTGCAGAAAAATCCCCACCCACACCACCGGGAATCATACTCGGGACCCCTAGCATGGCAGGCAGGTGCTCTACTGACTGAACTGCGGGGCCAGCCTATGGCTTCTGTTTTTTTTATCTGTGTTCATGATATTAGGGAATTTTGTTCTTGATCATTTTATTTATTATAGCATATAAAATTAGTAAACCCATACAGATATTGCATTTCAAATATAGCCCCTATTTTTTTAAATTTTATTTTATTAATATGTTGTTGTTTTCAAATGCTAGGCTTTGGCAATGAAGCCATTAGCTCTCATGCTCTCCAATATTTTTGTCTAGTGGGTCCGGCAGGTAGGGCTTCACAGGTTAAAAGATGTTCTTTAGTCATTTCCTCTTCTTTGTTGCACAGAGGAGAATTTGGACTTGTATAAATTCCTATTCTGTGTAGGTGTTTGGCCAAATAATCATGTTCCGTAAGTAATCTAAAGTTTGCTACTGCAGCTTTACGTAGGATTTCTGCAATAATTTCTGGATTTTTAATTAAAATGTTCCATTTTTTATCTTTGGCTTTGTTAGCTATTGATTGGTTTTGTTTGTTTTTATATTTGCTTTTGATTAATCTTTTTATGGATGTAAAAGATAAGTTTTTTCTTTTGTTCTGAATTAAATTTGCACCATTTTGGCAAGAAAATCAGCTGATTCATTTCCAGCAATTCCACAATGTGTAGGTATCCACTGTAATATAATTCTTTTCTGTAGTTTTTGAAGTTGTTGGATCATTTTGTGACATTCTTTAATTTGGATTGACCTGATTTTATATGAACCTATTGCATATAATGCTGCTTTAGAATCAGTAAGTATGACAGCGTTTTTGAATTTATCTATTCTGTATAGAAGGTGTTGGAGTGAAATATGAATAGCCGTTACTTCTGCATCAAAATTTGTTGTGTGGTATCCTGCTGGTTGATAGAATGAGAACAGTGCATACTTAATTCCTGCTCCTGAGTTGTTGTCCATGTTAGATCCATCTGTGTAGATATGTAACCATTCTTCAGGTGGGTATCTATTGTTCACAGTTTCTAATGCTAGTGCTTTTAGTACAGGTTTGGAAGTTTCAGATTTTGTAACTATTTGTTCTAAAACTAATTGAATATTAATTGCTTCAAGTCAGTGGTTTTTCTTTTATTAAAATGTTTTCTTTAGAATTAGGAAGATTCAGATCTATTTTTAATTCCGTAACTTTGTTTAGGAAACTTGTTTATATAAAAATTATTTGTGGTTGGTTTATTGACACTCGTCACTTACTTTTCCATATATTTATGAGAGACTAGTTTCAAAGGCCCTGGCCTCCATTTTCAATCTCTTCCCAACTGGCATTTGTTGTTATCTGCTCTCTCTGGTGGTGGAACTATGAACAGCAGTAGCATTTCATTTTTGGAATGAAAACCATGACATTGATCCAAATCCAAAATTATTAAAAGGAGTGATAAACCAAAATAGATTGACAACATGGGAGAACATATTCATCTGGAAAAATAAGGATCGCGTAATGAACTTTGAAATCCCGCCAGCAGATAATTTGACAAAAAAGTTCATAGTTCCACCACCAGAGAGAGCAGATAACAACAAATGCCAGTTGGGAAGAGATTGAAAATGGAGGCCAGGGCCTTTGAAACTAGTCTCTCATAAATATATGAAAAAGTAAGTGACGAGTGTCAATAAACCAACCACAAATAATTTTTATATTAATTTTGACGTCACTGTTACTAAATTCCTCCAAACACACATAAAACTTGTTTATGTTTTCATCTTGATTGGTTGTAGTAGTCTTTCCTCCCATTTTGTTGTTTTTAACCACAACATTTTTTCATGTTGTATTAGTGCCTGTTCCTCTAAAGTTAGATGTATTGGATAGTTCCTAGTTAAGGCTTGCATTGCCGTGATTGGAGTTGATTTTGCTGCACTGGTTATTAGTTGCAGGGCCTGATTTTGGCATACTTCTAGGTGATTTGTGTTAGAACTGTTTGCTGTAATTATTACCTCTGCATTATAAAGAAGTATTGGCTTGATGAATGTTTTGTATGTGGTATTCAGTGTCTCCCGATTACTGCCCCACTTGACTCCAGCTCATCTTTTCAAAATTGAAAAATTTTGTTGTTGATTTGTTTACTACTACTTCAATATGATGTCTCCAAGATAATTTTGAATCAAAAATTGTTACTAAATATTTTGTTTCATATGTCTGTTTCAGGTTTGTTCTCTTGAACTGCAGATTTAATTTAGGGATTTTCTTTTTTAAGCTAAATAGTTGGAATGTTGTTAATTAATATTGCATACTCCATTATATCATAACCTACATGCAGTTCTTTCGCTATATACAGGATATACAATTGATACACAATTTTAACTTTTCAGTTCTTCAAAATCGATTTTGTTTATAAATTTGACAAATTCTGGTAAGTAATGTTTCACTATAATTTGATTGTAGCCGTGTCCACCCCTTAGAATTATGTTTTTTGTTAATATTCGTCTTTCACCATTCAGCACTGGCAACAATAATCACTCAACAGAGGGTACTGTTTATTTTCTGTCCTTTAACTCTCATAAATTCCTTAACAATTTTAAAGCATTATCTACTTAATTGTAACCGTTAAGAAGTGAGTTTGCATGAACACCGAACTAAGATGGCACAAACTTTTTTAAAGGAAATGGCAGATAACAAGAATTCAACAGTTGCTGCTATCACCATTGACATGCAACAAGCGCTTCCAACACCAAAAATAAATTCTGGAATTCAGTTTTACAAGAGGTAGTCGTGGACTACAATCTGGATATCTATAATGTGAAGAGCAGAACATTTATGTATCTTTGGACCAAAGTACTGGAAAAGGAGGCTCTGTTGAAATTTCATGCTGCATCATGCACTATATTGAAACTAAGATACCACCAGAAGTAAAGACATTGCACATGTTCAGCGATAATTGCAGTGGGCAGAATATAAACTTAAACATGGTTTTGACTGTCTCAGATACATCCATGCAGACCGTTTCTCAAAAATTGGACATGCCTTCATGGTTCCTGACCATTCCTATCTTCCCTGTGATCGTGATTTTGGGAATATAGAACTGTATTTTAGGAGAAGAGAAGTGTTTACTGGGATTCAATGTGGTCAACAAATAAGGATTTGCACAAAGAAGAACCCTTTTGCTGTCATCATGGTAAACCGAGAGCAGTTTAAAGATGTAGGAGTTTTGCAACTTCACCTAACAGAGCAGTAAGTTCTGGGCGCTAAGTTTTCAGAGGGATGAATTTTTTTTTCCAGCAACTACCAAATGGGATTTGGAATTAAGCCTACTTACAATGGTGAACCTTATCAGGTAAATTTACAAAAGAGATGAATGAAGAGCTATGATCGTAATTTCAACGTTTCGGCAGTCAGTCTATCCAATAAGTACAACAAGCCTGTACTTATATCTCCGGAAAAACTTGCAGATCTTTGCTCACTTCTTCCTTACTATTTTTGCTGAACAAAAAAATATAAATCGCACACCAGAGGGAGAGCAAGAGACAGCAGTGGATGATACTTTAAATTATTAACAAACTCATAGTTAATTAATTACAGTCAACTGAAAAAGTTCAATGCCATGGCCGGGATTTGAACCACGGATCTCCTGGTTTCCGTCCAGTCGCTCTAACCCCTTGAGCTACCATGGCCAACATGCCGACGCTACATTAAACTCTCCAATCGATTCATTATATTTTCCTGGTAAACTACTAAGAGTTCTCATATTCGAGATACACATTTGTGGCAACTTACTGTAGTAAGTACATAAAACCAGAATTTTTATCACTGAACCTTTTAATGTTAAATTTTATATTGAGGAATGAATTCTTATAGAATTAATCCTTTTAATTACATTACTCCCGTATATGGGTATTTTGAATTAATTAGAGTCAACTGAAAAAGTTCAATGCCAAGGCCAGAATTTGAGCCACAGATCTCCTGGTTTCCGCCCAGTCGCTCTAAACCCTTGAGCTACCATGGCCAACATGCCAATACAATTAATCCTTTTAAATACATTAACTCATGGTTCCTCACAGCACTGCCCAACCTGGACCAATGCTTATTCATATTCAGTGAGCTAAATTTTATATATTTCATTATCTTTTTATATTCATTTTCTTGTTTATTACAAGTAGAAAAATATACATGCAGTAACATTAGTTGCAGTATGTCTTGCAAAATAATATTTTACAAATAGAAATTGTTTTTGCCAGAACACACATGAATGCATACTTCATATTTAAATAACAGTGTGCATGAGATTAGCATTTAGTGACCTAAATATATCTCAAATAGCATTTACAATAATCATTTATACTATTATAATGCATTAGATTCATTTGTGAATACTTCTTAGTATCTTAATCCATTATTTTTGCCTAAAATGCTCAGCAAAACTTTAACTGCATTTTTCTCAAAACTAGCTTTTGGTGCATATAGGCATGGGAGATTTATGGAGAGCAGAGGAGACAAATCATAGTGGTTTTTGGAAGGAAGTGAGAACTAGAGTACACGACATAGATAGGCAAGAGATATGGGAAAGTATAGGAGAAAAGAAAACTTTAAAATTTTATAAGCAATTAAAGAAAGAATGGGGTAGGGAAAAATATATAGATCAATGCGACAAAATTGGAAGAGTAGGCATAGCATGGATGAGAGTAAGAATAATATATCTAAAAGGGTTGAGAAATAATGAGGTATGGATATGTGAGTTTTATGGAGATGAAGAGAGCACTGTTCATTATCTGGTAGAATGTAAGGAGTTAACAAATTGCAGGAGAAAAATATGGAATAAGAAATGGGACAGGGTGAGCAAAGAGGTTTTGGCATTACACATGTTAACAGGGTTGGGTGAAAAGAAAAATAGATGTACAGGAGAATTCCTATATAAGTTAAGAGAAAAGTGGATTAGGGTAAAAGAAGCGAAGGTCAAGAAGAAATGACACCAAGCTGCTCAGAAAAACCAAAGGCTTATGGCCAGGAGATCTGAGTCAGCGAGTAAATCTTAGGGTCAGCAATTTCGTGTATTTGTGCAGGTTGTAATAATAAGTGCATGTACAATGTTAAAGTTATTGTAGTGAAACTGTAATGGAAACTGTACATATAAATATATCTAAATATCTATATTATCCAAGAGCTGTTTTTTTTATCCAAGATTATTTTAACATGATAGATCATTGCCAGGAAATTATTTCAGTTTTATCACTATGGATTTATTTACATACATATAAAGGAACAGCATTCACACATTTATTAGTCAAGAAATAAGCTCTCGTGTAGGAAGGGAATTAATGATGTGAATACACTCAGTAAAATGTAACCTTAGGTACAATATGAAATATTTTGAAAATGGATAATAATACAAAAATATTGTTTTAAATAAGTTCTGTATTTTATTCAGCTTTATATTTTACTTGCAGAGTTCATGCAGAATTCAAAATTCAGGAGAATAATGACTATGGGATTATTCATACAAAATCCAAGAGAGATATATGTCTTATTTTTCTTTCTGTAAAACTCATCTGTTAAGTAGAGGAGTGTTATGTGCCATCCAACTATTCAACACTGAGATTTTACTAGAAATACATGTTTTGAAGGCTCCTTGAGTTTACCAAAAAAGAGCATATCTAGAAAAGGGCGTGTGTGTGTGTGTGTGTGTGTGTGTGTGTGTGTGTGTGTGTGTGTGTGTGTGTGTGTGTGTGTGTGTATGTGTGTGTGTGTGTGTGTGTGTGTGTGTGTGTGTGTGTGTGTGTGTGTGTGTGTGTGTGTGTGTGTGTGTATGACAAGTGAAAAATGGAAAGTTGGTTAGGTACCAAGCTTGGTATTTCAATACAGCAATTTCCAAGAATGTGATACAAAGAGTTTTAAGGAAATCTTCGCACTCTATTCTTCTACTTGCATGGAAATTTTTTCATTATTTTTTATTTTCTCAAAAATTACTAATGATTTTGATTAAAATACCATATATATAAAATAAAATATATACATTAAATTTTCTGGAATTAGCTCGTTAAATCTATTTCACTAAGAAAGAACTTTGTATAACCAGTAAACCATATAGACAAAATCTTACTACATAAACTGTAGATATTCTTAAAGTCCATACTGTATATAAAATAAAGCATTTTATGACGTTAAAGAGTTCTGAGATATTTCTTGTTATTGATTTGAATTTTCAAATGGCAAGTCATTTTTTCTCATGGCTTTAAAAATGGCTTGGAATTTGAAAGCCATCATCTAGTAACCTGGTTATTTTAAAACCTAACGATCACTCTGTACACGAATTCGGGCTATGAGCAATACAAAATGGAAGTACAAATAGGCAGAGGCTGTGAGTAAGGAGAGTGATGTAGGTGACGAAGAACAGTTCCTTTTTTTCAGCCACAACCATCCCCTTATTATTTGCTCTTTGTATCTGTCATAACGTGAACTTGTGCATATCATACTGTATTCCTCATGTACCTACAATATAATGTGTAATGAAACTATTTGTGCAAATGTTTAGGTTAATTAAAAGAAAAATAATTTTCATAAAAATAGTTTTATAAAAGTGCCTGTGGCATTACAGAACCTGATTTCATCCCCAGTGCCAGAAAGGGGGGGGGGGGTTTCTCCACAGGGAGGTTTGGTTTGGGATGCATTCAGTTCATAGTGCCAACTGAGTAGCTATCCAGATAGAAAGTGGCATTCCTAAAAAGGTCATGTGGTTGTCTTATGTTTGGAGGAGTCAGTGTGCTGACTCCATTCTGCACTTCTCTGTGGCCTTGGCTGTGGCTAAAGGATGCAGTGGTCAGGTGAAGGTCAGATTAATATCCCAAGTAGATAATATTTTAAGCAAAGTTGTTAGAGCCACTTTGGGGAAAAAAAAAAAACATATTTCCACGTAAAGAGTAGTTTGGGATGGGGGAAACCTCATGAAAACCTTGTTGTTACATCCCTGATTTGATTGAACTGGATTATTCATAGGGGATTCGACACCTCGATCAGACTCATCTTTTGTACCTATGCCCCAAGTGGCGCACTCCCGGAGGTAGAATGAAGTGAGAGGAGACAAAGGACGGCATACCCCAAAGAGTCACTATAGTACAGAGGGCAGAGTCCCTACACTTTACTAGATAGAAGCTCCCCGGCGGTCCAGGGCAATCATCATCCCCGAAACAGTCACGAGGCCGGCTTGGAGACCGGAGGCCACCCCAGAGCAAGGAAGACTTCAAACTTCCACAACCGGCATCCCGCCAGCCGCGTTCCCGAATCGGCCCACTAGGCCGGCTCGGAGATTGCAGTCTGTCCTGCCGGAGGAGAAAGTGTTCGCTCAGAGCATATCCATTACCCTGCCATGCACCACGGACACTTGTACTCTGAAAGAAATCATCAGATGGGAGATAATGTGAAATTATAAATGGACGTGAAATGGACGGACAGGACATTCTGGGGATGTAGTTAATCTACGCAGCATTCGTCTGGCGACCCGGGAAAGCCCCCGTAAAAACCCATGGGTCAGGTAGGTCGGCCACGGGAATCGAACTCGGGCGTTTCAAATGCGGGCCAGGGACGAAACCGCCTCACCATCCGGCTAGGTTACACCCCTGAAATATGCTGGACTTAAATACAATTAATTTTCTTTTTCGAATCATACTGTAAGATAAATCTAAGACTCTCTTTTATTTTAAAGTGCTTTTCCTTTCTGTGTTCCGAGAACCTCAAAAAGTATGTTTCTGTTGAAATGTCAATACCAAACTTATATGTGGAATAAACTGCGTTCTCTAGTCATAAACTCAACTAGCTTTCATGCACCAATATAGAATATAGCAGAGAAAAATACCTTGTTGAAACAGAAGAGTGAGGCAGGAGGAGTGATACCGACGGTTTACCAATGCTATTATGTCGACAAATCCCATGCTACCACACGACACGATTGCCGTGAGAAGGGCAAGTCCTGCAACCCGCATCGTAAACTGACACATGCTCAACTGATGGCCGCAACTTCACCAACGCCAAGTTTGTCCAAGCCCTTTAAGTATAGCACCGCCCTGTGCGGGGGAGGGTGCGACGGGTACAGTCACACCCGTTCCGTCGAAAATCAGTTATTTTTTGTTTTTCTTGTTTATTGTGGTTCCCTTTAAATATAAAGGTTGGCTAAGTTCTGGCGTCTTTAAGTGAAAGTTTTAAGTGCAACTTTAAGTGAAAGTTTTAAGTGCAAAATAAAACGTTTTGAGAGCGCGTTTCATATTATTGGATAGAGAATTATGTGGCCTACAAAACAGTGTGCATAGTTTTATATATTTACATACTGTTTGTTCTTTTCGGGTGAATAAAGTAGAGTGACAAGTCGAAACAAAGAGCCTTTTCAGTACCTTCTGCTTGGAGCAGCTTCTCTGGCTTTGGCACCCCGATGTTGATGGTGATGGGTATTTCGATCTGTAGATCCTATATCGAGATTATACCAAAGTGAGGAGAAATACCAAAACAGAAGCTGTTAAACATGCTCTTTGTTGCAACTTGGCACTTCATTATATTGATAGGAAAAGAACAAATTGTGTATACGAGTAAGCATACAAAGACTAAATACACTATTTTGTAGAACGCATATATCAAATAACATAAAGCATGCGCACAAAGCATTTTATTCTGGACGCAAAGCTTTCATTTAAAGAAGAACCAGGACTTATAAACTAACCCATTGTGATTTCCTCCCAAAATAAGGTATGCATTTATAGGATATAAAATATAGGATATTGAAATGCCCCCCCCCCCCCACCAAGGAGATACCAAATTTAAAACACGTCGGTCAGTTTAAAAATTCAGTATTTTTCTAATAAGCCCTGAGTAGAAATGCTGCAGTATTCAAATACGTGCCATGGCTAGCTTGGAGTCGGTGCAGGAGACGTGGGCCTTTTTATCTGTCTCCCTTGCCCGGAGCTACTGGAACGCAGTAGTGAAGAGAAAATGGAGCGGGGCTGATCCAGGAGCAACGGAGAGACAGAGCACAGGACTGGACTCCTAACACTTCTAGATAAAATAGCCTCATAAAAGGACCTCTCGCACGGGGGATTAAAGACCTGGAAGAAAATTCTCTCTCTCTCTCTTTCTCTCTCTCTCTCGCTCTCTCTCTTCAAAGCATTTGTCCAGCAATCCGGAAACCCCTGAGAGAATGCACGGGTCAGGAAGACCGGCCGTGGGGATCGAATTCATTACCTAAATACGAGTCACAGGTGCTACGTGGCTCACTATGGCTAGTGGTTTTATTTGTTTCCACAGTTATAATATGACATTGTATTTATTACTAGCTGCATACCTACTGAATGGGCTGCCAGTATGGGCATTTGTGATGCTAACAATATGTGTACAAGGCCTCACACATACCAGAACAAATTTACTTGAAGGAAAATATTCAACAATGTTGGACAGCTGAAACTCTCTTGTTCTCAAAATCAACATTACTTACAAGAAGATACAAATGAAGCAGGGCTAATTAATAACATGGGCATTAAGGAAACTAGAGGAAAGGACAGCATGAAACAAAGGCGAAATATGTAGAAACTTTAATACTTATTCAGTAAATCACAATTTTATAGATGAAAATTTATGCAAAAACATATCAGTTAACTGTTTTTAACAAGACCTTCCAAAAACCAAGAAAATTTTAACTAATGAAAGATGTTATACGAATATCTCATCAATTTTTTTCCAGTATGTGACTATACATTTTAGTATATCCAGTGCCTATGTAACAAATGGTCAAGTATATTTCAAGTAATTCTAACGTCAGTAGACACCCTGCTATTATTTTGCTTCTCTTCCTCACTGTTCTATGAAATAGGGGTAGCATTTTTGCTAACTATAATCTGTTCGCTGTAAGAATAAAGTAAATGTCAAAGAAGCACGTGGCATCAATTAAGTGCATTGGCTGGTGGGTTTTGATACTCCCGTGTTCTTCTACAATATAGTTCCGCAGTTTATTAAGCTTCCTGCTTTACCTGTTTTCAATAAACCAAGTTGTTATAATATAGAATTAAAGTGATTACAGTAAGAACAGTGACTCTCAGAAGTTCAAAAATGCACTGGTTGATGTAACAACAAAGATGGCAGTTAAACTCCGGTGACGGTTTGCTGTTTACGTGCGCATGCGCAAATGTATGTTAACAATGACGCACTAGAGGTGAAGTTCATTGCAAAATTTGAGGGAAAACACCCAATGTTATATCAGCCAACAATGCTGACAAATGCCGTTTTCTTTACTCTTCTGTAGGACTCCTTAATTCTCGTGCGGTTGTTTTGATGACATTTTTAACAGAGGCAATTGCAGTTTCCAATGAACTGGATCATGCACTTGAGTGAATGTAACATGATACTCCACGATGCACAATAGAGAAAGGTCCTTTCAAATAAATAATGGAGAAATCTAAAACAAAAAACAAAAACAAAAAAATAACGCCAGTTTGTTTTCTAGCTCTGTGAACTTAAGTACAGTTTGTGCTACCAATAAAGTATCCAGGATTTAGATATTCAAGATAATTAAAGTAATAACTGTAAATAACTGGTGTTCCATGTTAGGTTTAAATAAATAATCTTTCAATGATCTTATTTAGAATTCTGAAATCCTAATATTACTTTGCATTTTATTAACAAACTGAACCCAAAATTTGCACCACTCGTTCAGAATTCTTGCATCCCATATGGCACTAGGCTATAAGATGGGATTTTTAATAGTTTCTATTTGTTTGAGCAACTTGAATTATAGTGAAGTATCACTATCACTTGCGATGTTAAGTGTGATATGTCAGATCTTTGAAAACCGATAGGCAAAAATGAATGAATGAACAAATAAATAAACAAACAAATAGATAGATAGATAGATAGATAGATAGATAGATAGATAGATAGATAGATAGATAGATAGATAGATAGATAGATAGATAGATAGATAGATAGATAGATAGATAGATAGATAGATAGATAGATAGATAGATAGATAGATAGATAGATAGATAGATAGATAGATAGATAGATAGATAGATAGATAGATAGATAGATAGATAGATAGATAGATAGATAGATAGATAGATAGATAGATAGATAGATAGATAGATAGATAGATAG